>BMAU01018473.1:365000-937500 GCA_019973935.1 Trichonephila clavipes | reverse complement strand
GGTAAGGATCCTTGGCTTAGGGCTCTCAGCGGAGTTAAACTCCTAGTACCATTTCGCATCGTTAGAGCCCAGGTACCTCCTGATGGGGATCAAACTAGGCGTCAAAATTACTCTGCCACGATTGGTATTTCACCTATATGGTACCACAGTCACACTAAAAAGTGACACAAGCTCCCAGTTGCGTAACGTACACCCCTTCATTACGGGGGGCAGGTGTTCTAGGGGACCCATAGCCTGACTGGTACATATTTGGGCTTGGGGCTTAAGGCCTGATTTTGCAGGGGAGGTCTATTATTCTTCGTTACGCCACTTCCAGCTCCATGGGAATGTACTAAGTCTGCAATGGTAAATACCAATTCACAACCCCATTGAAAAAAAAACTTTAGAAAAATGAGAGATGATTTATACTTGTTATAATTTGCAAGTCTTCTGATTTCTTCGAACGATATTGAATACATTTTGTCCTACGCATGGAAGAAAGTGAAATCGATACAGTGGCCCGTGGGAATGCGGGCTTCATTCTGCCTATTTCCTCACAATCCACACATATTGTGATGCAAATTAGCAAACATTCATAGGTCCGGTGCATTTCTCTGGGGGTACCTTTCGCGAAACAATCTTTTTGCTGCTCGAACATTTTCTTCTGCCAATTTGTAAATCAGGTGCATATCGGCCAGCTGAATGTTTGTAAAACGTTCCATACTCCTCTGTGGGCGATGACAGCTCAAGTGATTAAGGTATTGTAAGTCTGTTTCCCAAAAGGATTTTGTGAACAACGTCACCTAGCACCGAACGAAGATGTGTCCGACTATTGGTTGCTATAAAATCTGATTTCTTGTGATGTCTCCAAGCTCCCCTTCAAGTTTATCTCATTGGTACTGGGACACCCTATATAGTTTTATTTATATTGTAAAATGTATTGCAGGTAAACACAAACTAAACTCATTTATTCTTATTAAAAATAAACACACATAAAATTTTTATTAATTTATCTACATATAATTTATTTCCCAAGTAAACAATATAAATATTTATCACATAATATCAAAAATCTGAATTTTATAAGCTGCAAGAATACTTACCATACAAATGATATCTGAAAACAAAATACAAATGCATCTAAATGGATGTGTTTCGTGCTACGATCATTTAAACATATGTATTATTGATGACTCAAATGTTACATCTCTGCTGAAGACAAAAAAAGCCCCCAAAAGATATAAAATGATAAAATTCCGGAAAAATTTATCAAAATTTTAAAATAGATCTGGAACAAGTCAAAGAAAAAGTACGTAGGAAAGATGAATGACGTCGGGACGAATGTATCTCTCAAAGCACAAAATATTTCTAGTTATAATAAATAGATCTTATATGAATGCATTTTATTTTGATGTTTATGTTTATATCGCGTTCTGTGAAAAATCTTACAATATCTGTATTACTAAGAGAAAATGTTACAATATTTGAATATTTCTAAAGAAAACAATTCATGCACGAAAGTGAATAGTACAGAGTAAACATAGTTAAAGTTTCTATTGATAATACATGTATTTTTTATAATATATGTATTATTAAGTTGGTTTCGTAGTCAGCGTTGTTTCTGCCATGTCTTAGATTTGAGACCTCTGAATCCAAAGATTTATCGTGTAGATGTACTGATGTCCTTGAATATGTTGAGCTTCAAACCTCTCACGAAGGGTGGTGTGAAAGTTTGGAGAGTGGAATGTCTGCTCAGTTGGGGTCATCTTCGTCACTATATCAATGTTCAAAGTTCAGAGGCTCTTGTGTATTTTTAAAGTGTGATGTTAATTAAAAAGCATATCAATCCGGTATTTTTAAAGGCTACTTTTTAGGTTCCCTTCTTTGTTATAAAACATTTTTCCGAATTCGTTTGCATGTTTGCTGAAATCACCGATGTTAAGCATCATCGAGTGTGGTGAGTACTGGAAAGGTTGACCACTAGGGAACACCATAATTAGTTTATATGGGAAATAATTACTTACAGTTAAATATTACAAGGTTCATAATAAACAAATTATTCTATCCTCTCATCATAATCTCAAAAAAGGAAACTAAAATAATAATCAATTCCATAACTTTCGGTACGAATCAAGCTAGTATAAAAACAAGTAATACAGGGGGATTTAACGTCAATTGCTATTTAGGGGCCAACAAAGAAGTATTTTATATTAGTTACTTTGTTTAAGTAATTGCAATTAATACAAATATGTATATACGTAAGACAGAATCACACTATTAAGTTGTAAAACAGAAAGCGACTTTCCTTACAGTTTTCCATTTTCCATATTATCTAGGGTGTTGGACTATTGTTTGTTACTAATATAGCAAAGAAAAGAATTCACATTCTGAGAAATTAGGCCATCCCAAATGGGATTCGAAGCCACTATCTTTGGATTAGAAGTCCAACATGAAATCCACTGCTCTACATGGACACAAAGAGCGATTTTCATTTTTATATATGCTGTTGGACTATTAATTTTATTTGTTACTATTTATTCATTAATTAAGTTTATCTAATTAATTAATATTTGAAAAACCTTTATTAACATCAAGTGTCAACCACTATAAGTTAAAAAAATTTATTTGAACTTAAATGGAGGAATGAAAAGTATTTTATTAACGATTTAAAAGTTTGAACAATATATATATATATATATATATATATATATATATATATATATATATATATATATATATATATATATATATATATATATATATATATATATATATATATATACATATATATACATACTGTGATAAATATTTCCTAGCTTGACTAGTTATACTCTAGTTATACTTAGGTTTTATAAGTATTTGTATATATTTATGGATTATATATATGGAGAGTATGAAATACTA
The DNA here is from genome assembly GCA_019973935.1 of Trichonephila clavipes. Taxonomy (NCBI): domain Eukaryota; kingdom Metazoa; phylum Arthropoda; class Arachnida; order Araneae; family Nephilidae; genus Trichonephila; species Trichonephila clavipes. Next base: position 934,617 of record BMAU01018473.1, on the reverse strand, counting down.
GGAAAAAATTGTGGAAGAAGGAAACTATTAGAGAACAATCATTTACATAACTTTTAGTACGAATCAAGCTGATATAGAAGTAACCGTTAGATTATTTTTTCGTTTACGTATTTTATTTTGTAAAATGAAATGATGATACTGTTAATTTTGATACAGTTTTCTCACATTTTGAACGAGCAATTACTTAGATATAAGCGACGTTTAATCTTTCGTGTAAGCGGATAGAAAAGTAAAAAATGTTTAGTATGTAGTATAAACACAAACATGCAAAAGGTCCATAAGGTTATCCTATGAATTTCTTTCATTTCATATATTTTATAGAAGATATACGTCCACATTTCTAGCACTCAAACATCCAACCCTAATTTTTGAGTTGTATCCCCTAAATATTCCATCCATTTCAAGAAGCCCAGACACGTCATTCTAGAACTCATCTAGAAGGATCTCCCAAATATTCATTAACGTGATATTCCAAATGAGAGTAGATGAAGGCGAAGGGAGGAAGATTGAAAGCCATCCCCCCTCTCTCTCCACCCCCACACACCAAAGACCACCTGCGTCCTTTCCTCTGATTGATAACGCAGCCCACTCAATTTATGGGAGGCCTTCTTTAAAGATGCAGGCCTTTCCTTTTGTTAGGTCGGACGAAAGGCCCTGATTTATGCGGTCTTTGGTATTTCAGTGGGGTCCCGGTCTTTATCTCGCACTGAATTTGTCATGCTAATTATAGAAATGAAAGGCAAGGGTGGATGTAGAAAGCGAAGTGTGCGATGCCAAAAATGAATATACCACAGATTTTCTTAAAAAAAAATAAACTACATGGAATAAATTTTTAATTAGGTTAAAATGTCGGAAATAAGTACGTAATCAAATGTATAATGCTTAACTAATAAATAGTTATTGCCTTTGAATGACTCTAAACCCGAGATGGGCAGATTTTTCTTGTGTGCGGGCTACTTCTAAATTTTCAAGCTGTTCCGGTCCACCCAATGTTAGTGGTGCACACAAGGAGAGGGTTCCACTGGTCCGGACCTTCCCCCATAGCTCTTGTTTTTTTTTATTGTTCTGATAGATTATAATCCGATGTATATGGTACGTAAAATTAAATTAAGTATTTGTTACTAATACACTTTTTATATTTATTGAACACTGATTATTTATTCAATATTTTATTTTTTACTGATTTTGTTCCCGACAATCTACACAATTAAATATATATATATATATATATATATATATATGTTCGACTGCGTATTGGGATATGATATGAGAATGGTAGACTTTCGACCCTAGCCCCCCTCCCCCTTTGAAAAACCCTTGTGCGCGTTAATGCCAGTGTCATAGGGGTGGTGAGGTTGAAAAAGGTCTACAATATTTATAAGTTAATAATAAATACCGAATGTGTACTTATACTTACCAGAACTAAAATAAAAAAAAACTAACACTTTTAAAACCACGTTTAAAGCAAAATGCAAACTACAAACGTAATAATAATAGCCACGAATATAATAATATCAAATGATGCATTTATTTCAAACAATTAAAATTACGTAAGAAATAAAACGTTTTCATCGTTTCGTTCAAGTTAGTTTTCTTTGTTATAGTCAGTAGAATACTTAGTCTGCATACTTCAGCCAATCTTGAATATTTGTCATATAATTGCTAACTTCTAAAATCTTCAGGCGGTCCCCCCCCAAATTGTCTTGGTGATTCACCAGTCGATCACGATAAACGTAATGCCCACCCCGGCTATGAACCCTTAAAAACTGCATTTCATGATACATACAGGATTATCAATAATTTTCTCCAAGGTTTCAGAGCGCTGTAGTAAAAAATCTAAGACAAATACAGCAAAAAAGAACGTATGAAAAATGGAGAGGAAATGCAAGGTTTATTACATATTCTTCAGGTGCCCTATTGGTTACATGCCATGCGATGTCTAGTTCCTTCCATACTCTACACAGAATGGTGTTATCAACGTTGTTAAATGCCTGTGTTATCCTTTCCGTATTCTCCGTGTTATTCAAAAACTTGGACTCCAGCAAAAGATCCAGTTTTCATACTACCTTTGCCTTGTGATATTTTAGAACTGCATGAAAGGAGAACAAGTATTGTCAATAACGTCAATAATCACTATACGGAGTAAAACAGCAATTTTAAAGTAGCGAATAATGTAATGTATATGTATATATGATCAACAGTCGAAAAATAGAATTGCGAAATAATCTATTGTTCTGTTGGGTAGAGTCACGTCTTGCTTTCTGGTACATATGAAAGTGAGTAAAACTAATTTTTTTTTAATTCTAAATTCTAAAATTCGTACTTATATCAGCATAACACAACTAAAAATAGTTTCTATGGATGATAGTATAGACTAAATGAAAAGTTGTGATAATTACTTATATCTTAAAAAAGAACCTCATTATAGTAATCGTAATTTTGTTTAAAAAATTTCGAGTGAACACTTATCTATTTTCCTAATAATGTTTACGAGTCAATTTATATTTAAATCAGATAGTGTTTAACATCTTGAAAGTATTTCTTTTAAAATTGCGTCATAAATAATACTAATAAAAACTACAATTACACTGGAATTCAATATCAACTCGATACAGTATCAAAATTATTTAAATATCTCAGAATATTTACCATTAAATCCTTTGAAGAAGAGAAAAATGTAGAAATAAAAATTGAAATTTGAATTTCAAAAGCTGAAATTTTATGAAGAAATAAAGAAAATTATGCAAAGGAGGAGCTATATTTCTAATTTATAGCTGAAAAGAAGCTAATTCATTTGAATAAATTCAAAGCCAGGATACTGCCTTACATACATTCAGAATTTTGGCAGTTTATCAAATTGTAAAAATGAAAAATGGCATGTAGTGAATGAAACTCCCACACGAAATGCTTGTCTAGACATGAAAACACGAACAAAATTTTGTTATACGATTCAAAATATTCAGTTTGGAAATAAACGTAAGTTGGGGATTACATAGATCATATTCCGCAGGAAATAAGTTTTTATACGTTGGGCATACATTACAGAAACCCACAGCATGATATCGGTGTATTGTGTGAAACTTCATATAATCTCTAAACTCTTTTTCAGATCATTGTTTGTAAGGGGTTTTAAATTAAATTTGTACTTATTCATTTAAGCTTTATTTACCATAAATATTATAAAAAAATAAATTCCTTGAGTTCTTTTTCAGTACTTTTGTTACAAAAATTGAAAAAAAAACTCATCATTACTAACAACAAAAATTATTTAATGTAATAGAAGTCTAATATTTTTTTTAATTTGATTTTCAACATTCCGTGTCTCTTGTTTTAAATTCATTATCGGGGATAGTTTTTACTATTTTTCTACTAATGTATATCTACAAAAGAATTTTAAGTTTAAAGATGTTTTAAGTTTCTTAATGATTTTGTGAACTTATTGAGGTTAGAGGAAGTCCTTTAATGTCCGTTGCTTACGTTTGATATTTGCTATAGATGTAAAAGCTATTATACTTCAACAAGTCCTGGATGACTTTTAAAAATAGAGAACTTACTGTCACATATTTAAACATTTAAAAAGATAAACTAATTTTAATGAATATTTTCATCTTTTGGAAGAAAATTCACACACACATTTGCTTCCTATTTTTAATTTAATTTAACTAAATACAAGACATACAGAATAGCTAATTGATAAAAGTTATATATATGTTTTTCTAAGCTATATATATATATATATATATATATATATAATTCCTAGTTAAATCTTTTTTCAAAATTTTTCCGTTATCTCAAGTTTTAATCATATGATAATGTGTGATTAGTCTTTATTTAGTATTATAAAAAATAATTATCTTTTTTTTAACTCTACATGTCTGCGTTAAAATATATTTAAATATCCTTTCGTAATTAGAGCTTTTAAATATATTTAATTATCATATTGTCATTAGCATTTTAAAAGTACTAATTCTCAAAGTGAGTTAAAAATTTTATTAAGACTCATCATGTAATTTGTAATTTATTGAGATTGTGTGTACTTGAATAAGTTTCTTTGGATAAATATTATAAATATAGCCTTCAAATTGTTTTTAAAAATGTTTTCAAAACTACTTAAATTAGTAACTAGTCAAAAGAATACAAATGACCATATTTATGTGGTTTACATTTCAGAGAAATTATTCAGGTATAATTTAAGTAAAAATGGCTCATTATATTGAATACCGTAACAAATATTAAATTCCAAATAAATTTAAAATATCTATTAAAAACGAAAAAATATCAACTACTAATGAACATGATATTCAATTCTAATTGAAATACCCACAATATGAAATCTTTACTTGGAATTTATAAGCAATGGTTAATACAGTCAGTATGAGATTTGCACAATTGAAATAAAATGTTCTGTTGAACACGAAAAATTAAGCATTAAAACTTTAGGAACAAGTGAAACATAGAACATTTTTTAATGCTAAAATAAAACCCAGTTAGGATTCAAATACAAAAACAAGTAGTATACAAAAAAATTAAGTCAACTACTTCAAACAAGAAAAATTTTGTCTCTTTTCCTTATAAAATAATTACAATTAATGTAAGTATGTATATACATATGACATAATCACAATATTAAGTAGCAAAATAGAAAGCGATTTTCCTTACAATTTTCCATTTTTCTTTTTATATAAGTGTTGGGCTATTATTTTTTGTTACTATTTTTAATTCATTAAATTTAATTATACTAATAAAATTGTATAGTAAAAAATGAGTCAAATTGTCTGAAATTAGGCTAACCCAGGTGGACTTCGAACCCACGACCTTTGGATTAGAAGTCTAACGCGCGCGCGCGCGCGCGCTATCCATTGCTATACAAGGACACAACAAATCAGTTTCTTTGCTGTATATGCTGTTGGACTATTATTTCTGTTTGCTACTATTTTTTTTCCTTTTTCATTTAATTAATGAATAATTATTTGAAAAAACTGTTTTAACATCAAGTGTCATCCACTACAAGTTTTAAAAAAAACTTGAATGTAGGAAATGAAAGAATTTTTTTAAGTATTTTATCACCGATTGGAAATTTGAGCAAGATATATATATATATATATATATATGTGTACATATATATATATGTATACATATATATATATATATATATATATATATATATATATATATGTGTGTACATATATATATATATATATGTGTACATATATATATATATGTATACATATATATATATATATATATATATATATATATATATATATATATATATATATATATATATATATATATATATATATATATATATATATATATATATATATATATATATATATATATATATATATATATATATATATATAGGGACAGTGTGAACTAATAGTAGGAATTGAAATAAATACATCGAAAAATCAGATATTTAATGTTTAGTGGTTTAGTGTCCCATTTTGGAGTTCTTCAAAGTATTTAAATCAAAACATAGTATTTAAATTCAAATATAAATTTAAAAAGTCTAAACTTTAAAAATAATTGCTACTTCTGGCAGTGCACACGCTGTTTCAAACACTGTGAAGCATATTCTTGCGATAAAAATCTTAAGATTGTTTTGTTTCATCGGTTCCCTCTAAGTTGGTCTCTTGATGATTTTTAAGCTATCGGGTCATTAGTATTCCGCAATTGGCTCAGACGAAGTCATTAAGCGATGCTAAATGTGCCCAGGTGGGAGGACCCGGAGCCATTCTTTTCGGGGAGAATAGGGGGTTGGAAATGTTTGGGTGGATGCCACGGGAACCTATTTTAGAATGCATTATAACCAATTTTTGTGTTGCACAACTATGTTAAAAGACTTTGAGAATATTATTCCAATGATAAATGATGATTGAGTTGATTGACAGACAATTTGTTTTAAGGTACCCGACTATCCTAAAATCATGAATCCCCCCCCAAAAAAAACTCTTATCATTTTTTATAGACCATTTTATTAGCTTAATAAAAATACCAAGTTTTTTATTTTCCATTCACTAGAACAAAAACTACAAGTGTTTTAGTAAAAGCAGATGCCATAACTTTACACAAGATGTCAAACTTTAAAATGCGTTTTAATCGAAATGTGTGTTTTTTTTTAAAAAAAACTCAAACGGGGACAGCAAATGCTGAAACAGTTTTGAAAATAATTTGCTGAAATTTTTTGTGTATGTTCCATATAACAGTAGAAATGTTTTGACCTTCAGATTTATCAATCACTATTTTATTTCAAAATGTACAGTCGTTTATGTGAATATAATGGTTGTTTTTTTAAGCAATTTCATATAGTCACTAAGATAAAGTGCTCTAGTTTTTGTAAAAATTGAAATCTCTCTTATCCTGAAGGTCATTTCAAACATGAATAACAAAATAACACAACAAAATTAAAAAATTGAGAATTTGTTCTTAAATTTTTTGTACAGAGATGGCCCTGTTTATATAATTTTTTGCACATTTTTCCCAGTTTTTTCCCATTTTAATAATAATAATTTTTTTTTCTGTTTTTTAGTTTAGAATTTTTCCTTAAAATATACTAAATGAATCTAAAAATCCCCATGTGTCCATTTTTTTCAAAAAAAAGTTGTCGCAGATAGTCGGATACCTTAGAAACTTTTTCTAAATTATTTATTTATTGTTTAATTGTGAAAAATATGGGATAAAATACTGGATCATAAGCATATACACAATTAAAGATACCTTATATTTACATTCAAAGTTGTCATATATGTCATTTAATCAAAACGTTAGTTATAGAAACAATATTTATAACCAGTACAGTTATTTAAAGCAATTTTTAAAGACTAGATTTTTTTATTTTTGTTGTTTATCCAATTTTTTACCATCAAGTGATTTGAATTCTAGTAAATGTCCTCCATTGTAAGGTCGGGTTACTTAGAAAAAGGTACTAAAGGCTATTAAGCTGTAATAATTTTGGAGCTATTTATTTTTTTTAAAAAAAAATTGATTTCTCTTTGGAAAAGTATGTAATGCCTTCGATAAGGACTCGGAGTGACTTTACAGAATTGAATTCCTATGTATTTTCGTCTTAGTTGGAGGAATTCAAATTAGAAAATAATAAAGTTGTTTAAACTGCTGGTGTTTTCACCACTACTACACAAAAATATGCTTTTTATTCAATTATATATACTTTTCTTATTGCCATGCATTAGATACATATCAATATATATATACTATGACCATATTAAAGATAATGTATATCTACGTAATGACTACTTTTCGAAAGCAAAGTAATACGCTTTCCGGCTCAAAGAGTACCAATACAGTAAAACAGCTTTTACAGAGCATCATGCATTTATTTTATGGAACGTCGCTATTCAAGTGTCTTGTTAAATATTGGAAAAATTAGATATTTTTAACAATAATGAACACAAGGGACTGAAGAGTTTTGTAAAAGCAAGCCTCGTTTTTCCTACGAATTTCTCTAGAATCTATTGAAAAAAAATATGCATAACGCTCTGAGAGAGATTTCCCCCATACTAATAATACAGAGTTTGCCATTGGAAAGACGAATACGCCAAATGAATAAAAATAATTTAACTAAAACAGATATTAGTTTCAGAAATGAAATACCAAAATTTACCTACAGTATTACTTGTTTTATAAACTAGATACATCAGATAATGTTTCCCCCCCTCTCTCTCTCTCTCTCTCCCTCCAACCTTTCCATTCTTAATCTCAAGATAGATATAAATACTGAGGAACAGTAGCTTGATGCTGAAATGTGATTGGTGTAGGTTAAAATACACATTTTTTAAAGTTGAAATGCCAATTTTAATCATTCAAGCTCATAATGGAAGCTGATGACGCATATCGATATATTTTATTTCTCTGAAGAGTCTCAATCCTTAAATCCTTAGGCTAAACAAAGATAAAAAAAATATTAAGTGAATAGCATTTTATATTAATAATATATTACAAAACTTTTTATTTTAAAACTAAAAAAAAGAATCTATCTTTTAGCATTAGTTAAAAAAAAAATTTCACACTTAACAGCTTGAGATTGTGTAAGCAAAATAAAAAAAAGACAATATTATTTCTCCCAATTTTTCTTTTTGTTCCATAATTACATTTCCTCAGAAAAGAGGTGTGATTTGAAGCAAAATAATCTTGAAAATCTCAATTATATAAGTAATATTTTGTATACAGCTCTTTACAAAACATAACTTACAATTATGAAAATAGATACTTACATTATTATATAAGTCGAGCAAATATATTAAGAAGCATGTATGATTCACACTACAACAACCGTAAAATAGCAAAAACCAATTTTAAATATAATCCTAAGACGTCTAGAATAACAGTATTAGACTCCCAAGGTACCTTCACGAGGATACAGAACTATAGCCTCGTTTCTTGGCAAGATTTCCAAGTAGTGCAAGCTACGGATTTAGCGTCTTTAGTTATAGCTATTGTGGCCCCAACTCTTCGAATCACCCATTAAGGTGCCCATTAGAGGACCCCAAGGTGTAGGTTTTATTTCACCTCTGTGACCACCGAATTTCCCGAAGAACAATCGCTTTACATGCTAACTACTCGTCCGCACACGAGGTGGATATTTGTTACGAGCGCACCTCTAAGCCCATTTCGGGACACACCCCCAGAGAAAAACGAAGATCTATGGCTCCACAAGAAAGGGATCGGTAAGGCTTAACAAGCTGCAAAAGTTTGCGGGAACTGTTGTTGTGTTATACCACAGAAAATTCAAATAGAAATGTTTCGTCAAAGTAGTTAATTTTAAGGTATCCGACTACGTTCGGAACCGTGATTTTGAAAGAGTCTAAAAACGAATACTTTTTTAAATACTTAGTTTCACTTAGATTAGAATACACGTATGAAATTGTTTTAAGGATATTATTATAATAAAGAGTTAATTAAATGCAATATTTTGGTAAGAATTGACTTATTTATTTTCAAAACATTCTCCTTTTATGAAAAATGCTTCTATTATACTAATATTCTGCCTGTATATAACTCAGATCTCCGTAAAAAGTCTGGACTAGGATGCGCTTCAAATATTTAACTTAGAAGGGAATTTATTCATATTTTAATACATCACATTAGAGAAAATTTTAACAAAAAAATAAATAAAAACACCGATAATCATTTCAATTGGTAGTAACTCTGAAAATAATGTGAATTTTTATAAAATCCTAGTTCAGGCTCTCTAAAGAAGTCTTAGCTATATATTAGCTAAATATTATTATTATAGAAGCATTTTTCATAAAAGGAGAATATTTTGAAAATAAATAATTTTAAGTTCATTTTTTGCCAAAATATTGCATTTAAATAATTTTTATTGTAATGATATTCTTAAAACAAATTTATGCGTGTATTATGATCTAAAAACAGTAAATATTTTAGAAAATATTCGTTTGTACGCTTTTGAAAAATTACAATTCCCAGCGTAGTCGGATACCTTAATAGACAATAGAAAATACTAAAACTTCCGAATATTTTAAAAATAATTTTTCAAAGTACAGTCGGACCTCGATTTAATGAATTCATCCTGGACCGAGCATTTTGTTCGTTAATTCGTGGCTATTCGTTATATTGGAGTCCATATTTATAAATTATACCATTTTATTCAACAGCTAAAATACTATTAGAAAATTGCAAATATCAGTTTAATTGGAAACTCGAAAGGTTTTTTTTCTATTTACTGCATAGAAGAAAATACTGCATTATTTACATTCTGAAGCATAAGGAATGTTTCCATACAATGTAGAAACTTTGGAAAATGTAACAGTTTTGATAAGAGTTTCATTATCAATTTCTGCGTCAGAACTGTTATTCATTGGCTCCGACAAATCAACAATTTTCTGAGCTACAGCTGCACAGATAGGCAGTCCGTCATCAAATGTAACATAATCGTAAAACTCTAAAAATATCCCTTGCGGTTTGGAGTGGGATAAGATAAGAAAGGTGTTTCCTATCCCATTCGAAACTCACGCGATAGGTTGCACTCATGACTCCGCTGCACCTTTAAGGTCTAATAATGGTCTGCATCCTTTCCCGTCAAAAATTTCTCTATGCAAGAAAATTCCTTTTTCTGTTCCGAACAAAAACAATATCATTTTAAAAAAATCTAAATTCTTCTAATACAAACTAATAAAAAAATTCACCCGTTTAAATAATTCGTTAATACGGGGTTTTGCCTCCATTTTAATTGAGGAAAGAAAAAAATTCGTTAATTTGCAAAATTCGTTAAATAGGGGCTCGTTAAATCGGGGTTCGACTGCATCTAAAAATAATGATGTGTTTGCAGATTTCTAATCATTCTTACAAGTTCGATATATATATATATATATATATATATATATATATATATATATATATATATATATATATGTGTGTGTGTGTGTGTGTGTTCTGTTTCACTTTAAAAGATTCTATTATTAATGTTTTGATGAAGTCATGAGTAAATAATCAGCCTTTTTCAGTTACTGAAGCATTTTATTTCATAAAGACGCTAACAAGTGCCTGACGTAAGACGAGCACATAACACCAAATTAATATTTAACTGCAAATTAAAAAAAGCACCGGCAGATCACCCAATACCTCCTTTTTCTGTTCTGTGAGCCCTTTTCCAAACAAAAAGAAGGTTCGACAAATTTTCGTGTCACTCCATTGGTTAGAAATTAGTATGACGTCTCTCAATGATATCCCATCGGGAAAACGGGGAAAGTTCAGATACATGCCAGTTATTTGGAAAAGGTACAGGTTCTTATAAACCAATAATATTATGCCCTCAAGAGCTTAGGCCCAAAAGAAAGATTGATTCAACTAAAAATCTTACGTATTTCCTCTGCCGTAGAAATGTTCACAAATTTTAAAATCGTACTTTAAGCTTATTTCTGTTGACTTTCTGTTGGACTTTATTGTCCAGTTCTCAGAATATTTTTAACTTAGAAGTTTAGTGTGTCACGGTGTTAATTTTTCCTGCAACATATCTTATTGCTTGACTGCAGGGTTAATATTAAATTGATATTAACCCTGCGTCTCAAACTTTCAAAGATTTATTTAAAATATCTTTCGTATTTATTACTTTTTGCCACACCTAATTGCTCATTTATGTTAGGCATCTAATAATTTAACATGTTTGTACTAAGACTTCTGCACTTTTAAAATAGAATTTATCTACAATTCGAATTTTGTTCTTAAACTGCATGCGTGATTTTATTTACCTTTTCGATTACCACGAAATATGCTCCAGGGCATAATATCTTAATTTGTATTTCAACTGAAATCACATATTCATATTTATTTATTTTTACTTTAACGTGCATCGTTGAATTATATTATTTAAAATAAGTATTTTTCAAAGTAACATATGAAACTGTTAGAAAAGGCGTAATTAAGAAATGGTTGAAACGAATATGACGCTAAACAAAAGCGAATAACTGTTTTCCGCTAGGAAATACATTTATAATTTCATAAGGCTGCTTTTAACGTAATCAACCAACAGAGTAGAAATTTTAATGAGACAATCATAAATAATTAGCAATAGTTTCCTAAAATTCTAAAGACAATGCAATAGGTTTCCAGAATTATTTAACTGTATGCAGCTTTAAATATCTATAAATTTCCATCAACATTCTTATTGCAAAGAAGCGATAATTGTGTGTGATAGTTTTAAATATTTTCTTACAACCAAAGAATATGCATACATATTGGCTTTGATTTATCCAGGTTTCAATTGTGGGGCTTAAAACAAGAAATTTGGCTTTTAATACGGTGATAAAAATGTATACAATCAAATACACATTGACTGATTTTTTTTTTGAAAGTTGTAACTAAGAGTTGTATTTGAAGATTCAGGAGAACATAGATTCTACAATTATAAACATAAAATACAATTTCTGGCTTCTTTAGAAATAATTTATTTAAAATGTCGACTAATAAAAATACATACGGGTAAAAATACATACATATAGCACTCATTTTCATTTATTTTTGATGATTATTGATTGCGCATGATTTGATAATATACGCATTATAAGAGTAAAATCAATCAACATAAGTACGACAAGAAAAAATATTTTCTAATATTTATATAATATATATGTCTCAATAATATATATGTCTCAATAAAGACGCAGAAAACTATAAAATGTGCTGTATCCATATAAGTAGAAAAGGAGAAATTAATATAATCTTTCACTTTAAAATATGATGTGATTTAGTAAACTAAATTTAAATACAAGAGTTTGTAGTATTAAAAATTTATACAAAAAATAAAGAAATAAGTAGGTTACCAAACTCTATGAAAAACGGAATAAGCCAGATAGAAGAAACTGAAAACAAAGTGAAATGATTTGAAAACTTTAAATTAACAATTATTATTTTTTTTTACTTGTAAGAATAAAAATATAATTTAGAATAAACGTCCACGTTCGATTTAAATATGAAAAAATAAAAAACAAATTGCTACTCTACAAAATTCTTGCTCGGAGATTTCACACGTTTAATAGTATCGAAAACCTTTACCATGCTACATAGGAAATGCACTTTTCGTTTATCTTAATGCAATGTTAGTTTTTTTTTAGATAATTCGTAACATTTTATTTTTCATTTAACTACATTTACTTTAATGCTTTCGGAGTTGTGTAAAACACTGCCAATGTAATGTAGATCTGATATGAAAAAGATTGACATTTATATATTGTGTTATTTGAAAATTTAAGAGATTTCAAGTACGCAAATGAACTAAAAATTCTTTATTATAGGAGGCGCATACCCTTAAAGTGCTGCAAATTTCCAGATTGAACTAGATAAAAAACATAAATGAATCACACAAATTACCCTAATAATTATGGAAGTAGATTGCACAGAAATTTGTATCCAGACTGCGATTATTGCTAAATTTTAAACTTAAATATTTTCCTATAATTATGAATGTATGCATAATTTTCTGCAATGGACGGAAAAGAGTTATTTAGATGAAGGCATATGATATAGTATAACATTTTAGTTATAAAAATCCTTTTAATCACACTTTGGGGGCATCAAAATACTAACTTTAACATAGGGTTTCCTCTGTATTAAACTCTTGAATTTTATCGTACGTTTAGAGTGATGTATACAGAAATAAGATATGTTTAGTGCGGTATGTAAAACAGAATTCAAGACGAAAGAATTCGTGTAATAATTATCTGGCATAACTTAAACAGAGAATAGTTCTGTGTAGTTTAATTTTTTAATCTCAAATCAAAGGACCCTATTGCAAAATAAATATGGAAAATTTTAAATTGAAATGTAATTTTAGCCCAATGAAGACATTAATACAGCTGTGCAACGAATTTTGTAAAGTAGATTTTTTTAAAAAGAAACGGAACTATAAACTAACTTTTTTGTCCTACATAGTTGAGCTCTGAAAAATTCTTATCTTGATTTTTGAAATTGAAAATAACATCGAATATGTTCGCTGGACTGTTAAGAGTTTGAGCAACATTAGTAAAGAAAGAATAGTTTGGAAATGGGATATTTCAACCACAGTTAACAACGTAATATTCTTCTTCTTTACTCATCATTTCAAAACCTTCCGTCTCCTAATATTTAAAAACATTTCGAAGTAACCTTACATTTTGAGTTTCGAAAAGTTCTATTTCGCAACAAGTAATTCTCCAATATATTTTACCTGCTGTTTATATGTCCTCTTACACAGTCAACAATTGCAGTAATAATTCACGCGGAAATTTTACGAGTCTTATCAAAATATATTACAACTAAAGAGCCGATAAGACAAAAACCTTAAAACTGCTATTAATGATTTTTAAAAAAAGCTCTAGCGGGGAAGAAATATGATGTAATTGCCTACCAAAACAGTTTTTACTGCGCAATTACATTTTATTTTATTTTCTATAGTTTGAAAACTATCAGAACGATAACCCCCTCTCCCCTCCAGCTCTATCCCAATATCTAACGAAAGGGAATAGAAGGGGGAAAATATAAAAGAAAGATAGGTTTTAAGCCGGTTTCTGGGATTGAATTTCATGCTTAACCGAATTGGGGCGATATGAGGCTAAAGAAATTTTCTCTTTATACCCGCTGATTTTGTTCTTTTTTGGTGCTTTTATTCCTCCCTTCTCTACCCCAAGCAGCGTCAACTGTTGCTTACTTTCGCGTAGTTCCAAGGATAAAGAGTAGGGAGGGCAGATTTCTAATGGTTCCTCCTTTTATGTGAGGCCTTTAAATTTAATGACGCATGATAAAAGTTCAATCATGATGTCCAGCAAGGTCATTAAAGCCGGACTCGGGGAGAATGGGATTAGATGACCGGACTTTGGTTCATTTTTATGCGGCACTTTGACGAACTAATCTTCAAGGTCCAACCAGGAGGTACTGGATACACACTGACTTTATAAGGTGGTCTATGTAGCGTTTCATGAAGGCGATATTGGAAAAATATTCAGTGTCCTTCTCATTACATATGTACATTTCAAGCTCTGACCCTACCAAAAATTATTTAAAGTATTCTCTTCTATATTCAAATTTATTATATAAGTGTATTAAACAGTAGTTTATAGCGTACAAGCACCTAATATTATAAATACAATATTAGATGTTGGCACGCTAAAAACGTATTTAAAAAGAAATACGTTTTTCATGTGTGGGTAGATTATAACCATTTGAAAAGATACATGTGAACACTACATAAATACGAATGAAGAGCATACATACAAATAAGTATTCAGGACAACATAAAATATTTTATATTCATGCATACAGCAATGCAGTGCTCCTCAAACTTTCAATATCTCCCCCCCATTTTTCAATCATTATTTTCATTGCGCTCTTCCATAAAATGACAATGAAATGAATTCAATAATGATGTACTTTGACTCTAAAGCTACAATACAACTTTAATTCTAAGCAAATTATCAAAATAAGTATTTAATTTTGGATATAATAATATGAATGACAAGCCCATGGGAGTCACTGATAATAATTAAACTTGTTCTTAACATAATATTGTTAAATTAATTGTCAAATATATTATGTGTGCAGTACTGATTCATTTATAAATCTATTACATTAGTATAAATGCGTATTTTATTTTTTATTATGTCAGAATGTAGTGTGTTTTGTTTCCTTTTATTAAATCAATGATTTTTTTAAAAAAAACATTCTTTTGTTTTCGACTTTTCGAAATGCTCGCAACCCCACATACGGTGGTCACGCCCCCTTGAGAATGTTGCAGAACTGTATTCTGTTTAAAAATGTTTAAATGATTATCGAGAAATCATTCAAAAAAATTTAAAATGTTGAAGTACAAAATGCATGGTGCGCAAGTAGATTATAACCATGGGAAAAGAAATAAAAGAAGAGTATATAAATATGAGTTAATAACATAAACATTAGGGATAAACAATAACATAAACATTAGGGATAAACAATAACATAAACATTAGGGATAAACAATAACATAAACATTAGGGATAAACAATAACATAAACATTAGGGATATAGTAGAACGTTGTAAAACCATGTGCATAATAATGGTTTCTGCTTACATGTTTATATAATTATCGAGAAATCACCAGAAAATAAAATCAAAAATGCTGATTTATAAAATGTATGATGAACAGTATGGATATAGAGAATACTGCTTAACACAGTGTTCACAAAGGTCTTTTTTCTGTAAAATCCTATACCATGAAAATATTTAAACAAATATTTTTGTGTTATCATATGTGTGTCCGCGTTAACCATGCAATCATGATGACGAATTTGAAGTCGGTGCTATTTTTGTGTTTCTGTGGTTTCGAAACCACTGAAGACACGCTATGTTTAGAGGAGCATGCACGCTCAATTCATAGTCTTCCCGTTACTGTGGCGAAGAGATTTAGAGATGGAGGCGGGGCTACCAGTTCTGCAGCCGACCTCTTCACATACTCGTGATTCAAAATTACAAGGTCCTTTGCCATCAGCTGTAATGTAGCTTCGTAATACTACATTAATAAGCAATCAATCAATCAATAACATTAAAAGAAAGACTATAAAGAATGAAAAGTGTTTCTTTTTTTTTCATCACGTGAATGTTTTAAAGGATCATACATAACGACACAAAACTCTGTTGTTTTATTATAAAACAAGGAAGTTTAGTTTTCTATTCATTTATGATCAAATTTTATTGCTATTCACAGCTAATGCAAATATTAAGTTAAAAATCTTTCAAATTTCATAATTTTAATTTTTTTAAAAAAAATCAAACTGCTTCTAATCATACATACATGCGAAAATGTATCATGGGAGACGACTAATAATAAAATTTTAAGCCTTACGTAGCTATCAAAAAGTCAAAAGTCGCATATAAAGTTGGTAAGAAAATTTTCACCCTATAAGATTTTAAAAAAGGAAAAAGTGCAGTTTTAAAATATATTAATTACTAAAGTTTTACTACTAGACATTTCAGTTATATAGCATGTGATTGATTACATTTAAACTACAGGAATCTGAAACGTTCAAACTTTCCCTCTTTAAGTTTGTTATTCTTCACCACATAAAACCTAGTTTTATTTATAACTTTTTCCCTGAAATATATATTACAAAAAAAACTGTTCTCTTTTAATGAATAATTAAAAAGTGAATAACTATTCTGAAATAAATGCTAACCATCAGAGATATCAGAATGGGTAATTACCCAAGTTATAACGGTTAACAGAATTTCTTATTAGGTAATCAGTAATATTAAAACTAGTGTTTATAGATGCACATGCATACTTTTCATTTAAAGTTCAAAGTGTTTTTAGCAAATTGATCCACATCATATTCTTACACCAAAACAATTTTTGTTTCTGTTTGTCACATTTCCGTCTTCTGCTTTTCTTTTTTTTTTCCAGATAAGAACGATAAATAAAAATTTTATGGAAGTGCGGAAAATATTTTTCTGGTTCTGACAGCCCTAAAACGAAAACCCTTTAGTTTTAGAAATAGAACACACACACAGAAAAGAAAGAATGGATAATAATAATAAAAAAAATGAATTCGGGCTTGTCTTATCTAAGCTCCTTTTTTTTCCCTCGGAAAAATTTTGAATTGCATCAAAAACGTGATTCATCAAAAATAACGTTGAATCCGCAAGGTATAATACGGGCTCCCGGAGAAGTATCTGGAAAAGGGTACATAGAATGGGAACGCTATAATCTAAAAAAAATCATCCGCCCGCTCCCGGAGTCTAATAGAAAACCCCGAATTATGCTTTCGCTGCGTTCGGCTGTTTTGATCGATTACCAAGCAGACCCATAATCTCCTGTTCAGTCTTATGTCAACTGTGCGAGATATTAGAGGGGAAAAAAAGGGGAAACTATAAAAAAAGAGGGAAAAAATCGAGCTCTCTTTTTCTTAGAAATGAAAAAAATTCGTTCAGATACGAGAGATAGTGACTGTAGTTGATAGGTTTTGAAAAGCTGCTGAAAAGAGATTAAAAATGCATGTCTTATTTAGTGTGGTGTTTATGTGTAAATCGAAGCAATTTCTTATCTTAATGTTTGCTTTAAATCAAATGTAAACTATGCACAACGAAAAGGGTGTATGTTATAAAGGAGTTAGAAGGTTGTATTGATAAAATAATTGAATTATTTAGTCTATGACGGGCTCACGCGTCTTTTCTTTCCCTTTGGGTTCTTTGGGCCAGAATTAATGGCAACTCTTTTTCAACCAAATCCAAGAAGGGAAGTGTGAATGAAAGATGCAAATTAACAAGATTTTAAATATTGGAACTTAGAGTAAGCGAGATGGCAATGTATGGCAATTGATGGCAGTTTGTAGCAGTTGATGGCAAGCATAGACAAGTTAATATAGTTCGTGGTTCAAGTTTGGATAAAGATACGTGGCGGTGATTAGAAGTTATAATTGATAAAGATTTAGAGAACCAAAGTGCATACTAGTGCACGCAAGTAAATAAAAGATTGCCTAAATAATATTAGAGAATGATTCTTCAGACTGCAACAAGGTAGGATTGAATATTTAATATTAGAATCAGTGATTGTATTGGAATTGAGGTTAGACTATTCAGTTATTGATAGTGGTTCGAGTTTGGTTAAGTCGTTATTATCTATATATATTGTGTTGCGTATTTTGCCATCGTAGATTCTCTCATATTAATTATTATAATTTAATTTGTTAGAAATTTATGTTGAAAATCTTAATAAAGATACATTAAGATTTATGTTTCCTTCTAGTTCTTCCGTTAATCCTACGCCTCTAGCTCACGCGAGTACTCCGAGGAATATTCTCCCAAGGGGGAGGGATACCACAAGTCAACAAATATATAATCTCATTTCCACCTAGATGATGCATTGGCTTATATCAGGCATCGGCAGCCTATGACACGCGTGCCAAATCGGGCATGGAGTAGAATTTTTAATGGCACTCTCTGTAACAACGGCTGCTAAACTTTTTGACCTCACGAAACAGTAAATTCATAATTTAAATCCCTTCGACCACTAATAGAATTTTTTAAGTGTTAAATACAGGGTTATCAGAAATGAACGACCCGATTACAAAATTTATTAATTCCCAAATGAATAAACAGAAAATGATCATTAATGTGTCATTGTAAAGATAAAATATGAAATTTTGAGATTGTAACATTGTTTTTGTCAAATACGGGGCAGCAATGTTGTAATTTTGAACAGAAGTGGAGATAGCATCGTTTGGAAAAAGTCATTCGGAGATTGTTCAGCGTGAATTTCGAAGAAAGCACCATACAAATACACCGATATCTAAGAGTATAAGAAGATGGTATAAACAGTTTCAGGAAGATGTCTGTGTAAAGGCAAAAATCCAGGGCGACTAGGTTCTCAATGTTATTATAAGGGTAATTAAAGGAAGTCACATTGAACATTTGTGAAAACAAATTTTTTTTACATCAAGAAACGTTACATACGAAAAAAAATTCATATTTTATCTTTACAATGGCATCTTAATTATCCTTTTCTGTTTATTCATATTGGAATTATTAAATTTTGTAATCAGGTCATTCATTTAGGATATTAATAAAGACAAATTGGTATCTAAGAACACATGAAATGTACCTAGTTAACAAAATGAAACTATTAATTGTAACCAAAGTATGGAATCTAAAATAAAAAAAGAAATTTAGAAAAATCAAACTGATTTTTTTCAATAAATAACAAATAAAAGAAAATGTACACATGGTTATGATTTAAGATCATACCTATCTTTAAAAAACCCCAACACATAAAAGAAAATACAAAACAATTTCCTTAATAACCCAACTAATATATTGAAATTGAATATATTTTATGTTGAACTCTATAGGTCCGTATAAACCCACCTTTAAATGCTTCAACTGATATATATATATATATATATATATATATATATATATATATATATATATAGACGACATACAGAAGAGTGAAACATTAGAAGAGTGTGAAACTATATGAGACAAAGCAATGCAGCTATAGCAGTACGGCTTATTTACCGTGCCGTTATTCTTTGAAATAATGCTTTTATAACTTTTCACGAATTATTATGAATTGAATCATGCTTCAATTCATCTTAAAACACAACTTAACGTAATGAGTAAGTATATTCCACATTTTTCTGGGGACCAGCAAATTTTTCTTGCGGACCACCGCTTGGGCGACCGCTGCTCTACACCATTCTAAAAATTGGTCAGAAATGGAAATTGAGGATTGGATGGAAATTGATAATTTTGAAATGGAGCTTATTGAATATGGAAATTGATAATTTTGAAATGGAGCTTATTGAGGATGGAAACTGATAATTTTGAAATGGAGCTTTTTGAAATAACATGTTCACAATTGCTTAAAGCACAATTTGTGATATTACGAAAGAATCTAGAAAAAACTCTAGTGATAACCAGAAAATTATTTTAAATTTTTGGAGGTCATTGCTGAAGAAGTTTAACTGTTTGAAGAGAGAAAAAATTGCATGTACTCTGCTTACCGTTAATGTTTTTAATATATGTGGGAGAAACTTTTTCTCAAAAGAAAACTGTCGCATTTTAAGCCCGCAAGGAAGTTTTTTTAGAAAAACAGAACGTTCAGAGTCATGACAAATAGAAAGCCATAGATTATTCCTCTGATATTGCGATATTAAATACAGTGATATAGAGAAAAGGTTAGCATTAAAAAATACTTTTTGTTTTATTCAACTACATTGAAGGAATACTTATGTTTTATGTTGTGTTCTTTACTTATTTTAATGATAAATATTTTAAAGTTACAAAAAAAAAATATTTTTTATTTATGTTAGAAGAAAAGTTATAGTTTGAGTTGTTCATTTTTATGTAACTAAATACCTTTAAATAATGAAAAATTAACGTATAAAAATCTAAATGTGCATTTTTGATCTTTATTCCCTACCTCTGCATGTATTTCCACATGTAAATTAATTAATAAACGTAAATGAGTATAAGGAACTCAACCAAAGCTCCTCTTTTAGAATTATTAAATTATTTAAAAAATAATAAATTGAAACAAAGTTTTTTTTTATCTGTGTTGGTAATTTCTGAAATAAGAAAAAGAACACTCACAACAACAAAACTTAATCATTCTTTCTCTAAAACAAAACTCACTAAAACCTATATTATTCCATTCGATAGGCTATAAACCTCTACTCTACTGTGATATGCATACACATACATTTCGCATATCAATTTCTAGGCACACATATCGTGTGCACACGCGGAAACTAATGGACTAATGGACATCACTTCTACGTTAACCGGCCATGTGTCCGTGTGAAACGAGGCTGCGGTACGAGTGTATAACATGGTACGGCCAAGTCTCAGGGATGAATACCTGATGAGGTTGTCTTGTAATGATCGCTCCATAGGATCTCTACTAGTTGGTATTAGACTCTGCTGTATGTATTAATGACCGTGTTGTGAAGTGTGAGAATATATCTTGAATAGTTACATGCGTCCTAGAGCAAAAGGAAATTTGGCAAGTTATCCCTGTACAATAGCATCGTTTGTTGTAAAAAATATGTACACTGTTAAAGAGTTAACGTTAATAAATTGTAATGAAACCTAGAAATATTTGAGATGAATTCATTTCAATATAAACAAGTAATATAAGAAAAAAAATTAAGTCGATTCTTACTTAGGTCAACAATGAAAAATTTCATTTTAGTTACTTTTTATGAAATAGTTACAATTAATATAAATATGTATATACATGTGAAAGAATCACTATTACGTGGCAAAATGGAAAGTGATTTTCCTTTCAATTTTCCATTTTCCTTTCTATATCTGTTGTTGGAATAGAAATTTTTGTTTGTTACTATTTATTCATTAATTAAATTAAATAATTATAGTAAAATAGTATTGTAAAAAAATTACATTCTCAGAAAATATGTCACACTGGGTGGGATTCCAGCCCACGACCTTTGGATTAGAAGTCCAACGTGCTATGCAGTGCGCTACAGGGGCACATCAAGTGGTTTTCCTTTTTTATAGAGTGTTGGATTATTGTTTATGTTGTTACTATTTATTCTTTAATTAAACAGAATTAATCAATTAATACTTGAAAAAGCTGTATTAGTATCATGTGTCATCCCCTATAAGTTTAAAAATATGTATTTGAACTTGAGTGGAGGAATAAAAAGTATTTTATCAACCATTGAAAATTTGAACAATATATATATATATATATATATGTTACGGTGGAACACACCGAAATCTGGAGAATGTCGACTTTCACCGGTAAATGTCAACATTCACATTGCAGTTGGTGTATGACCGAAATATTTGTTAATATCCTTATTTCTGACTTACATCGGTAAACGTCGACATTCACCATACACTAATGATGAATGTTGAACATGTCGGGCATTTATATTTTCTCCTCCTGTAATTCAGTCGTGATAAATGTTTCGGCTCTCTTTCTGAGAAGAATGACCAAGAACTTAAAACACACAAAACATTCAAAATGAGAAAGGAAAATTATAGAAGTTAAAAACTTACTTAATTATACAGTAATAAAATAAAAGCAATGAAAAACTTACTAAATAATGTGATTCAAATCTTATTTATTGCAACAACTTAAACTATTATGACACTTTGAATTGCACAAGAAGCCCTTGCTTTTTCAACTGCATTTATTTGTGGATCACTTCCTTTTGCAATGACATATTGTGTAGCCTTGCCCGCCTCTTCTCGAATTAACTGCAGCAGCTTCTCTGAGCGACATTTCTTGAAAATAAATCTCATCTCTGGAAAGTAACTTTTCTTTACAAATTACGAACTAATTACCTGTGTAAAGCTGCTTGAGGGTATCATTTTAATTTGCAAGTTTATAGAAGTCGGATTTTTTTCGACCTCCACTAGAGCATATATGTGATTGTCGATATACGTCGGTGAAAGTACGAATGTACAAGATTGTAAAGCAATATTCGATCTTTCACCGACGTATTTGGTGTGTGTCGACGTTCACCGGTGAAAGTCGACATTCTCCATCTTTGGACATCCACAGTAACATATATATATATATAGGGAGAGAAATAACTAATAGTTCACTAATTTTAAGTGAGCAAAGAACTAATAGTTTTTTAAAAAGTGCGTCAAAGGGTTTAAATTAAATATGTGGGACAATCACTAATTTTAAGTGAGCACAAATTTTTCCCATAGTCGTCAAAGGATTAAAGTACAATAAACCTTAAAATTGATGGATACATTGCTTTGTAAACAAAATACAAAAGCAATGTTAGAGAAAGTAGAATAAATTTCTTTTAAATACATTTATAAATGTATATTTTCCTAGAGGAACAACATGATTGTTAAATAGATGATTTAATTCTAAGACAGGTGTGTTATTACGCAATGAAGAAATATCTTTCTGAAGCAACATCATTATATATATATATATATATATATATATATATATATATATATATATATATATATATATATATATATAAGCAATAGATAACCTTAATATATTTTTTAAAAAATTCAGTTCTTTTTTTTTCTTTTTTAGAAATTTGTAAAGAGATTTTAGAAGTTGTTCCGCATATTCGAATGTGTGAATTTTTATTAATGTTGCAACCTAAAGCTGCACAAATGCCATTCGCAATGAATCAAGTAATTATGAACCACAATCAAGTGACTAGGAAGACACAACTGAGTTAACAACACATTCTCTTATTTTTCCCGTCCCGCCAACGTGAGCCCCGACAGATTTAACGTGCATCAACCTCCTTGGAAACGAACTCATGACCATGATTTCTAGGTTTCTGTCGTCCAAATAACTAAAAAATTCTATTATCAAAATAAAACAGTACATTTAACCTTAAGAAGCAACACATCAATGTATCACATTTAAATAAAATTATCCAGCAACACTTCCGTTCGTGAATAATATTGTGAAAGATATTGTTATATATATAATACATATACATACAATCAAAAACTGGAGTCATTTTGAAAAATTCTTTCTTGTGTTTTCAAAGCTTTTAGTTATACTTGTATAAGGGGGAGTCAATATTATATAGCTTCAAAAACATTTTCTTCGTCAAAATGAGAAATCTTCTTTAAAATTCACAAGAACTTTCTTTTATATAACCATAATAAACCACATTCGAATAGTTTTCAAAGAAAATGTTCGATATCAAGGCTTCGCATGAAACAATTTCCAATATTTCATAGTTTCTATAACAAATCCAACGGATCGAAAAGGGGAAATTAGACTATATAAGAATCCCTAAATCCAATATGTGAGCTACAAATAATACACAATCGATATTTTGTATTCTTTGAAGACTTTACTTTTTTTTTTAAGGAAAAAAGTTTATGAAAAAAAATTGTCTGTAACGGTCTTAATAATATCTGTATCTATGGAAACCACAAGATATGTTTTACACAATAAAAGTAAATTTCAGATAATAAAAGACATCATTAAATCCTATGCGTCACATAGAGTCGTGCTCAATTCGAAATATATTTCTGAATTTTCGCTCATGTAAAAAGAATTGTGAAGTTTCATCATTAGAAGTGAAAGTAAAAGTAAGTACTTGTTTTTTCTTGTCTTGCGTGAATTGAAATATGAAAAATTAATTAAAATAATCTCGTGTTATTAAAATAAGAGAAAAATATTCTCGAAATTTGAAATAAAATGTAGCATAAATTTAAGTTGATGAATGTTAAATGTTTATCAGTAAACTATGTCATATGAGAGCAAAATCATATATAATGAAAAACATATAATAGAGCGTGAAATAAATAAATATTAGTATATTTACGCTCAAATGAGTTATATTTTTCAGATTTATCATTTAATATTTTCATTATGAATAAGAGGTTTTATATTTGGTATCTTTTATTTAATATATTTGGTATAATTAGTGTAATAACATATAATTTCTGATAGTCAAAGATAAGCAAATAATATTCGGTTTTTTATAAGAATTTTTTCTATTGTCTTTGGTATGATATTATTATTCTCTATATCCTTTCAATTTTCTTTTATCCTCATAAAAAAAATACGCGATTCAAACTATTCATAAAATAGGCTAAACAATTTCTAAATGCATTAGCTAAATGAAATGATTTGTAATCCAGTTAAGACGGGCATAATTATGAGGAATAATTAAATTAATGTAATTAATTAAGAATAATTAAGTTTCTTTATATAACTTAATTGATTAACCAGCATTATGAATCTAAAAAGTACTTTTATCAATATAATTATGCTGTACATATATAAATTTAAAAAATTTTAATGCATCTATCGTTTTTTACCAAAGTGCTTATTTTTTTATGAAATGAAATCTAGATATTGATTTATAATCGAATAGAAATTTTCACAAATGAAACTAATAGCAATCACAGGTATTTCTTTTAATTCAATGTTTTTAAAAATTAATGTAGCGAGATTTATTATCAGAAATTCCAAATGTTTAGATTTAAACTTAAAAAAAGTGTTTAATTCTGCCTTGAAAAGCTTTAGCCTTACAGCTTTAAAAAATCAAATAAATATTATAATAACATTAATTACACAATAAAACAACTATCTACAAATACTGTTAGCAATATTTTACTTATTAAAAACTGATTTTCGAAAGCCGTTTATTATCTGAAATATCTTTAAAAAATAATTATTATATACATACTCATATATAATTAATACCACATTTATATGTAGAATTATTTTATAAAGAACTTTGATGCATATGTTAGTATGAAATATATAGAGTGTGATTAATAATATAGGAACAGTATATAATAATATTATGTTTAATTGATAAAACAACTGCACGATTAAAAATAATTTAATATTATTATGAATCATATGATAAGAAACAAATAATTAATGTTTAAATATTTATGAATGAAATCAACATTTTTATTATTTATTTTAAAGTTCATCCCCAAAATGTAAAGGAAAAATAAATTTAAGGTTAGCTTTATAGAACCATTTTTCTTAAATACGTAATTTGGTTGACTGAAAGATATATCATGGAAATTCATTCATTAGCTTAGAAAAGTCCTTCCCTGTTACTAAAAAAAGATAAATCTTTAGGTATCCGAATACCCTAAAATCTATTTTTTTTGAAAAATTGGCAGCTTTTTCTTATGATTTTATTTTATAGGCCATCTTATTATCTTAATAAAAATACCAAGTTCATTATTTTCCATTCACTAGTTCAAAAACTACAGGTGTTTTAATAAAAGCAAATGCCATAACCTTACAAATAATGTTAAAACGCGTTTTACTCGAAATGTGTTTTTCTCGGGGACGGTGATTGTTTAAAAAGTTTTGAAAATAATTTGCTGAAACTTTTTGCATATGTTCTGTATAACAGTGGGAGTGTTTTGAATTTCAGATTTTTCAGCCACTGCTTTATTACAAAATTTACAGTCCTTTATGTGAATATAATTACTGTTTTTTTTAAGCAATTTCATATAATCACTAAGATAAAGTGCTCTAGTTTTTGTAAAAATTAAAATTTCTTTTATCCTGACGGTCCTTTCCAACATGAATAACAAAGTAACACATCAAAATTGAAACACTGAGAATTTGTTCATAAAATTTTTGTACAGAGTGGGCACCGTTTATGTCATTTTTTGTATATTTTCATCAGTTTTTCCCATTCACAAAAGAATCGCCATGTCTCCATTTTTTCAAAAAAGTTATATATATATATATATATATATATATATATATATATATATATATATATATATATATATGTGTGTGTGTGTGTGTGTGTGTGTAAATTAAATTTTAGATGAAGATGTATTTGCAGCAGTAAAAAGTTATTTCTTACCTAAATGAATGCATTTACATAACCAGCTCTCGTGTACCTTTTACTTACATTTTTAAATTTATTTCCCCCTCACTTTTTTTTTTAAAAAAAAACCTTCCCTATAATTCACAAACACTCAGAATGTATATGCTATTTCTCCTCTCAATATTAATACTTAGAGAAATGTAATCCTACCCGACAAGGAAAAAAAACGCCTTTATTAAATAAAAATGCGTTTTTCCGAAAGGAACATATATATTTTCATTTATATAGATGTATATTACCCTCCCCTCCCAGCGCGTGTATGTATAGGGGCAAAAGGGTTGCACGGTTGGACCTTTCCTCTTTTATTACGTGGAGGTTGGTCGAAATGAAATCACCAAAAACCAATTTCGTCGTCCTCGGAGCGGTGAAGAGGCCGGTTTCTTGGCCTCGGAATTCCTCCACGACACGGTTCATCAGGCGGAACGGTTCGGGGGAACTCGACCGTTCTTTATCGGAACGATCCGTTCACGGTAAAAGTGGTGCAGGGTAAATAAGTGTACAGGAAGAAGCTTCAAATATGTATCTCATTGTAGGTATAGTTAAATTGTTTTTGAAAAGTGAGAATAAGCATTTTGTTTCAACGAAATGATTATTGGATATTTATTATTGGAAATATTTATATTCTTTTGATGTATCAGTAAAATTATAGAGCATTTTATGCATTGATATTAAACTCAAATAAACAAAAGAGAATTTCAGTTTCACTTAGATTATGGTGCATATTAACTATTTTTATTAGGATGAATATTTTCAAGCAAGAAAACGTATTTCTGATTATGTTTTTAAAATAAAATTTCTTGTTGTAATAGTAAGTACAGTTTTGAAACGCGTGTGTTTTAATTTATATTTTTACAAGTAAATTATTCAAATTAATTTATTTTTTCAAATACACCAGCAAATATAATATGGGATGAAATGACTTGTCCGTATAGCAAAAAAGTCTTATTACTATCCCATTGAAAAAATATATTCATCCTATTTCTGAACTAAAATGATCAAGAAAAAGTCAGTATTTTTCGGTACAAAAACCAGTCAAGAAGTTTCAATGCCAAAAATCACACAAAATAAACGACAATAATGATTTTTTTTGTGATGATTAAGTATTATAAGCAGGTTCATTTAAACGAGTGAATAATGTTTCATCATCGTTATGACTTGACATTTCAATAGAAAAACGTAGAATGGTCGCGAAAATTTGGAGGAATTGGAGCAGTGAAATGCTTCTTATATTTATTTCAAAAAATACTTGTAAACTAAAAAAATTCATTCAACAATATCTCTACGATTGGTGGATATCTTAAACACTCGTTCCGCTACCATCTAAGATCAATTTGAAACAATGTATTGTATTTAACTATTTTACTTAATACCACATATGATATTGATTATCAAATATACTTTACAGAAATATGGAGCAAATTCTTTGAACTATTATATCCAAAAATAATTGCAGTTTTTTTTAATCCTTAATACTAAGAATCGTAAGTCATGAACAAACACATTTTTTAATCTGAAACAAACAAAAAAAGGCGCATATAGATTATAGTTATTTAAATCCTAAAATTAAACGAGTTTAGAGAAAACATAATACGAGCAACGTGCGTAATATTTTCCTTTTTTTTTTGCAGCATGGAATCTTCTAAAACGCAGTATTTGTATGTATAGCTTATTAATTAAAAATAACTTTCCCCCTTACTTATTTGCATTAAAACATAACAATTATTAAAATCTAAGTGTTAAATATATCAAAAACGTGTAAAAAATATCGTTTCTAAAAATTTAAAATACTTTGATGAAGGCAGTCTACTCGATAGTTTCTGTAGAACTGTGAGAAACTCATTATATCTTATTGCAACGTAAAACACAATTATAAGAAACCGTAATTTATTTGATACATTCTTTAGTACACGTTTCTTCACCTTATAAATTCGAAAACCCAATTAGATCGAAGCTTCAAGCTGCAGTAACTAATTCAAGATTGAACTGTAAGGGGGAAATAAATAAATAAAAGAGCAACAAATTCATTTATCCGCTATAAAAGAACATTCAGCACAAAACAACAATGGCTGATACTAAAAACCCCAAGAGGGATGGCCGCCATTGTGCGATAAAGTTCTCGTAAAAGATAAACCGACTCTGTACTAGTTAGTGAAGAAAACTGGGCAGTCGCGACTCAACTCGGTTTACCGCGGAACACCCCGACCATTCCTCCACAAACAAGAAGTGCGAAGAGTGGTGGACTATTGGACATCCATAAGATGTTAGCCTTAGCCTCCCGCCCTCAACATAGAACTTGGGCTTGTTTCTTTTCGACCTCCAACCACCCCCACCCCCTATCTTCTTACTTTTTTGTTCCTTTTTCTCCCCTTCCTCCTTCTTACGAAAAGTGTCTCACCTATTGCAAAAGTAACAAACTATTACATCAGTTGCAACGAAGCATATATCGTGCTCGCTTGGCTGCGTATCTACTTCCTCGTATCTTCGCTATATTAGTTTATGCGCCATCTTTTTCCTATTGAGGGGAAGAATGTGGGTTTATCCAAGCTCAACGAAGACTAAAATTGTAAGTTTTGATGTGGGATCGTACGTTGTGCTTGCTAATAAAGGAGAGTGAATAATACTGAAGTGAAATGTTTCAATCATGTTGATGTAAATGTTTTGTTTGTTTCAAGGCCTGCTGCGTTTAACAAACGTTACCGAAACAGATTTCTCCATATGGAAAACTGAGAGTTGTTTTTAATGTCTGTAATATTTTTAAAAATTTCGAAGAATCTATAACACACACACACAAATGCAAGCATTGATTAATTTAGGAGAACATTGATTCATGTAACTAACGACGTATTTAAAAGTAATATTTAGAATAAAAAAAGAAAATTTAAACCTCTCTCTTTAAGGCCTTTTTCGCCATATGTACGAGAGCCTGAACTTGACGCGGAGCACATTTTCGAGTAGAAAAAATGACTCAGTAGCTCATACATTTTCTTATAATGCAGTGTTTTTAATATTTAAAAATATTTCATAAATGATTAGTTTTTATTTTTAACAAGCAAATGGATAGCTCATTTAGCATTACGGTATAGGAAAAAAATGCGAAACACATATTATAAAAGAAAAAATGCGTCAACTTGGTTAAAAATGAGTAGTATGATAAAATAAGTGATCCTCTACAGGATAGTGAAGCCAGAATATAATAATAATAAGGTTTGAATCCTTTTATATGTGAAAAAGATATTTCCAATTTGGTCCCTATTCTTTAACACATTAGCCAAAAACCGCCTTAAGGAAATCAGCTGGATATTCGTTTTAGTACTCATTAAATTGACTTAAAATTAAAACAAACTTAAAATAATTTTTGTTATAAATATATTTCCTTTTCAAAGTGTTAATTAAGTCTAGATTTACAGTTATTTAAATTAATATCAATACAGCATATGCATACTTCTCTTGGTACTTTTCTTTTATGATGGCTAAGTTATTGTTAGTTATTAAGATATTTTTAAAAAATTATCATACTGTTATTTTATGATTAAGAAAATTTCTAATTTTCTGTTCGCCAAATGTTTTTTAAATCTTAAAAAAAATTGTGATCATATTTAACTATAAAAAGTTATAGAACATTGATAATTTTGCCTTTTATTCCAATTGAATTTGTTAGACATTATTATTACAGATAGAAGCATCAAAAGAAATTCAATTAAATTCCCGAAACATATGATGTAATTGTATTTTGTTTGTTGAACAAGAGTAGAAACAGAAGAAAAAAAATATTAGCGGGACACTTTTTTTTTTTGCTTCAAAGCTCAAACATAATTTTTGTAACAAATATATTACAAAGTACTTCTACATACAGTTTATATGGCTTCCTTTTTTCTTCCTTTCAACTATTAACTTGAACTTTATTTCTCTTTACAATTTTCTAATTTTATATAATAACATCCGAGAGATGATATTTACTCAACTTCTAGAACAAATACTTTCAAAACTACAACTAAAAGAATCGAATTCAAACCGAATTCAACGAAACAGGGCAAAAAAGGAAATAAACAACAAAAAAATATATCACAAGCAATCACTACGTCTGTTTACACTGGGAATAGTAAAAAGAAGAAAAAAAACAGGGTGGAGTGGGGAAAGATCTTTTCTACTGCAGAACCATCGCTTTGTGCTTCAAAAAATATTACGAGAGATTCCATAGGGGTTGTGTTTACCAGCCTGAAAGAACATTCTGGCGTACAGAGAAACAAGGAAGGGTTGTAGAGGAACACACAATCAAGTTGCATGCAGAAAAGTCAATATCGGGACAAATTTAGAACCCGGGACATAGGTCCAGAGCACAAAGGAAAACGAAAAGTATTTCTTGTAAAAGCAAGCCTCAAGGGGTCGTCCGAACAAAGGTCCTCCTTTAATAAAGAACAAGAACAAAGGCTCCAAATCATTCGAAAAGCGATGCAAAGGAAGAAGACAGTCTGTGTCAACATATAAAACAATTTCTACTTGCCTTCTGTTCCACGCAAGGAAACGTCCTCTGCGTTTAGCCGTTGAGATGCGATATTAGATCCCCCCTCTTGGTTTAAAACTTTCTTTCGAAGGAAAGAGGTTTCGGTGTTCTTTTTTATTGTTGTTGTTCTTCGTCTGTGTTCTGCTTTTCTGGATTTCTAGTTGACAAGAATGGGAAACTTTCATCGATTAATACAGATTTAGGTTGTGCGCGCGTGTCATTCTTTTGCTGCTCATTCGAGAAGAATTGGATTCTATAGCCCAGAGATGTTTAATGTGAAATTCCATGATATATTCTAGGCAAATGCTCTGTAAGAGAACATGGACAGATACAAACTGTTGTTTAGCATTTATTTTGATAACAAGTTTACGTTTTCACGTTGTTTGAAAAATATTTGGATGAAATTTCAAAATTCTAAAGAAGCAAGGGTGAAAAGAAGGCATAGGAAATGTATATTCATAGGATAATTTAATGGAAAAAACAGTAACCAAAACTATGGAGCTGGTATGCACTAATTACAAGTAAGTTTTTTTTTTATTAAAATCTGTTTTTCTCAAAATTGTGTTTTATACCATATAAGGAACATTTGTTTTTAAACAACTGTATTTAACAGCTTATAAATTTGCATAATTAATAATTGCACTCTAATACATACATTAACCAAGGGATTATTTCAAAAAAATGTTCAGACTTAATTTATAGCATTTAACATCAAGAAATTTCGCTGTGTTTGAAGAAAAAAACCCAGATTTGTGCAAACGAATAATTTTTTAAAAAATAACTAGGCATCCTACCCATGAAATTTCTGATTAAAGTAAATGTTATGGTTTAAAGAATTTTCAGTAAAAAAAAAAAAAATGGAGATTTTTATTCAATATAATGTTTCTAAATGTTCCTTAAAAATACCTATTTTTAACATTACTGAGATACAGATTCTGTTTCGTGAACCTACTACCCCTTTAATTTCAAATTTCGTCCAAATAATCATTAATACAATACAGAACTCGAAGATGTTTTATATCAAAACTCTTGATATTGAAAATCTCCAAGTTCTTAAACGCCGATCAAAGTGTTCGCAATCTGTTCCCAGTGTCACCAGTTTTCACATAGATGGTGTATTGAGGGGGGATGAAGAAGGCTTAGATAAGCAAATACTTCGCTGAAATAAGTAAATTCTTCTCTTAAACATTGTCAATGCCACTTTATTGGATTCCAAAGTCTTCAGAATAGTTTTATTGATAGCAGCGCAAATAAAATGAGTGCTTTTTGGAAATACGTACATACACGCCCAAGCCAGTTAACGCACCAGCTAAACGAGGTGTACATATAAGGAGGCAGTAGTTAAGGAGTTAAAAAGACAAACTATTTCACTTTAAGCAACATTTTTAAACATAATTTTATTTTGTTCGTTATCTTTACATAATTTTTATTTCTTGTAAATGTATGGTCTCCGTGTGATATGGGGCACTCTAAATATTCGTCAAATCACAAGTCCTTTCGCGAAGTTAGTGGAAAGGAAAGAGAGGCGAGAGCCTACCTGATCATTTTCCCAGGGTGTTGTCCATCAAGGAACTGATCCAAAACTTTCTATTATCTGCATGGTACTCGAAGTTGCGGGTAATGACAAACGTATAACTTGCCCCTTGCCACTATGAATTTAGTGAACCTCTATCTGACACCGTTGTGACATTTGAGATAAATAACGGTAGCGTGATATTGATCAGTTTAAACATTTAGTTTATTTATGGCATAGCTATTATTTACATATTATACATTGAAGTTATCAAACTTATTAAAAGATTATTAGAGTTCAAATGGTGTGGTTTGTGAGAGAGGAGTTCTTTTCGGGTTCTGCTCAGTTCGAAGGTTTCAAATCATGTCTCCTTTCTCTGCTGCGAGGATCAGCGGTCGGCCTCTTAGCATCCAGTTACATCCTGCTAGTGGCAGGAAAAGGGTCCCTCATGGGTCAAAGGCTTCGGGCAGGTCCCAGGGGGGACCACGCAATAACATTCAAAATGCAGCTGCAAAATGCACATGTGATGATTATTTCCACAAAGAAGCCGATTCACAGCTAGATGGTGGGAATCGTTACACCGTCGAACGGGTGGAAAAGCAAAAATATAATTTTTATTTGGATTAACACTATTATTGCACAATAAAGAGTTATGACAATTCAATAATCAAACGCCTTCGAAATATATAATTCATAGTCTATAGAATCGGTTCTTAAACTTTGGATCACCGTGGACCCTCATTTATGTTTCAGACTGACATCGTTGATTAAAAGATCCTCAATAATCTTAAGATTGCTTCAGCTACTTATACGGACTTTTTTTTAACACTTCTTTCTTATGTTTAAGAAAATAGTCATAATCTAATTAAAACTATTACAAAATATTAATTTCAAATAAATAAGGTACTCAACTGCATTAATAACAAAATTTTAAGGAGAAGGCTGATGCACACACAGCAAGTTTTGTCCCCTATCCGGTGAAATATTTTAACTCTGCCATCTCAATTCCGGTTCTCCTCTATGAGAAGGATGCATCGTATGGGCGTGCTATGAATTTAGTTCTTAATCTTTGAGTTACAATTTTTTAAGCATAATACGTTGTAGTAATGGCTACATAGTTGCAAATCATAAAAGTACCGAATTACTCTTCTTGATTGAAATTCATGTTTTAGTACAGTTTTTTCATTGCGCTATTTAGTGATCTAATTTAGGATGGTACATCTTTCAATTTTTCCACAAGACTTTTCAGAATCTGTAAGACTTTAACATTAAATGAGACACTCTAGAAAGGCACTGCGAACCTCTAGAGGTCCGCGGGTGACTGTTTAAGTGCAGCCAGTATAGGGTCAATGTATGTAATTTTAGTAGGATAATTTTCAATTTCTCACGTACATAATGCTGTACAATAATCGGCAAATAAATTAAATTATGAGTTAAATCTCAAAGAACAATGAGATCTAGAAAATAGGACGAGCTACAATTCTTTCAACACCTGGAAAAGTTTTATTCTGTCACAGGACAAGTTATTCCGGCAAGACAAAAATTTATCCACACTCAAACCACAAAAGGGGGCGGCAGAAAAACCTTTCGCAAATATATCATCGGAGGCAGATGGCATATTGGGGATTTTAAAGTTACCGGAACGAAACGATTTAGCTTTGTCACCACATCTCGAAAATCTTTAGAGAAGAAATCTTTCGTTGCATATTACATTAGAGATTTATTCTAAGGGTGCTTTTTCACTATTTCTCTCCTAGGGTCCCTTCATATTTCAAACTCAGAGAAAATAAAAAAATTTAAAACCTTTGTTTATAAATCATTTTATGCTCTATGTAGTAGTTTAGTCACAATATTTGGAATCATTAGCTACGGAAAAATTCTTATATTTTATCTTGCACCAAACAATTCTGAATTAAGATAGCAGACAATTTAGTATTAAAAATTAAACCGACGATAATGCTCTACTAAATTTTTTCTATGCAGAAGGGCAATGTCTTAAAAAATTCAAAATAAAAACGTACTTAATTAATTGCATCACAATAATTATTTTCAATCCATTGTTCGAGATTTATTTATTTATTATAGGTTCTTGTTATTTATATAATTATTTTGTGTTATTTATATTTATGCTTTGAAAATTAATTTCAAGTGTATAAATACAACAATTAATTCTTGTGAATTGTTCATTATTAATAAGTTTACACAAGAATAAAGAATTTTTTTTGGACAAATATAGAATATTAATCCTTTTATGATCGTTCACATAAATTATGCAGAAATTCAAAATCAAATATTCGTAATCATTTCCAAAATATAATTGCAAATTATTGGATTATTTCTGATTATTGTATTGTTTTAATTACAAAGAAATAATAATTTTTTTTTTACTTTCATTTCAGAATAAATTTGTCAAATTAGTTCGAAACATATATATCATTGTTTTATTTTTAAATCAAATTACACTTTACGTCAAATCACATATGTGAAAATAAGTAAGAATCATTTAATTAAATATCACTCATAAATTTCCTTTTCTAATTTTCAGGAAATTTTTAAGAAAAAAAATTCATTCAACGAAGTAGGCATTCAGTTACATTTTCAAAGATTAATATTGTTTTTATGTAATTGTGTGAATCAATTTTTTGAAAATTACAAACATTTCGAAATAACTAAGACGTTCGAATTTTGAATTGACACATTAGTGTGTATTCGAATCCAATAAATGCATTTAATGCAAATAGAAATGAGGAAAATAATTATTCATTTAATAAAAGATTTAACAAGATAAATTTAGATGCTTTATTTTTTTTACTTTAATCACTACGTTTTATTACATTTATATTCAAATCAAAAATTCATTTATTTGTATTTAATACGGCTATCACAGTGTAAAACTCTACTCTTCTGAAAGTTGCCAACAATGACTATTTAATTAATGATTATTACAAATTTTCTGAGAAGTAATTCATGATAACAAAATATAACATTATTTTAAACTCTTTTTCTTTTAAAATTTACTTATTTGTGAAAAATTATATGTTAGATAATGCTTTTAAACGTATTAAATTAATCTCTAAATTACGTAAGGCAATCTATGCATTAAAAACTTTGATAATCTTTTACACTGAATAACTAACTTTAATCCAAATGTGGTTTTTTTTCTAAATGCACAGTACTAAATTCATTGAATCTACATCTAGTAGCACATATGTATTAATTTTGATGCTGTTGAAATCGTTTTATGCACTTGTTTGCATTAGTTTTTATCGGAATAATGGTGCAATTCCCAAGTATTTTGATCTGTGACGCTAGATGGCAGCACAGAGACAACAGAATATATCAATCTGATTATTTTGTGGAAGAAATAGTTTGTGGAATAAACGAACGAATGTGTGTGTGTGTGAGTAATTTGACAAACTGTTGAAAATTTACAAAAATTTAAAGAATAATATTGAAGTAATTTTCTTTTTTAATGTATGACTCTGAAGCAGAGGAGTTTGTGGAAAATAATCAAATCAAAATCACCTAATGAAAATCATTCGAAATTAATTCATTTACGTGAGACAATATCTTCATGTTTTAATAGAAACAAATAATTCATTCAGCAGAATATTCCGAAATTTTCTATATTTTTTTAGTACGATGAATTTTAAAATATTGATAAGCTAAAGAACTTACAAAAAGAGTTAAAATGCTTTAAAAATTTTACCATGGAAAATTAAATTTATTATTAAAATTATATATTCAGATTTAAATGAAAAATTACCTTTCATGGATATATGTGTCTACTGAGCAATTTTGAAATAGAAATTTGGCAAATTATTATAGTATTTTTTTCAAACACTTCCTTAAAGACAGTTTTTGGAAATTTGTCTAACTTGCACATGAAACCTACAATTTTTTTTTTTATTTAGGGTTAAAATTTTAAAATGATAACATAGTTGCAATTAAAACTGGGTAATGATACATATCTAAAGGGTTTAGATGCTAATTATAACTAGCATGTCAATGTTCCACTTTTTTCTAAGTAAATTAGTTTACTCTTAAACAGAAAATATCACATTCAAATGTTCATTCTGTAAAATTCTTGGGGAAAAAAACAGAATCTAAATAATTTTTTTTAGATGCAGTAAAGGAGCTTTTATTTACGTAATCAAAGGATCTAATACCGATCCGGTTGCCGTTAACAGCAAAAATCAAGTAAAGCGAAACAAAGGAATTTTTTAATACATTTATTCTGGGCACTTAGCATTTTTTGCTTCCTCTCTGGTATCTTGTGATAAAAAGAATCCAAATTAGAAAAAGAATCTGGAGGAAAAAACGCGATTAACGAGGGTGCACTATTCAAAAGTAGCTACTTCAAAAGAAAGTTTCATTAAACTTAACAAGGAATGTGTAATAAAAAAACAATAAGAGGAGAATATGTTGATAATTGTCCCATTTTTAGAATCCAATTAATATGAAAGGAATTTTTTTTTCTTGTTAGTGACAGAATAAAATTTAACTGGATTCTTTCTCAGATAGTTTCTACTATTTAATTTGTGAAAACAGTTTCGATCATTAAAATTAATCCGACGAAGAGTTATACAACAATATATAAATAAAAAAGACAAAATATCAAACTCGTCCTTGAATCTTCTTCCCCCGCCCCTTACATATTTGGAAAAGATTTAAAAAAATTAATTAGATAATATTTTTTTCTGTTTATGCAAATATATTCATGATGTCATATATAACGGCTTCTTTTCTAACCAAAGATTATGTCTCTTTTTCACAGTTATAAAAACCTACTTACTATTTTTTTACATATATTTTCAACAAAATCTAAATGAATTTTTTTAAATGAAAACCCGATATACATATACATTTGATACTACATTGAACAAGAAAAACATTAAAATAATTTCTTCAATAACATTACGTTTTAAATTTATCGATTTAAAAGATCAACTTTCCTGTATCGATTAAACTACAATAAAAACTGTTTTGAAGCAGTAGGTAGGGATTTCATTAAAAAAAATGCACAAAACAACATGCGAACATTTTATAAATACTTACATATATTTAATAACTTTGTTGACGTACTACAGGATTTTTTTACCCGACAGAGGGGGGCTGCATATAAAAAGTCGCAATAAAAAAAATGTCAATTATTTTCGATATTTTTGAGAAAGTACTTCAAAACAAAATAAAAATTAAATTCACATGGAAACATTTTGAAAAACATTTAATTTCTGATTTAATTTCACACTTAGAGAAATTTTCAGAATTCTCATACATAATTCACTGCTGTTCATCGTTTCCCAAAGCGTGTATCTTCCTGTGATGAATTAGTTCAAAATCACTTTCGCCACTTGAAGATGTAATTTAAATTGGTTTACTTTTGGGCACCATAAAGTAAGTGACAAGTTTTTTGGACGACGTTGGGTTGGTCAGTTGCTTGTATAGGTCAAGATAACCAGATATGCATGATCGAAACTGTTTTTGGAGTTGGTATCCATTTTAAGAAAATACTTTTCCGATTAGTTGGAAGACTGGAATCCTGCATATGTTTTGTCCGCTCTAAAAAATCCGATTCTTATCATCCGTCTCCATAACGTATATCATATTATTGATATAATTTCACTGTCTTTGAAAATTTCGTATTCAATAAAGTAGGGCAAGTGCGTTGAGAAAAAAAAAACAATTGGACGTGCATTGTTTAGGGACTGTTTATAACCAATGAACAGACTATTACAAAATACACACATGTACATTGATAGAAAACATTACAGTGGCGTCAAAGCCGTTGAAATTCTTACACAGGAAAACAGGATAGCACAAAAATAAAATCGCATCAAAAAGGATTGTTCAAAAATAACTTATACTGTATTTATTACTTTTATAAAAATGTATTGCGTGTTTTTATAGGTATCGAATATATCTTAATCGATTTCGTAAATCAATGAGTGAGCACTAGAAAGCTGCCCAATGGCTATTGGCGACGGACCTCATCATTTTAAAACATGGTCAAAGACCAACACAAGAACGGTTGAGCCTCGATGGATTTAACGGGCATCGGCCCCTTCTGCACGGTGGGTCTTCCGCGGTACTAGACTCGAACTCATGAGACGTCAACCACGAGTCCGTGACTATGACCACTAGGAGGGCTGCGGTAGCCCAGTGATCAAGTATTCGATCATGACAGGCATGTCATGAGTTCGAGCCCAGTACCACTAAAGACCCGCCGTGTAGGGCAGCGATACACGTTAAATCTGTCGAGAGCGGAAATTTTCTCCCGTTGGTGTGGAGCAGAGGGAGTGTCAGCTCAGGTGTCGTCTACGTCACTTGACTATGGTTCAAAATTTCGTGGTCCGTCGCCAAAAGCCCTTGTGTAGCTGTACAGTGTGGCGTTAATATTCATTCACTTTGACCACTAGGCTACCGCCACCACCTTAAATTGATAAAAGAACAAACAAAATTAATAAAAAAAGAACTATAAATATATTTCTTCCATTTCATATAAGTCGAATTAGTATAAACTGAAATATTTAAAAAGAAGC
Organism: Trichonephila clavipes; assembly: GCA_019973935.1. NCBI lineage: Eukaryota > Metazoa > Arthropoda > Arachnida > Araneae > Nephilidae > Trichonephila > Trichonephila clavipes. Next base: position 895,721 of record BMAU01018473.1, on the reverse strand, counting down.
CATTTATATATATATATATATATATATATATATATATATATATATATATATATATATATATATATATATATATATATATATATATATATATAATCTGAATTTCTAAAACATTTAATCTTGTATTTAAAAGCAGTGGTGGAATGCTCTCCTAGATGTTGTGTATGACTTAATATGATGGCTACTTGAAATTTTTTATGTTGCTTATAAAGTAAATTCCATTTACGTGTGAAAGAATTAATTTAGCGTTTACGCAGCTTAGTCTGAAATTTATAAAAACTTCAGATACTTATACTATAAAGTTTGTAAATAACTTTTTTGCATTAACATATTATTCTACCATCAATAGAAACGTTAAAAAATATTTACGAAACACTTTGAGTAAACGCGAGGTGTAAACACATGGAAAATAAAATAATTCAGACATATTTTGTTGCGGATGGAGGTTCAAATATTAATCTCTGTTTCGCTGCTTCATTTCTTATAAAATAAGCCGTTCAACCTTCCTTCTCTCCACACAAAACAAATTTTCCTTACAGTCTAAATTTTTTCCCCTTCGCATTCTTAATGAAAATTACAAAACCTCAGCAACCGTTCTTTTTTCATACTTCAAGGTTAAGAAATATACGAAGAAAAACTTCCTGAGATTTCTGCAAACGGGAGAAAATTCCGGAAAAGAGAAAAAAAGTATTAAAAAAAAGATTAGTGCACGCGGAAGCAAAATTTAGAGGAAAGGTTGTTGAAAACCAGGAAAGGCGAAAAACATTTATCTTTTTCTCATATTTTTAACTGAACTGCGAAAAAGAAATATATATTTTTAGGGTTGTATAGAGAAAAGTAAGCAACCCTCGACCATTCCAGAGTTCATGGTAGATTACTTCACGAAAACATGGTGGAGGGGGAAAAAATGGCGAAAAACGGAACGAGGAAAAAAAAAAATTCGAAAATAAATTTCGAGTTCTCTCTTGCCCTAAAAAGAATGGAAGGTCTTTAATTTCAAGCCGGGCATAGAACTGAAGAATCCTCCCATCAACTTGGCCAACACAAGCCTGCTTTCCACTTTCTTTTTTCTCAGAACCTTCGAAAATAAAAAAAAAATTCCTCTGTGGAATTTTTTTTTTACCTCAGTCGTTCTTAATTAAAATTTATATCATTGAAAGTAAACAGTGAAATGCTTGAAAAGTAATTTTGCTCTCCAAGATCTGAGTTTTGAAGGACCACACTTCATATTATGCCTGGCATATTTCTAACTTTTTGCTTGGATTTTTTCATTCTTTTAATACTTTAGTTCTGTGGAAATGGGCCATTATTAAATGTTTAGCGAGCTAAGACAAATCCAGCTACTTCGGTTTCGCTAGTTTTATTATTTTCCCGCTACGGTTGCAGTTGAAAAGTCAGGTAGTCTTAAAAATTAACCATAAAATAATAAAACGGGGACATTTAATTCTGAGATGCAGCTTTGAATAAAATTTCTTGAAATGCTTCACTTGTATTCCAGTAATTATTTTACTTTAGCCAAGAATTCCTTTTCTCTAAACAGGTAAAACTTTTGCACTGAAAATTACATGTTTAGGAATTTCTAGCTGTGTTCTTTTTATTGATTTATAAAATATCCACAGAATGCAAATAAACAAATAATAGTAGGATTATATTTGTAATATATTTTATGCTTTAGTAAATACTTCAGAAATAAACTAGCTCTGATATAAAGTTTTCCTTTGTATAATTGTACAGATGTATTTTTAAGTGTTATATGGAATTTTACATTCATTAAAAGTGCATCTATTTTTATTAGAATAATATATTTGAAGAATCAATGGAACGGAAAATTAAAACTTAAGAATAATGGAAGCAAAATTATTTTTAAAAAAATTCGATATGTTTCACATTTCTAACGAGCTACTTTAAAAATGTTTTAAATCCATGACTATGATTTTATTGTAAAATTCATTTAAAAAGTGAGAAATATGTTATAAACATCAATAAAATAATAACATACACATATAAAAATGGAATTAACCAGTTTTTAACATGACTCGAAATTTTATTAGTGTGAAAAATATAGTTGCTGAGCAATTGAAAAATACAAAATCTCCATCTAAAATCATTAAAATAGAAAATATTCTCAATAATCTCGGATTTTTAACGAAAATTATGCTTCAGTTTCATAAAATGAACTCTTTAAGAAATTACAGTAAGAAATTTCAACTTATATCATGTTCCATTAAATTTACTTAAAAATTGCTTTTAGTACAAATATCTCTCATGTTTAGCTTAAAATAAAAATCTTATTGTAAGCTATACTCCAAAGTATTTGAAAATTTTCCTACATGATTTTAAACTTCACTACGTTGTATAAATTATTTTGGTAAAAATTTTGCTTCTTCAAATAAATCAAAAATATTTGGGAATTAAGTAAAATATCCATTCGATTTCTTTCTTCATCATTCTGGCAATAACTGAAATAATTTTTTAAAAGAATAGTAAAAGAAAACAAGAATATTTTTCTTAGATTTATAAACAAGATCTCCTTACAAAATATTATATATTAATGAATGTCAAATATTCATTTTTCTCAAATATAAAGAACAATTTTTCACAAAGACACAAACTCTAATATTTTTAAGTACAGGTTTTTTGAAATTATAAATTAATTTATAATTTTTGAATTATAAGAAATTGATACTTATTACAAGTAAAAAAATCCATGATTTATTGATAATGAAAAAGTAAAAAAAATCCCGGATGAACATAAGATAAATGTTCAAAAGTAGAGAAAATTCGTCGGTAAGATTTTTAAAAAAAATGATACATAAGAGCTTTTAGTAATTTAAAAATATTTACGGATACAAATTCGTAGATATCAAAACAAAGAGATGTATTGTAAAATTTGTAAACTTTAAATTTAAACTTAATATAGGGAATGGATGCTTTTGATTTCATTTTTAAAGTTAAATATTTATGTATATTATCTCGTAAATATTAAACTTTACCAAAATAACAGAGAAGATAATATTAGCGTCTACAATTCTTTCAGCGATTTTCTAAAGAAGATCCTTATATATATATTGAGTACATTAGCCTCTTCATCATTCTGAAAATTTCATATAGCCCCCCCATCACCAAACTTTATCATTTCCTTTGTCTTTCCCCTGTTGCTGCAATTCTTTCACACAAACACAATTCTCTGGTAAACCTACGCGTCTGGGGTCGTTCGGTGTGACCGCATTGGAAAGAAAAAAAAATACCCCGGAAAAAAGTCTGGAAACCGTATATATATATAAAAGGAAGGCTATAAAAAAAAAGGGAAGGGGGGTATAGAGAGAAGAAAAATAATAACGATGAAAAACAAAACAAAAACGTTCTTCTGAAAAATAAATCAAGAATCAGCGAAGCAGAAGTAAAACGCTAGAAATTAACGCCGCGAAGTTTTCCAGGCGTTAAAATGAACCGAAGCCTATAAGGGCGTTTATAACAGAAAGTGCGAAAAACAACCCCTCCCTCCCTTTTTCCTCCCACACGAAGAAAATAATAAACAAACCAATAAAAAGATAGCTTCCTCCTCCAAAAAACAGAGGCACCAACAAAATTCTTTCGATTAATAGTTTTGGAAAGTAATTAAAACCCATCGGTAGCTACCCCAAACCAAGCGGCAAATTAAATCGCTTTTGATTAAGTGTCCACGCGACAGTGATGTATCATCTGCTGTACCGGAACGGATTATAAGGTCCTGCTGCATCGTTCCTTCTGCAATTGTTAGTGGGATCAAATTGAGATTAATAATAATGACGTTAGAGAGTTTTGATTGGCTTAATCCTTTTTCTTCCTTATAAGGAAATCTTCTCGTTTTATTTTAAAATCTAAAAGATCGCCTCAATTGGTTCGAGCTTAATTGTGATTAATGCCGACTTTAAACTTAAAGATTTTGTTTTCTTTTCCCACTTTATTTAAGACTCTAAGTTTAGAATGAAGGCAAGAAAAAAATCTTTTTCAAGCGTCTCTTTATCACTTGGTAATGGTTTAATAAAAGCGCATTTTAACAATCGATAATCTGTTTCCCGTTTGGAGTTTGTTTATTTTATTTCAGATTTCTTACTTGCGACATCGTTAAACCTGAAGTGAATTTCCATGTCTGATTGTTCCCCTTTTTCGATATTTAGAGATTTTCCATTTTGTGTTAAATAAGTATTACTAATAATGAGTGATGTTTCACTCTTTAAAAAAACCTAGGCAAAATGACTATAATGTAATGCAAAAATACATGAAAAATGATATTCTTGTTGTAAACGTTATTTGTTTTATGTTGTTTTCCTTTATAATTATCTCAATATATTTTTCTGATGTACAAAATTGGCTTGAAAATGAACATAGTGCATGAATTAATGAAGTATGATTTAATTCGTTTATGCTACTCCCCTTCATTATTCTGTTAAATGTATTTTATGTGTTTCTCATTCATATTTTATTGTATTATATATTATCATGAAAACTTAATCATCGGTTGAATACCTTTATAATTCATTTTTGTTTCTACATAATACTAATACAACATACAAATGAGGCAGAATTATGTATATATTTTTAACATTTCGTAATAAAAAAAAGAAAATTGTATTTAAAATCTTTTTTCGGTTAAAAGAAATGGTGGTTTTTGAATTTAAGCAATGGCAACTTAAAAACAAAAAAACGTTTCCCATTTTTAAGTTTTAATTTAATCTTCTCCTTAACCCAGTGTGAAAAATACAAACCCCATAGAATATATACTTTTTTCGTATTCACTTCACCCTTTTATGAATGATAAGTAATGTCATTATCTGTTAATCTCTCACTATAACCGAATGTAGATTCCAAAATTAATCTTTACTGTACTTTTTTCTTTCTAAAAATAAGGCATTTCCCCGTAATAAAAAAGCGAGATCGCATGTAAAACTGTAACAACTTAATACTAAATTAGCATGCCCTTATCTCTTTCAGGCCTTAACTGTCCTTACCTGTCCTTACTTGCAAATTTTTTCGCGCATCTTACTGACGAAAATCATTTTTCGAAACGCTTGACTCATTTTATTTTTCGCTTTAAAAAAACTTAAACATTCTGTTTTTATTCATTTTCTATACATGGAAAAAATAAATAGCTTATATATGATTTTCCCAGAGAACCCTCTCGCCCAACTATTTCCTTAACACCACCTAAAAAATTTATAATCTAACAGCCATTTTTACCCCTTAACTTGAACAAGTGATTATAACATTACTGTTATAATCCCCCCCCCGTTTTTCCTTCTTTTGAATGTTGAGCGAATAAGTCGTCGAAGTGGACACTAACTTGAAAAAACTTGTGATTGAAATCCCGTTTAACTGAGGACGTAAATAGACAGATTGAAGTAGAGGCAAAAGAATCCTATTTAATAATATTACGCATTAAAAGTAGAAGAAATACGTTACTTGAATGGAAATATTTATATAAACCAATAAAGGTCTATGAAAAAGTAATGAGAATCATCCATATTACTAATTTTCATTGTTGTTAAAAGTGGATTTTAAATAAAGTTTAAAACTTTATTTCGTGATAAAATTTAATGACATCAATGGCATTCGAAATGAATTCTCGTATTACTGGCAAATAATTGATATAAAAAATTTTGAAAATAAAAGCAAAAAAAGAAATATTTCTCAATAAAAGTTCATGCTTGAAGGATTGATTTTAACTTCATGATGATACAAAAAACGATATAGACTAGTAGAAGTTATTGTGGAGATTTTAAATTAGTAGAGTTTAAAGCTACTTATGCGATTAAATAGGATTTTTTACTTTTTTTTTTCAATTTGTGAACGCAGAGCAGAAAATTGTATAGTTTTTTTCCTCGTAGTTGAGCTAATGTATTGTTTAATTAACGTTGCATTGTTTGAAGCTACTGTTTTTTTTCTGTATTGGGACTGCGTATTTGTATTTCTATCTTTGCACACCTAGTACATTCCCCAGGAGCTGGTATCACTTTTTAGGGCGGCACCATTTAGGCGATACCAATTACCGCAAGTAATTTCACCGCCCAGTTTCTTCCCCAGAGGGAGGCACCTGAGCTTTGCCGATGCGAAATTTGTGCTTGGGAATTTAATTTTGCCGAGAGCATCCAAGTCAAAAGGACACTCAAATGATCTTTTTCCTGCCGTGTAATCATACGACATGTCCGCTGTCGATTTTCAGCATAAAAAAAAATCTACCGACTTGGGCCGTGGTCAAACCCGCAACCTTGGGTACAGATGGCCAGCTTCAAACCACCCAGCCGGTTTTAAAGGTACTGTAAGGCTATTGACGACAGACATATTAAATTTTGATCTCGTTTAAGTGAAGAGGACTATTTCCTTTGCTGGGATCCACCTCTCCAGTCTTTCACATCACACCAACGTGAGAACTTTGATTCTCAACAGGTTTAATGTGCTCCTCTACTCGGAGAATCTTTAGAGGCACACACACACACACAAACTAAAAATAAATAAATAAAATGACACGGACACGCCAGCCACGATTTTGTGACCATAACCACTAGGTGAAAGCAGAAAAGAAATTACCGAAAAAAACAAAACACTTTGCTAGAAGGGAATAAAATATTTTACGACGATTTTGTTTGAACAGGGGTGGGATTTACTCCTCCATGTTAACATTGTATGTAGATTTGAAAACTCTCTGGAATTTCCAAAAACCAGTCACGAGTTTGTGCAAGCATAGATGTCCTCCTCCACTCTTGACAGTCGCTAGGTCCGTCGCTAATAGCTTTAAGAATGATGTTAACAAAAAGCCAATCATAGTTTTGATTTCGTAACTTCATTTAATACTACAGTGAAATACGTTTAATGCGAAAACTCCTTCAACGAAATATCGGTTAACACGAAATAATACAACAGTCCGAGAAACTGCTATGTATTTCCATTCCTTTTTTTCTGTTAACACGAAACGAAAATTGCTTAACAAGAAAATATTGCCCATCTGAGAATGAACAGAGTACCTAAAACACTGGACTGTTAGAAGAATTCGTCGGCAGATGAAGATAATGATTGCACAACCTCCAATTATATAGCAGACAAAGACATTTGGGAGTTGCTCTAAGTCCAAAAAATGTCACTGATGCCGATTCCGACGACGAAAATGAAATGCATAATGCAGTCTCCTGTACCCGCCTCATCCGAAATGAGGATCATCATGAAAAGTATTGGCAGTTACTTAGACGGACATTCCAATGGTAAAATGCCAAAAAAAAAAGAAAGAAAATGAAAATATTGTAAGGACAATATGGAATAATTTGTTGATAATGTTGATGCTGAATATGACATTGCAAAGAAAAATATCAGATATTTTTCCAAAAGCTCAATAAATGTTTTTAAAAAATTTTAAAATTTTGTATTAAATTTCTTCAAGCTCTTGTGAATGTTTTTGATTCATTGATTTCTATTAAAGACATGCGTATATACATATCTATGTAAATAAAATAAAATCTAATGGACATAATTTTTGTTGATATACACTCTGTCGCAAAAAAATATATGCACCCAGAAGAAATCAAGCTACAATCACGAAACTCGGCAAGAATGTAGTCTGGTAAGAGATATGCAAATGATTAAAATTTCGAAGCCAATGAGACAAGGCTAAGTGTGCTATGCGCATATTAGTTGCGCAACTGGGAGAGTTTAAAAGCATGAGTACGAGCGCCGTACGGCTATCCAAACGAATCTGATGACTTTGATAGACGATATTGAGACTTAGGATGCCTCTAAGACGTAACCGGCGGCAGTACGAGCAGCTGACGGACTTTGATAGGGGCCGTATAATAGGCCTCAGAGAAGCAGGTTGGTGGAATAGACGTATCGGCCGCCACCTCGGTCGGAGCGATATGGTAGTTGCTCGGTGTTGGCAACAGTGGATCACAGAAGGTAGAGTGTACCGTCGCGGAGGGTCAGGACGTCCCAGGAACACAAATGATCGCGAGGATCATGCAATCAGAAGAGTGGCCACTTCGGCACCAACAACGTCGCTAGCATCGATTCAACGCCACTTACCTCCTTCCAGACATCCAGTGCCATCAAGAGAAACCATAAGGAGACGACTGACCGAAGTTGGCTTGAGGAGCCGACGTCCGCTAAGACGCTTACCACTGACCCCACATCATAGGCAGTGTCGACTGGATTTTTCCGACCTCGGGCAACTTGGAGTGTGACAGACTGGAGACGTGTCATCTTCAGTGATGAATCCCGATTCAGTCTCAGTGCTGATTACCACCGCACACGTGTCTGGAGGCGCACCGGCCAGTGGTCCGATCCGGCATTTATTGTCGAGCGGCATACAGCAATTTCACAAGGTGTGACAGTGTGGGGAGCAATTTCTTGGGACACACGATCATCTTTAGTGGTCCTTCAAGGCACTTTGACAGCTCGCAGATACGTGGACGATATTTTAAAGCCGATTGTGCTACCCATGCTATCAAGTCACCCAGGTGCCATTTATCAACAGGATAATGCTCGTCCACATACTGCGCGACTCTCCCAACAATGTCTTCAAGGATATGACGTCCTACCATGGCCTACCAGGTCACCAGATCTTTCGCCAATAGAGAATGTCTGGGATGCGCTGGGAAGGCAACTGCAGCCGTCCCGAGATACAGGAGAATTAACTGCGCAGATGCAAAGACTATGGCAGGATCTTCCACAGGGGGTCATAAGTGATCTAATTGAATCGATGCCACGCCGAATTTCGGCTTGTATAGCTGCCAGAGGTGGCTTTACTACTTACTGATTTTTAACCTTTTGCAAGCTGTAACCGCTTAATAAAATGATATTTTGTTCTGAATTTTTAATCATTTGTTTATTTTCATATACACTACATGCATACCAAATTTCGTGAATGTAGCTCAATTTCTTCTGGGTGCATATATTTTTTTGCGACAGAGTGTATGTTATTTATTTATTTATTTTTTGCGATATCCTGTAACACGAAAAGATATTTCAGCCCTTTCAGTTTCGTATTAAGCGATTTTTAATGCATGTTTATTAGGTTATCGGAATATTTTTTCGAGGGAGGGGAGAGGGTGCTTGACTAAAATCCAAACAGAAGTTCATTTAATAATTTTGCCGAAAATTGACAAATTTTTCTTACGATTTTATTTTATTAAACTTCAAATTTTTCACTTGGTGTGGTATGGAAGTTACGGAATTATGTTAGATTAATACAAATCTTTTTCTCATCACTTCATTGGGATTGGAAATTATAGTGTAAGGCAGCTGTCGAGTGAATTTAATTCAAAACTGAACCAAAACTAGAAGCTAATATTGAAATAATCTTAAAATCTTAACAACGCGTAGTGTGGACATTAGTACAGAGCAGTAGCACACACAGGAATTTTTCAAGGAAGGAGGGGGGTCCGGGGTTGAAAGTTCCCCATTCTTGTATCATGCTCCTTTTGATTTTTTCGATTTTCGGGAACAAAACACAGTAAAAAACTAATTATTGAATAAATAATTACCATTAATTAATAAAATTAATCATTAATAACAAATACTTAATTAAATTTTATGTACTATATACTTAGAATAATAATCATTCGGAAAAAATATCAAGGGCTTTGGGTGGGGTTCGGCCCCCCTTTTTGTGCGCCTCTGGTACAGAGTTCTACCTAAAGTTCTCTCCTTCACGTGTCATTAGCTTGAAATTATGAAATACTGTCACCAGGGCCGATTTAAGCTCATTTCGGGCCCTGGGTGCGTAAGATTTACGGACCCCCTTCGCAATGGCAGATCGAAATTTATTACGAGAAAACCTGGTTTCCAGCTTATCCGGGCCTTTTGACTCCTTCCGGACCTCTAGGCACCCACCCCAAGCGCCCATTGGATAAACCAGCAGTGACTGTTACCAAGTAGATCTCATGTTCTTCTGTGGATAGCCATTAACTAACTCCTAATAAAAATTTCCAAGTATTCTTTTCTAACATGAAAATAAAATGATTCCCAATGTACCTTCGTTTTTTATACGTGTAAAAGCAGCATGAATTAAATTTAGTTATGAAGAATCTATAGAATTTAGAATCAATAGAATCGTTTTAAATAATGAACTTCCGTTACACGCATCTTTCCACTCGACTCTATTTTTATCCCAATAAAATGCCTACCAACAACGAATAAATAAACACTAAAGAATATTTTCTTTTCGAACAACAAACACAGAATGAATCTGTACATAAGCAAGCAGAGAAATAATAATAAAAAAAAAAAATCCCCGAACAACATCCCGAAACTTATATATCTGCCTCTCCTTTGTTCTAACGTCAGTACGAAACGGAAGTGAGTCACGCAAAAGAAGGCAACAAGAAGGTAAATCCAAAATCCGGCTGACGAACGATATCTCTTCTCAAGACAGGAGCCTTTGGAAGAGTCTTATTTGGCAGTCTCTTCGAAGGCGAAGATTTCTATTTGGGGCATCTCGCAGTCGCAGAGAACTTACTTAACACAAGAGCGGCGCTGTAATTAAATTAACAAACTGGTCGAGAGCCGAACGCTGGCTGCTGTCAAATACGTCCAGACGCGATTTGAAAGATTCTCGCGATTCTTTAATTATTCTGTTTATGGGATCCGGAAGAGTTCTCAATTAGAAAATGCAAAATCCACGCACCAGTGGGATGAGTCGTTGGGGGATTTCCATTATTTTGCCCTCACATAAAAAGGCATTCCGTGACTGTCGGCATTGATTGTCCAGAATAGGTGGCTTTGAGGATGCATTTCATTTGCTGGCAAAGTAGACTGAATGTACATCAGTTGTATCCCATGTTAAAATCAAAAATTCTTACAGAATTAATATAACTTTACTTTTAGGTAGGTATCTGACTACTTCCAATAACTTATTAAAAAAATGAAGATATGGGGATTTTTGGTTGGTTTTTAGATTTATTTTGTACATTTTAAAACCTTTTATCTACCGGCGGTAGTTATAAGTACCACTCACTTTAAATTACATAGAATAACTCTTTTTACGTTTACTCTGACGATACTTAGCAGGAATATTTTTGAAATCCACTCTTCCAAGATATATGGCAGCACGGGTTCTAGGATGAGTATTTTAGCGGGGAAGGCGAATAGTTTTATAGCAGAAGTCTCGTGTTCAGCTGAAGGTTTTTTCAGTGGTTTGCGAAGATTATAATTTTTGATACAAAAAACAGTTAGTGTCAAAAGGCTAGTGTCTTATTTTTTTTGTATGTTATTGAAGACCTTAGAAAACGATTTGACTATTTATTTTTAGTAAACAGTGTATATAATTAATTTTACAGTCGAATATCTGTAATTAATTAATTAGCTCTAACGGATTAGATTTCCCAAAGTTGAGTATTTTGTTTATGTATATCTCTAATATTCAATGTAGTGATTCAAAAAATATATTGCATGAAAAAAACTGCAGTAAATCGCAATGCGGTAGATAAAGGGTTAAGAAAAATATGCGAAAATTAAGAAGATAAAAAGAAATTATTATTACTAAAACGGGAAAAATATATGAAAAAAATGTACAAAAAGTTACATAAACGGTGCCCATTCTGTACAAAAAGTTTATGAATAAATTTTAAATGTTTCAATTTCGATGTGTTGCTTTGCCACTCATTTTTGAAACGACCTTTATGTTAAGAGATATTTTATTTTTTTAAAAAAACTATTACACTTCATCTTAGATATTATATGAAATTGTTTAAAAAAATCAGTGATTATATTCACATAAGGGACTGTAAATATTGTAATAAAACAGTGTTTGTTAAATCTGAAGGTGGTTAAAATAGTACTATTATACAAAACATGCACAAAAATTTCTGTTAATTATTTTCAAAATTTTTTGAGCAATGTATTTGTATGAAAAAAATTGCATTAAATTACAATGCTGTAGATAACGAGTTAAGAAAAGTATGCGAAAATTAAGAAGAGAAAAAGAAATAATTATTACTAAAACGGGGGAAAATGTATGAAAAAATGCACAAAAAATTACATAAACGGGGCCCATTCTGTACAAAAAGTTTATGAATAAATTTTTAATGTTTCAATTTTGATGTGTTGCTTTGCTATTAATTTTTTAAACGACCTTGATGTTAAGAGATATTTTAATTTTTTTAAAAAAAAACTTGACCACTCTCTCTTTCTCTCTCTCTCTTTATCTTAAATATTATATGAAATTGTTTTAATAAAACAGTGATTATATTCACATAAGGGGCAGTAAATATTGTAAGAAAACAGTGATTGTTAAATCTGAAGGTTAAAATAGTTCTACTATTATACAGAACATGCACAAACATTTCTGTTGATTATTTTCAAACCTTTTTGAGCAATCGCTGTCCCCGTTTGAACATTTTCAAAAAAAAACACACACACACACATTTCGAGTAGAACGCATTTTAAGATATGACGTCATGTTTAAAGTAGTAGCATCTGCTTTTACTAAAACACTTGTATTTTTTGTTCTAGTGAATGAAAAATAATAAACTTGGTACTTTTATAAAGCTAATAAGATGGCCTATTAAAAAAATCATAAGAAAAATTTGTCAGTTTTTGGCAAAATTAACAATTTTAGGAGGTTGGATACGCCTTAACCGGCTTGTGAGAATGTATAAAATATGCGTTCGATTGACATAGAAGAAGCCTATTTTGTGGTTGATAATGGAGTCGAACAGGGTCCTGCAATCAGATTACAAGAAGGGAGAGCATCTCAATATTCTAAGAGCAGGTATTTGAACAATTTAAAAATCCTTTATACCTATAATTAAACAAACATTAGTATTTTCGAGGTAATCTGAGATCAACAAAACAGCTGTAAAAGTGATGTACAAGTCAGCTCTTACGAAATGCAAATATGTCCACAGATATCATAATTTTTCTGAAAAACAGTAAGTTGCTAACCTTGTCCATTTGGATTACATAAGATAAATATTTGTTGTAATCAAATTTGAGGGTGGATTATGATCCCCTCAAAACAAATTTTATCAGCTGTGTTGCCACTGTCTGAAGTTTAATCAATGAAATTCCAAAACTATAAAAAATAAAAATTGATTACGTGGATCATCATACTGACTAATCAGATATTCTCCTCAAAAGTCACCTCAATCAATCCCATCTCGTAAACATTAAAAATAAATTGACAGTTTATTTCAAATATTTGTTCTTTTGATTGATCATATATTAACTCCGTTTGTTCTTTTAAAAATTCATGTAGTCAAAAAAGGTTTTGCTGTTTAACTAACAACATAAAAATCTTAAACATTTAATTTTCAGTTGAATTAAATAAGCCATCAATTAAACACGTTAGATCGGTGCTTCTCAAACTTTCACTGTTTGCGACCCAATATCCAATCATAATTTTCATCGCCCCCCAACATACAATAACAATGTATTTAATTCAATAATATTATACGTTGACACTAAAGCTACAACAATATTTTAACCTCTTAAGTGCTACCGACGTAAATAAGCGTCTGTATCAACCAAAGTGGTAATTGTCCCGGAGAAATGTATATACACGTCTTTCCGAAGTACGATCTTACCTGTACACTGCTTTCCATGAAATTATTCCGAAGGCCTCCGAATGCAATAAAATGACCTTGACAGTGTTAAGAGGATTTCCTAATTTATTCCTTTTCTTCTCCCTTCCCCAATCTGTCCCCCACGCTCCCCCACGTAGCAAAAGGGAGCGAATGGCGTAACTTTTAATCGGCAGTTAATGGCTTAATTGTAAACCGTACAAATTATCCAGAAAAATATTAATTTTTGGTTATAATTTTTATATAACAAGCCCATGGGGTCATTGGCTATTATTAAACTTCATCTTAACTTACTATTGCTAAATTAGCTATAAAATACATTGTGCAGTAGTGATACATTTATAAGTGTATTATATCTGTGTAAATGAGTATCTTGGTTTTTTTTATTGTGTCAGAATGGTATTTTGTTCACCTACATTAAATTAGTAATTTTCTTCAATAATCTTCTGTTTTTGACTTTTTAATATGCTCGCACTCCCCCCTAGAGTTATCAAGACCTCCTAGGGGCCATGCCCCACAGTTTGAGAAACACTGCATTAGGTAAACATACGTATTTGTCGCAAATAACCATATCCTTTTCAACATATTTTTCACATAAACTGTAGAGAGAATATATGCATTTCTAATACTTTCTAATATTTCCATTTAAGTAATTTCTTCAGTACCCTGTAGAAAAATAAATTTTTTCACTAAATTTAATATTAAATTCTTAAAGTGAAATTTAAAAAAAAATACTTCGGCATTTATAGAAGGGGGAATACAAGTTCTGTGTGTGTAAAATTTAAAGTTTTGTTTGGTAGTCAATTAAAATATGTGATATTTTTCTATTTTTACCTTGATGCTATTTATGTGAAAGTAAACCCGATTTTTGGCGCGTTTTTAATTGTCATCATATATTTTTCTTCTTTCTTATGCGTATATAGTTAAGAGTCCCCCCCCCCTGTAAATGCTAAATGACATTGTTTTAAAAATTTATATTCAGCGTTACTCCTTTTCATCAAAAATATTTTGTAAATATTTAAAGTCACAGAATTCCAGAAATACGTGCTCTCTTCCGTGGAAATACCCACTCTTAATTTAAGAGTAATCTAAATTTACATTTCTCTGAGAACATATGCCTCCTTTTGTAATTTTGTTTACATATTCGAATTCAACTCTTTTTCCTTGATTGTTACGCCAAATAAGATTTTATAATCTTATAAAGAGGAGTTACTTTTTAGATTTCAAGGGAACTGCTTCTAAGAACATTATTTGTTTATAATATCAGTTATACACACCCTTCTTTACTTAAAGGTAAGGGAGGGAGACTTCTCTCACAGATAGGTAAACAGGCAATTTCATAGAAAAAGAAAAGAAAAGTGAGTTAAATTCTATATATAATTTTTGAATTAAATTTTATTTATGTATAGGACAGATTTTCCCCAATATTTAATTTTAAAAAATTCTATATTCTACTTTACAATGCAGAAAGAGTTACTAAAATACATTTTAAAATGAGTTTACTTTTTTTTTACAATGGTAATGAGTTATTCAGCAACTGATCAACTTCACGCACCTTTATATTAAAAAACTTCTCTTTCTTTCCAACACTTTTGAACGTTTCGTGTTTTTTTGCTGGAACTGTCTAAGAACAGCAACAAAAGAAATCTAAATAATTAATTAATAATGGAGCGTTTGTAAAATAAAACCAGATATTTGGTTAACAACTATTTCTTTAATATACAGTTGATCGAAAACAAATATATCGATTTACAAGCACAATATATCACGGATAAATTAAACGAATTTTAACGAATAAAATTTAAAAAAACTACATTTTTTAAAGTCATAATATTGTTTAAGTACATTGATGAAACGTTCGGAGGAAAATGAATTTTTTAAATAAGATTCCTATTTATTCAGACGGACCTCGTAATTTTGAAACATGGTCAAGTGACGAAGACGATAACTGAGCTAGCACCCTTCCCCCTTTTAAATACAACACCAAAGAAGGAAGTTTGAGCTCTTGACATTTAATGGGCATCGCTCCCCTACACGATTGGTTTTCAGTTGTACTGTGCTCGGTCACGAGTCCGTAACCTTGACCACTAGGCTACCGTGGCCACGGATAGTGTCTTGAAATACAACGTGAGCAATACGGGTTTAAAGAACAAGAATATAAAAATACACAAAACGGAAGTTCAATACATTTATATTTGGATTAAAATTTCTGATTTTTGATGAATGTTTTAATTATATGTGGGAAAAAAATTTCTTATAATAATAGTAATAGTATATAAAAAAACTTTTCTGAAATTGAAATATTTAGTTAAATTCATATGTCATTAAAAAAAATGATTTTTCAAAATTTTTTATAGAATTTGTTTTATTATAAAAAAAGGATAATGAATGATATTTATAAAATTAATTTTTAGAATAATTATTCTTATAACATATTATTGTGAAATATACTTAATTGTATCAACAAAATACTGAAATTTTAGTTTTTTTTTTTTTTTTAAAAAAACCCCATCAAATTATGACAATAATAAGGGTTGTTTGCTTCTATGTAAAATTTAGTATGCTTTGTTTATGCTAATTGTTGAATAATTCCTTTGATTTATTAGCTTACAAAATTAATTTTTCAATATCTTAACTCTGAATTTCCTTTAATTTTTAATCATTTTGATGAATTTAATCTGGGTACAATTTCAAAAATAGTTGATTGATTACACCTTTGAGTAAAGAAATGTGCAATTCAGATGACGCGTATATTTTAATCGCATTTTTGAAGAATTATATTATGCAAAAGATATTTTTATAAACATACAGAACATACATAAAAGAACCCTATGCTAATATTCATCCCCCCTGCTTGATCCAGCGAATATTTAATTGTTAAAAAGCAGCACATAAAATGCATTGAAAATCTATTCTGTCAATCAAGCATCTGAAGAAAGAATTCGATGCACGCAAACTGGAAGAAAAGTCTGTTTCTTTTAAAACAGAATAAAAGAATCTGCGCGTACCACACCCGTCTTTTTGGAGCTAAGAGTCCCCAAAAGACATATGGAATAAATGAGCGATAGCTTCTTTTCTGTCACAACAAATGGCAACGAGTCGAAGAGAATATTCCAGAACCTGTTACTGGGATAATGGACGTTTCTCGTTGTCCTAGAAAAGATGAATGAAGAGAGGCGTGTCTCCGTGGGAAAGAAGGCGTGGTCATGTCACCGGTAATTGCGTCATCGCCAGGAGGCGGAGATTTTCCTGTCTGACCACCGAAGTAAGGAGACGTTTGAAGGCTGATGATCAGGTGAAATTATCTTTCAGAAGTTACACTTATAAGAGGCGCAAGTGTGTTTTGAAGGTATACTTTATTAGTTATTTTAGAAGTTATATGGATTTTTTTATAAAAGATAAAAAAAAGGAAATATAAACTAAAATTAAAATAATAAGTCCGTTTAACAATGATACGTAATATCGTTTCTTGAGAAAAACCAAGAAACAAATCACAATTACTTGAAATTTACACGTGATTATTTGTTTGTGGTACTATAGAAAAACATAATTGTCAAAACTTTTAAAAGACAACTTGACTAACAGAGTTGTCATGTAATTATATTTTAACTAAAATCGAAAAAAATGTTAATTATAGTTAAACGATAAAATTAAAGAACTCATTGGTAACTACTGTACTAATATAAATTCTTATTTTAGTTTTGCTATTTTACTCAAAAATTAAACTAACAATTGTAATAATATTTATTTATATGTGTTATTTATATGTGTAAGAGGTTCATGATAAAATGTTATTAATTTAGCAAAACAATAATAAAATAAACTATTATTTTTTTCACTTTTATAATAACTTTTTTCCTAATAACATCATAAAAATTCAGTACCTTCTCAAATAAAGTGAAATAATGCATCATTTTTTTGATGTTAAAAATTAGATATATCACTAATCTTATTGGTCTTAAAATACTGCTGCAAAACTAAATGCATCCTGAGTAAAGTTGAATTTGATTTAGTCTCACCAAAATGGTTTAATATTTTTAAAGAAGGATATAAATCTCGCCCTGGTAATTATTGCAAGTACATTATGCATTGAATTTAGATAAAAAAAACTACATACAATATATAATTATTGAAAATTTTAGAGGGTAAGGAAAAATGATACATCGAATAAAATTCTAAGACTCACCTCATATTTGTTCTTAGTATGTTCATAGCATGTTCATAGTATATGGAACTAAATTTTCAAAAAAATCATTGAGTTTATAGCAATGCCTTTGAAAATTGATGTAGAGAGTAAAAATACTCTCTATATTTCAGTTTCTTATTAAATCGTCATAACTATCTGAAAATTTAATTGTTTTTTTCTTTGAACATTTTTTCACAAAACTGTGCATGTTTCTGATAAAAATTACGTCTTATTTAAGTGTAAAAAATAACTCGACATATTTTCAGGATGCACACACATATATACACACACACACATATACACACACACACACACACACACACACACACACACACACATATATATATATATATATATATATATATATATATAGAAGAAAAAACAAGAAAGTAAAGATTCGTTAAATAGTTACTCGTTAAGAAGTAACTCGTTAAAGTAGTTGAGCCATTGCAAAATGTAGCTTTGGGAGGGGGAAATAATGCATTGAAATGTCAAAATAATAATTTAGAAAAACAACACTAACATGAAGGTATTAAGTAACATAACATCCCTACAATTTTTTTCATTACACAATAAACACCAACATTATTAATTTTCGAAAAATAATTTTTTGCACACAGAACTTTCAAATATTCTTTCTTTGAAAAGATGTGGAATCGTTTATATACATCTATTGAATACTTAAAAGAAAAAATATATTTAATGTTTACAAGTTATATATTTAATGTAAAATATTTATAAATATAATATTATGTTTTGTAATACCTTAATTGTCTGGAATTTTTTTGAGTCCTTTGGGAAAGGAAATAAAATAATGACTTCATTAATTATATTTAAATGACTAATTGAATTTTTAAATTATTTATATGAATAGAATTTATATATTTCAATATATTTAATAGTAATATTTTCTGTTAATTAAACTACTTGAAACAAAAACACCTTCATGATAAATAATTAATACTACGAAAGTAAATAATCACTATAACAAAAACAACCGAATGCATTTTTAATAAAGAAATTCATTAAAAAAATTTTAATATTTTTTTACAGTTGACTAAATGTAACTTTTATATATCTATGGAAGGAAAAGAAATGGCAAAAATAAAAGGCAAAATTATTATTTTTGAAAAAAGATTTACTTTATCTTAAGCCTTTTTTTGGAGATGGGAGAGAGGTGACCCCTCATTCGAAGTTTTTTTATTGTATAACAATTGTAATATATTTTATGAGAATTTATTTTAGAAATATGGACACTTAGAATAAATATTGTTGATTACTTTTCCCAATAGTTGGAGAAAATATATCTATAGAAAGGCATTGTGTGCATTAAAATCTAAAATAGTTTATTATGTTATATAACAATTTCTTTTTTTGGAACAGTATTGTTGAAGCAAATAAATAGTGTAGCAGTATGATTTCATTGGTAAATTGGTTCCATAAATAATGGTATTAAAGATAACGCTATTAAGAATTACGATAACATTTTAATGATTCTTGTATTTATTGCAAGTGAATAAATAATTGCAACATAAGGAAATAACCAAATATACAATTTAAATTACACAAATAAATAAATGAATAAAATATTTATTTGTGATGTTTAGAGGGAAATGCAAAATGAAAACGTCAATATGCATCGATTCTATTATATTATGATCGTAATTTTCTTAAGAATTTTTGACACTGATATGTCATGTAAAACATGAAAATTTTTACGTTCAAAACTAATGAGGTAGTTAATACTAAACATATAACAAACTTGCCAAATTTAACAGAAATATTAAAAAAATAATGGATCTGGGTTTGATTATTAAAAAAAATAATTTTACTCATGTTATCTGACGAAGAAAGAAACAGATTTCGCGAGCAATAATGGGAAAAGAAGCAAATAGAAAATCAAAATCTGTTAAAGTTTAGGAGATGTAATCTAAAGAAATGTATTTTCAGCAAATATAATTGTACTAACTGTTGAAAAATTAGGAAACATACTAACAATTCCTTGAATAAAAGTACTGTTCTAAAATTCGAGTTTACTAGAAAATAAATAACTGACCAGCAAGTATGACATTTTCTTTAGTTCTTACATTTATTTTTCCTTTCCTTCAACACGTTTATAATTTTTATTTAAAAAGAAAGAACACATAAGTTGTCATAAAAAAAAACCTAACGTAAACTCATTATAAAATAGTTTTATTATTAATTATTTAAGGATCTGAAGTAAAGTTTCTTATTTAAAAAAATATAATACTTGATAAATGGATTATGAATTGCAAGTTTGAACATCCTGTCAATTTTAATTTACATAAAATAACGCATGTTTTCCTCTTATTTATCATTATTATTTTTGAAGATCATATAAAAAAAAAGATTTAATTTCATTTTGTACAGAATTTTATAAATTTTCTTAGATGATTTTCTATAATAACTTTTTCAACATAAAAATTGCTGACACTCTAAGCCAGCGTTTCTCAAACTGTGCGATGTGCCCCACGTGATAACTCCACGATCGAGCATATTGAAAAGTCGAAAACAAAAGATTATTTAAGAAAATTTTTAATTTACTGAAAGGAAGCAAAACCAGTGGCGCACACAAGGGGGGGTCCTGGGGTCCGGACCCCCCAAAGCCCTTGATTTTTTTTCCGATTGATTATAATTCTATGTATATAGTATGTAAAATTTAATTCATTACTTGCTATTAATGATTAATTTTATTAATTAATGCTAATTATTTATTCAAAAACTAATTTTTCACTGTGTTTTGTTCCCGAAAATCGACAAAATCAAAAGGAGCATGATACAAGAATGGTGAACTTTCGACCCCGGACCCCCCCTTGAAAAAAATTCCTGTGTGCGCCACTGAGCAAAAGCAAATATGATAAAGTTTAAAATATACATTTACACAGATATAATACACTTAGAAATGTATCAGCACTGCACCATGTGTCTCATAATTAATTTAGCAATACTAAGTTAAGAACCAATTTAATAATTACAGTGACCCCATGGGCTTGCCGTATAAAAATTATATCCAAAAATTAACATTTATCTTGATTATTTGTACGGTTCGTAATTAATCCTTAACTGCCGATTAAAAGTTACGGGATTTGCTCCCTAGTGTCACCGTTTTCCGCATAGGCGCGTATGTGATGTATCGAGGTGGGGAGGAAGAAGAGGGGAGAAGAAAAGGAATAAATAAAAAAAATCCTCTGATATCTTTCGCAAACACTGTCAAGGTCCTTTTATTGCATTCCAAAGCCTTAGGAATAATTTTATGGGTAACAGTTCACAGTAAAGATCGTACTTCGAAAAGACGTATATATACGTCTGGAGCAATCATCGCTTTCGTTGAGTGAGACGTTTTTATGCGTCGGTGGTACTTGAGTGGTTAAAGTCGTATTGTTGCTTCATCGTCAAATTATAGTATTACTGAACTCAATACATTGTTATTATATGGGGGGGGATTGCGAGTAAAATTATGATTGAATATGGGGAGTTTGAGAAGCACTGCTATAAACTGAATTAGAAACCAGTAGAAGCATACTTTTAATTTTTATTAAATTATAAAATATTTTATCCGCTTTCAGATCAAAATGAACTATTAGTATTACACACAATTGAAAATTCAAAACTTTATAATAAAAATAGCATTACATAAACAAATACAGCTTCTCCACGATCTGAAAATAAATATACCAATCCAAAGTCTAAGTTTTAAATAGAAGTGCACTTATTTTGATGAAATTACTCTTAGAATCATTAACCAAAATACTCGCTTTCAAACCCTTCCGTAGAATTCACGGAATTACTTCGACGCCGAGCATGGGAGCCTCGTGAGCCTCAACACAGGTGGTCGGAATTATTGCGTGTTTTCGCTGTTGCAAATTTCAGTGTATTGCTTAAACAGCTCATCTCTCGTACATTTAAATAATAAAAATTCAATTTAACACGAAATTCGTGAAAAGTGACGTTTAAATATCCAGTTTAGGGAGTTTCTCGAAGCAAGGTTACTTAATAAATACGTAGAGTTTAAATGAATTTTTTAAAAAAACGTAGTTAGAATTTTAGTTTCGAGATAAATTACTAACTGAATAAATATAATTTAACTAACGAGAAATGATTTAAATTAGACGATGAAGATAAAAATGTTAATTAATTGTATTTTACTTAAAATCATATTAAAAATTTGATATTTTGATATAAAGTCTGCTCTCTGTCTCTCTCTGACTTAAAGGTAGGGTGCCCACCTCATAAGTCTAAGATTGCGGGTTCGATCCCGGCTGGTGTTGATAGATTTTCTAGATGTGAAAACCGTATGTCGTGATTATGTAGATGTAAAAGATCTTTTGAGTATCAATTTGGTTCTGGGACTTTAGTTAAAATTTAAATAACCTCAATTTTTGGCATTTTACGAGAACGTGAATTGAATAAATTCAAGCTCCAGAATTTGATAGCGGGACCCGCCACTAGATGGGGTCACCAATAAAATAGTTTCACACTTAGAGAGACTTGCTGTGTCTGCAAAGGTTAGCTGACAAAGTGCAGTCAGTCTATTTGAAAGAAGAAAAAGATTTTGATAAAAGCGGGGGACGTTGTGTCGTTATATAAATATAACTCCGATGTTATTCATAAAGCTACCGCTTACGAACGATAATTTTGGATAACTTACCAAAAAGCTAAAATTTTAAAAAAATATTTTAATTAAAATTAATTAAATGATTAATAAATAATTATATAAATGTATAAACCAATATTTTGTCAATATCAAGACAAATTTAACAAAGAAGTTAATATTTTTTTCACACACACACATATGCGATATTTTATGGTGCGGGATTTTGTATTTTTACAAGATTTTTCTGTGGATATTTATTCGTTTTACTCAAATTTGGATTTTATTTACATTTAAAATATTTTACAGTTAAATTTCATGCAAAACATAACTTCCTAATTTTTAAAACTTCATAATACTTTAACAATATAGTTTTAGAGTGCGATAAAAATGGAATACATATTGGATTAATTGAGTTTTGACATTTATTAATATATTTACAATTAAAAAAACAATTTTAGTAAATTTTCAGAACTAATTTTTTTTTGCAAAGTTTAAAAGTAATGTTTTTTTTCTTTTATTACTTACATCAATCAAAAATCATTTGTCATGTATTTTTAAACATTATAAGCAATTTTCTAAGATAATATTGTTTTTTAAGTCAAAAAAGCAATTTATTTTTAACTGCATGGAAACGGGAAAATCATTTTAATAACTCAAATAGTTCTGAGTATTTTTTGATGATTGCGTTTAATATAAACATGTTTTAAAAATCAAACTTATATGAAAAATAATCAAGACTTAGAAATTTTAGCATTTTTGTTATTTGTCTCTTTAAGAAATTGGAATAATGAATAACATTTGGGAAATAACAATACATTAAAAATCAAAAATCAATTTAAAATCAGATCCATCATATGAATAATTATAAGAATATGTTTGTTTTGAATCTTAAAATTTTATGAATTCCCTCTTATGATAAACAAGAAAAATAGGCTCTTTCTTGTGAACAATGTAAAATTCTTTATCAGTCAAAAAGAACGACTTTTTTTTAAAAAAAATTACGTCATTATCTATCCAGCAAACGCTTACCAAAAAAAATTATTTTTCGGGAAATTGAGATATTTTTGTTTTGTTTTATTCTTAATATCTCTTTTCTTACTAAGAAAACTTAACTCAAAGAAACTTGTTTTTAGATGATCACCTTTATCTAAAGAACGCTTAGAGAAACGCGGTTTTTTCCTGAATGATTTAGAATAGGCACTAAATTTATTAACTAAGCAGACTAATTTATTTTAGCTAATTTATCATTTAAAACTAACTAATTATATTAACTAATTTATTAAGCTAACTAATTTATTTTTAACTAAGCAGAAATGACATAGATTTTTGTAAAGTATTGGGCAATCTTAAACAAGTAATATGAAAAAAAAAAAACTAAATCAATTCTTACTTAGATCAACAAAGAAATTTTTATTTCAGCTACTTTTTATTAAATAGTTACAATTAATAAAAATGTGTATATACATAGGACAGAATCAAACCATTAAAGGGTAATTAATTTTTATTAATTATCATTAAAGTATCGTATTGTTATCCAAAAAAATCGTATATATAAAATTTCAGTGAATGCTGTAACACGTGAGAAAAAAAACCTTTTCAAGTTTTGACATAAGTCGCCAACGTGGCTGCATTTGTAATTCTTGAAATAATTAGTTTTAATCAATAAATTTTTATTAATTACAATTAAATTATTGTATTGCCATCCAAAATAGTCATGTATATTAAATTTCAGCTCAATTGAGCGCTTTAAAATGTATTTTATTAACGATTGAAAATTCCACCCAAGATAAATAAATAAACAAATAAATAAATAAATACATAGAGAGTGTGAGTTAATAGTAGGAATTGAAAAAAGAAAATAAATCAACATATAAATATATATATTATCAAATATTAAAATAACTTTTTAAAACTGTATGATTAATTTCAAAATAAAGTAAATAAGTCTTATCTTATTTTCATATGATTCCAATATTCTAATAAAGTATTTCCACGAGGGCAATACGTTTTTGTATCCTTTTTCATAGCGTAATCTCCAATTTAAACAAGAGAAATTTTGCGGTGAATAATAACTTAATTATCTTAATTTGATTTAAATACAAATTTTAGAATTGTCTATGTCAGTTTTAAGAACTTCTTGATTTGGAGGAAATAAAACACAATATATATGTATTATATTTATTATTATGATCTGTAATAAAGCAGGCATATTTTCTCCCTCTCTATAAGTTTGGGTGACAATAACTATTTTGAGTTTAAAATCTCCTTTGAGAAAAATATTGCATATACTTTAGTAATTACGAAAGTTTTTGTCGCCCATATGATATAGTGGTCAGTGACTCTAACTGCTGTCCCCTAGGGCAGGGGTTTGAATCCTAGAGAAGGCATGGGTGTTTGGAAATGTATGGTGCTTTTGCGGCACATGTGGATACTCTAAATAACCATCGAACCACAAGTTCTCTTGTGAGGTTGGTGGAAGGGGAAGAGAGATTGGAGTCCCTTGACTCCCCCCATGCTGTACTTCCTTAAAATTAGGGTGTAACCAAGCCAAGTCGCACTGTCACCTGCATCGTGCTCAAAGCTACGGCTAACGACAGGGGTAAAGAATCTAGTCCCTAGACTCGATGAATTTCGTAGGTTTTGATCTGATGTTACTGTCGATCAGATGGCAAAAGTAACAACAACAACAGAGAACTTTTGGCAGATACATGTACATTAGTGCGTAAAACTAGGCAACAAAAACAGTTAACAGAATGCAACGTTGAAATTGTTCGGTGATCGGTTTAGGAAAGGAAACTGAGTAGAAAAGTGATGCATGTCCAAACGTGAAGGGCATTACATCAGAGATGTCACGTGAAGGTTCTCAAGACACGCAAACTCAGCATGCGCAGTGAGAGGCTACTTAAAAAGAAGGAAAATAAAGCACATTTCCAGACATTTGCTGTAATTGAAAGTGGAGATCATAAAAAGAGAGGCAAAAAAAAAGAACTAATCAAATTGAAATAAGACTACAGGAAAGCATCAGGACTTCCTTACTCAAGGCAGAATGAAAGGCAATATTGGGGAGCAGTGTAGTTTGACGAAGGTTGTCAAAGAGCTCAGGATTAATAAAAGTAAAATGATAGGAATTATAAATTAGGATTAATAAAAGAAAAATAGATTACGAGCTTGGAAAGCCTTCCAAAGTACAGGAACAGTTGCAAGAAACGGTGGGGGGTAGGCGATGAAATAATGATAAATGATGATTAATATCTTCATGTGTAGGAACCGAAGAGACAGAAACATGGATCACGAGTAGTTTTGGTCAGGAGTTGCTTTCGACACCTGGACTACATGTGTCCTTGTTTATTATGTCCAGACTCCGTCAGAAAAATGGATTATTTATCCTGAGTGCAGCACAATATTGACAACAATCCCTCGATGGTACCATTTACAATGGTGTAATTAACACAAAGACTAGATATCTCATGAATGGTTCATCTTTACCCTGGCGAGTCGATTCAGTTTGACAGTGGATATGAAGAGAGCTTGGAAAGGATACACTTGCATCTTGTCTAGCATCAGAGACGGAACCCGACAGAAGTTAAACTTGCTTTTTTGGGGGGAGGAGGTGGTTTGTGATCAACATTTTCAACAAAAATACATGGGGACCATGCTTCTGCAAAAGGAAGACAGCTATCAGTTATAGATAATTATCTAGATCCCTCCTCAGATTTAAATTATCTCGAATATGCATGGGATAAATTAGAAAAGATGGCTTTTGATACGATCGTTTTCTCCTGGGTACAACAGACATATGCTCGATGAGGAATCCTACCACAAGAATTATTGGATTATCTGGTGTTAAGTATTAATAGAAGGTGCCATGCAACTAGCTGGGATAGTAAGTTAAGGATAGTCATATTCCTCACTAAGTTCTTCAATTTAAAAAGAGTTTTGTACCAACAACATTTTACCAATAAAGACGTTTTCTACTTCATTCTACACAGTGTGTACCTTATTTATTCATTTTGTTATTATGATTTTTCATCTTAAAGTTGTACCTGTATAGTACTCTGCGTTATTCTGGTAAAATCATAACAGTAGCTAAGTTTCACTAATATGTATTCGCAATTTATTTTAATTATTTTTTTAGAATTTTTTTTTAAAAAAAATCAATGACCTTATAAATGTTTGATGCACCTATAAATCATTTAAAATAATAGTAAAATAATAATATAATATAGTATTCTACTAATATGCGTCGAAATTTAATCAAATGCTACGATAGTTTAGACGGAAATGGAAATTTAATTAAAGTATTTTGCACCAGAACAAAATTTATGTAAACAGAAATAATGAATATTATTATAAAATAATGTCGTTCCTTATACTATAATACAATCATTGCATGTTATTAATATGGAAATATTTTCTATCAGAAAAAAAACTATAAAAAGCTTAGGTACAGCCTATTTGAGGTACTAAAAACTTAATGAATATCTAATTTTAAGCATTTTTATAATTTATGAATGCATCGGAATATAATTTAATTCTAGTTTCAAATGGTGTTTAGTGAGATGTAGAATGTTCGATGAGCACGGTTGTGTATATCCGTATGAAAATACTCCTCTTCCTCAATTACAATCCGGCATCTTCAAGAAATATTGGCCCAACCGATAAAATTACACCTACGGAGGCGGGGTGCACCGAAATCCATGGGGTTGAGAAGACCGAGCCGTCGTGGATCTTCGCACAGATGGTGGGAATGGCTGCGTGCTCTCTTCCTGAAATCATTAAATCGAACAAATGTACGACGCATGCTGAAAATTCTAACCATTTATCGCTTCAGCCAGATGCAACTGAAAAGGTTATCGAAAACGGCCAGGAAGAGCTATGCATTTGCATAAATTATACCACTAGAAGTCGCGACGTCCGGATTAATGGGCAAAAGCGTGAATATAATTTTGCCATCGATGCTCGCCGGATGGGACTCGTATTAATCTGCTTTGCACAGAACTGGCACGAGCATGCAAACGAGGTAAGAAGGTTCGGGACTTGGAACTCGAGCTCTAACAACTTCTGCTTATGAGTTTTATAGGATTTAGCGACGTACTCGCGGGAGGGAAGAGTAAGAAATGCTTATATATATTTATTCATTGGTGTTCGGAAGTTTGTAAAAGGGAATTAGGGAAAAGGCGGTGGCAACGACAAGGAGGGGGTTGAACAGGGTTATGGCGATTTTATCTTCGATTTTGTGGTGTTTGTGTATCAGTAGGTTGAAGTAAGTTAATTTATGTTATGTAGTGCCGCTTTAATTGTTAGATAAAAATAATTGTAATCAAAATTGTTTTTAAAATTATTTTACCTATATTATTCAGGACTGTGAAAGAATATCTACGGGAAAAAACAAGTGTCAACTGGATATTTAAGGAAAAATTAAATGTACAGGAAGGAGTAGAAAAACTGCTACATAGATATTATTAATGTTATTGTAGAAATACTGTTGTAAAAATATTTCGAGTCTAACTTTTTTGCATTCTGTGCTAAACGGAGTCTAAATGAGTTTTAAATTTCCTTCGTCGGTTTTGACTGTTGAAAGAGCGGACCAGGGGTGCATACTTGCGGAAGGGCAAATGTAATCATTCACTCCAATTTTCTCTCGAGGGACTGTTATTCATAGTAGCCGTGTGCCATCCAAGACTTCACTAGATACTTAATTTTTATTTTACCCGCCTTACGGGAAGTAAGTACTACTTTATCTCTCAAAATCTAAAAGTTTGACGTTTAAATCAGGATGATTCAATCTTGCATCACCCACGTATGCAGACCAATCAGAAATATCTTTATCGGAAATCATATATTTTTAATAGCTTCCAGTTGACCATGACAATAAATAGACGAGATATCGGGAGGAAAAAAAATTGATGATTTTCTAAACGTGCACGTGTATGTCTATTTGTGGTTGTGCTGTACATTTTATGTAACTGCTTTACCTGTTTTTTGGTTAATAAAATGTAGACTTAAACATACCCAGTTCCTTCATCTTTTAATGAATGCAATCATCAATCAAAACGGATCCCCTCAATATCAAGATGCATTAATTCAAGTGCGGCCGCATGCACACATATATGATGAATACTTTCATTCATTCTTGAGACATTGGTGAAATTTTTTGAACTGTCCACATAAACAATGAACAATGTCTTGATAAATCAGGAGAACTTATCTTGTGAAACTTGAATGTTCTTCCAAGTTTACTGAGTAACTATCAAGTAATTAGGAATTATATATATTTCATATTAATATTATATTTTTTAAAAATCATAATAAATTTCAACTAAAATACCGTAAAATTTGGCGTATAACGCGCACTTTTCACACAAAAACAGGATCGAAATTTACGGGGGCGCGTAGTACACCAGATATAAAAATAATAGAGCTTAAAAAATAAAAAAAAGAGACGTGCATGAATAAAAAATCTTAGACTTCAACAAATATCCGAATACTGTTTATTTAAAAGAAATGTCTCACCTTATGAGCTTTAAGGGTTGTTTTTCTATAAATATACAATTTTTTCAATATTCTGGGGTAATTCCTCGAATAAATGGCTTTAAAAAAGTGCTTCTCAAACTTTATATATTTGCGACCTAATTTTCTTCGCACCCCCTTTTCATACAATAACAGTGTATTGAATTCAATAATAATATACTTTAACACTAAAGGTGCAATACGACTTTAATCATAAACCGCACAAATTATCAAGATAAGTATGAATTTATGAATATAATTTATGACACACGCATAAAGTCACTGGTTAGAATTAAGCTTGTTCTTAACTTAATACTGTTAAAAATTAATAATGAAATACATTGTGCAGTAGTGATACATTTATAAGTGTATTATATCAATGTTAATGTGTATTTTATTTTTTATTACATCAGAATATATTTTGTTTTACATCCTTTCAGTATAAATAATAATTTTTTAACTTTTTGACTTTTTGATATCCTCGCACCCACCATGTAATGTTAACACGCCTCCCCCAGTGGGTTGTGCCCCACAGTTTGAGAAACGTGCTTTAAAACATTACTAATGTACATTGCAGGCTCTTTTGTAAGAAGGGGGGGTGTTATACGGTGAATATACGTTCAAATTTTAAAAAAATGAAGCTTGAAAGAATAAGAACGTGTTATATACGCAGGACTTTACCATATATTAAAAAAACTTTTATGGACTGAAAAAAATTATTACACGAACGGATATATTTAAAAGTTGAAAAACAACAACAAAGTATATGGAAAATATATGCATTTTTAGTTGAAAATTATTTAAATTATAAATATTAAAAGGAAACCCTTCTTTCAATTCCTACTACTAGGTCACTCGCTAAATTTATTTATTTATCTTGGTGAATTTTCAATCGTTAATAAAATACATTTTAAAGCGCTCAATTGAGCTGAAAGTTTATATACATGATTATTTTGGATGACAATACAATAATTAAATTATAATTAATAAAATTAATTGACTAAAGCTAATTATTTAAAGAAGTACAAATACAGTCACGTTGGCATCCTTTTTGGAGACTTAGCGACCCTTTTGGCAACTTGTGTCAAAATTTGAATAGGTTTTTCCCTACGTTTTAAAGCATTCAGTTGAACTGAAATTTTATAGACACGGTTGTTTTGGATGACGATACGATATTTTAATGATAATTAATAAAAAAACTAATTACCACTTAATGTTGTGATTCAGTCCTATGTATATGCATATTTGTATTAATTGTAACTATTTAATAAAAAAACTAGCTAAAATAAAATGTTTCTTTATTGGTCTAAGAATGAATTGACTTAATTTTTTTTATATTACTTGTTTCTAGATTGAAATAGGAAGGTAAAACTATCTGTTACACGCATAGTACACATATCTCATTCAACACAAAAACAATGAATAAGTATACAGATAGCAAAAATCATCTCTCTTCTATATTGTGTGAAAAATATTATCATTATCCAAGAAGCTACAGTCTATCGAAAACCTAACAGTATTCCTACGTGCAACATGGTTGCTTTGTTACTGGGAAAATAATCTGACACAAATCGTTACTAATCGTGACGATGGAGCGAGTCAATAGGTCGTTTGGGGCGAAGTAGTCTCAGAGCTATTTCCAGCGATTTAGCTCTTTATATTTTCATTAAGTGATTTGAATTCATTAGGCTCATTCTGCAACTGCGATTCACTTTCCTTAATCCTCAAGATTTGCTGCAGAATTATTAGTTAATTTGGTTTTTAAATTTAGACTAATGCATATAGAAGTATTAACAGATAAACATTTAAGGTCATTTAGAACTGAAGTAACAGAGATAAACTTAATGGGGGCAATTGATTTGATAGAACTAACAAATGTTTTTAAAACTTAAATCTTATGTCAGAAAATCTAATTGCTTTTGATGAGACGCAAAAGGAGAGAGGGAATCGGAATATTTTTTAGTTATACTTAAATACATATTACTTGTATATCCACAATAAAAAATGTTTATTATATGGATATTTATCTACTTAAACGTTATAATAAAGTTCCATTTAAATAAAAAAAATAGCTAATAACTCACAAAATTTCTATCACAAGAGTTTATTTTATAATATTCTTGGGTCCTCCTAGACTTCGCGGGATGATTGATTTGAAGTTTCCCCGCCTAACGGCAAATAACTACAACTTTGTCTCAAAAAACAACGGACACGTCAGTGATTTTAAAATAAGATGATGCAATCTTGCATCACCAGCGTATTCTGACCAATTAGAAAATCTTTATTGGAAACCATATGATTCTAACAGCTTCCGGCAGATAAAACCTATAAAAACTGAAGTCTTCAGAGCGAACGAAAAATGCTTTTGTGTATCTCTGTCATGTCCGTGCCCTTTTCCTTTGAGTCATCACTGTTTGTGTTGTGTGCGCTTTTAATTAATTAAATGTGTAAGCGAAATTATAAGAAGTGTTCTTATCATTTCCTCGACTACAACAACTAGAAGAAATATCCACTCAATACAAAAATGACCTAATATAAGTAAAAAATGCTTAAAGTCAAGTCCAAATTGTTTCATGTAAAAGAAAAATTTATTCGACTTTTGCAACTGTATCGTATGCGTGATTTGTTGAATAAGTAATTTGCAGGGGATAAAAAAAAGAGGCGAATTTATGGAATCTTGAAGTGTTTACCTTTTTTAATTTACAATAGTTAAAACACTGAAATGTTTCAAAACCAAAATTAAGTATACATTATATTTTAACAATTTGCAATTACAAGTATAAAACTGAAAAAAAGAAAAGAAAAATGAATATTTCTTGTTCTGTTGTAATTGCATTTCAAGCTAAAGTCCGAAGTTTACAAAGTTTTCACACGTTGAATTATAAATTTCAACACTGGAGGATAATTCTCTTTCAAATGAAGAAATAGTTCACGAAATTACAGGTAGGCTCTTTCTGAGTAATAATAGTTTAGTTTGATAATCTCTAGCAGTTACAGTAGATTTTCTTTTTTGAGAAAACAAATAACCTAACCT
Source organism: Trichonephila clavipes (assembly GCA_019973935.1). Lineage (NCBI taxonomy): Eukaryota > Metazoa > Arthropoda > Arachnida > Araneae > Nephilidae > Trichonephila > Trichonephila clavipes. The sequence goes on along the minus strand of BMAU01018473.1, from coordinate 863,832 downwards.
TTTTAAGCTAACATTGCACAGATGGATTTAAAAAAATCACACAAATATTTAACACTGCATTCAAAACAATACTTATAATTTCGCATTAGTTGAATGAAACGCACAGTTGCTGTCTAATGTTTGACTCCAATGTTGTGTCCCTACTTCTTCCTCATAGTGGCTGAAAACATCGTTGAAGCTTCTGGTATTTCATAGAGTCCTCAACTTTGGCGCCTTTCGAATTTCTCGCCCGATGATTCCTATTTATTTAGTATTATAAGAAAGAATTATCTCTCCCACGTCTGGCAAACGACCTTTTCAGTTACGATACCTTTACGGCAGAGAAACAAACACTACAGAGAAGAGGAAATACTGCTAAGTCCAGAATTTCCGTACCAGTGCGGACAGAATAAGTAGAAAGTTATGATATATATATATATATTAATAATTAGAATATATATTAATAATATTATATTTACAATTTGATCCACACGCAAAAAAAAAGATGCTCAACTGTTCAGCAAACCTACAATCATTAATGGCATAATTATACTTAGAATTGCCGAGGAAAAAAATAGATTTGACAACTTATGTTATTTGTTTACTTTGTTTAGAGAGAATTAAGCAAGCCAGCTCAGAATGGAAACAGGAAGTAAAAAACAAACAAAACCAAACATTAATGTACCCTTAATGTCGTTCACCGACATCAACATCGCCTTCTTTTCCAAGAGAGAGCTGTTTTATTTTATTCCTCTTCTTTCTCGATTTATTCAACTCCTCATTAGAGTGATTGATTTGCATTTCTGTGTTTAGAAGATTTAATACTATACTGAGGAAACGGTTATGTTCCAGAATACATTACACTGCTGTATTTACATTACTGACTTTTTCAATATTTCCAAATGCCCTAATTTATTGATATTAAAGCTTAGATTTTGTGCGAGGAAATAAATTAATGCCACAGAATTTGTGTTGATGGAGTCCTGGAAGCTAGACTTTGAGAGTCATGGTTAGGTAACGGAACTTTTCTAAGTTGGAGGGAACGGAAACATATTGAAGTAGATATAACTTTGTAAACTTTCAGTAAAAGTGGGCAGGATATAGATGTAAAATAAATATGGATATTTTTCATTAAACGTAGTTGGAAATAAAGCGATTGCTTCCCATAACTTTTTCTTGCCCATGACATTTACTAAAAATTACTCTTTTATAAATAATGAATATTGTTTTGAGGAATTTCACAAAATTGTAACGGTTGTATTCGCAATTGTGACTAATCCTATTGGGAAAATACTTTTGTTCACATTATACGATTATAAAACCCTTTTCTGTAGAGGAACCGCGATTTATGTGTTAATGATGATTACCATTTAAAGTCAAGTGAAGAGAGAAGTTTGTGAAGGGGATTGTTGTCAGGCTGAGATTAAGACTTTAGGTAGATAAATTATTATTGGAATTTTCGTAGTTCACACAAGGTCAAAGAATCCAACGGGTCGTCCTAGGACTAGTATTATTGCTAAAGATGATCTACATATATATTGATGATAAGTATAAGATTTATATTATTGATATTTAAGATAATATTTAGACCCATATCTTAGTTCAAATTTAGGTAGTGATTATAGAAAGTCTTAATAAAGTATATATTCTAAGAAAATGTCTCATTCTTTGATGAACCTTTACATTTCAGCGGATGAGAGTCCGCGACAGCACTTGAAGTATTTGCAATAAATTCAAGGTATAAAAGTATTTTATACACAATAAAAACACTTTCTGATTTGAAATGTGCTTGTATCAATTTCCCTAGATACACACATAATAATTACAACTATAAGTTATTAAATTTGATTTTCATAAGACGAAGAGTATTTACGATCAATAATCTTAACTAAAATATATTTGTTGATACACTACATGAAATAGTTGTGAGTTGTGTGAATACTTTACAATATTTTTACTCAACATTATAAATTCTTTTACGCAATTTATTTGAAAAAGCTGAAAAATTTATTATACATACATATGAGATATGTGTAATTTATAAACCGCAACATAAGAGTGACACCAATTGTGCTGAATTAAATTGCAAGAAAAAATGTTCAATAAATTTAATCATTTTACTTTAAATTTTCAGCCAGTGTTTGAGAATTAACAGTACCGTAAAATTTTCTGATGGCGACGCAAAGAAATTGAAAAAGTATATGAATATATTTTATTTTTATAACTATTAAACTAAATTACTTCCTAATGTAATATTTATTCAAGTAACCTGCCTTAACCAGTAATTAATGTGACTGAGTGAGCAGAAAAAAGGCGATTTTCGTAGAAATATTTTAACCAGTATTTTTTTTCCACGAAAAGTTCTCTTTTAAAAGTGAGTTTTCTTAATCATCGGTACTGTCGATTAGTAATTTATGCAGACAAAAAATGACCGAAAATAAACTGTATACTAGCAGTTTACGAAATCTGTTCAAGGGAAGAGAGGGGTTCTGATTGTGAACTCGGGGACGGCGTTATGGACAGCGAAGAGATGATTGCATGTTTCATTTGACCAGGCGCAGACAAATTTGTCATAGTCGGATGTTGAAGAATATAAGACTGTGGTTCAGTTCAGGTGTGACATCCTAGTCATTAGAGCAAGATACAAACTTTTGAGGTCAGTCACCAATAGTTCTTATAATTTCAGAGCGTGGAGCTAATATAAGAGGCAGAACGTTAGCTTTTCGCGCTTTCCCACCATAAGTCAGGGGCTGTATTCTCGGGTTGGTCAAGGTCTATTCAGCTTTTCATCTCTTCAGTGGGTCGATAAATGAGTACCAAACTTGCTTGGCGACTAAAACACTGAGGGGTTTTACTTCAGATAGATCCCCTGATAGGGACATCTGTTCAAGCTCCTCAGCGCCTAATGGTCAAATATACTGGGATGGGCACTGTTGGCTTTGGCCCTCATGGGCTGTTGTGCCACTGAGTTTGAAGTTAAAATAAACAATCAATTATCACCGGAACCAAATCTTAGCCCACTAAAACAGCAGCGGCAGCAGAGGGGTGACAGTTGTGAATTTCATGACTATTTATGATCGAGTTTCAAGTCCTAGGGTTCTAGTCATGATTCCATTAAAGACGTGTCGTCCAGAGAAATGAGTTTCTTCTAAGCCCTCATTTGACTGATTTTCTATCAATACCACTCTCTGAAGCAATGTGAATGATTTTGACGACGGGCCTCGTAACTTTGAGTGATGAAGACGGTACCTGGGTTGACGCCACACTCTCCTAACTTCCACACTACGCCAAATTGAAAACTTTGAGTCTTGGCAGATGTACCGAGCAACAACTCCTCCATACATCGGGTCTTCAGTGGCAGCATTAGAACTCGAGGCTGCTGTTCAGCAATACTAGCCACAAATTTGTGAGTATGACCACACGCTTACTACAGTCACTCATCCAACGATGGTATTTCCACCTATTTGAGGATCAAAAGTTCCATAAGATCTACACCAAAACTATTTCACATAATTTAAGAAATTCAAAGATAGCATTTGATTGTTTGGTTATTAACTTAAATACAAAATTAGAAAGCTAAGTAAGTAATATGTATTATTTACGTGTATGCTATAATGCTATGGCAATTCATGTACAATATTGTCAGCTAATATTTAGGTATAAAAATCATAGCCAGGAAAACATTGTATTTTTTATATATATCTTTGTTGTGCCCTTTTTCTAAGTTAGTTTTCCCACCAAACAAGGGATCCAATTGTAAAAAAATATTACTTTTGTAAAAAGAAATATTTGTGAATTCTAGCTTCTTATATAAACTAGGAAAGTTTTTTTTTATTTTGAAAGAAGTGCCTTATATTAAAACTAAAATTAATTTTTTTATGTTGTTTTTAAATAATCGAAATAGAGGTAGTTGTATAAATGTTACAAAATAAAGAAACACGAGGGCTATTAGCGATGAACATCGTAATTTTTAACCTTGGACAAGTGACAAGGACGACACCTGAGCTCGTACTCCCTCTCCTAATTTCCACTCCACACCTAGGGAAGGGCGTTTGAGCCTCCAACATAATTAACGTAATCGCCCATTCGGTACAGTGTTTATTGACGCTGACTGTGTTGCGGTAGGATCCGGGTTCGAATCCCGGGTAAGACATGAATGTTTGCGTTGTAAGTGTTCTCTTCTTTGTGATGTGTGCTTCACGCTTACGTCTATATAAACCCTTGTGGGATACTTTGTGGTTCACGGGGTTATAAATGTTCTCAATATATATATATATATATAACGTGCATCGGGCCTCTCTGCATGGCGTGTCTTCAGTGGTAAAAGGCTCGAACTCAAGACACGCCGGCCACTAGTCCGTTACCTTGACCACTAGGCTACCGCAGCCATCATATAATCTTGAATACACTCCATTTTTATGATAAAAGTTACAAAGCAATAGTCTTGAAATACAGACTGACTATACTGAAACAAAAAATTTCAGAAGAGGGCATATTTTTTCTGAATGTCTTAATAATTTACAATTACCGTGTAATGTGTGTGTATACTGTTAGGTTTCTTCTATTTATTCTCTTTGGGAATTATAATGTGATTTTTAGTTTATATATAAAAACCATTTTAGGAAGAGATGACTTTATTTTATGTAAATGTAAGTACTATTTCAGTGCCTGTAGTCGAGTATGTGATGTTAATGGTTACTCATTGATTGCTAAGCGTGAAATCTAAGTGTGAGAAAAGGTGAACAGTGACTGGGTGGTCGCGTTTTTTGCGATTAATAGTCAGAGCAGAATCTACCAGGAATATTTGAAGTAAACCACCTTGGAGCTGACCGAGCCATCCGGACTCGAGAAGGATCATAACAAGGATCTTCAACTCCAGATTAGTGAATTTCAATAAGGATCCGGTTAAGGGTTAGGACTTCAGATTGCTTCCAGACAGTTAAGCTGTAAAATTGTATGTTTTATAAAGTGTTAAAGATAGAATAAAAAAATAACTACTTTTCAATTCCTACTATTAGTTCACACATTTTCCTTATATATATATCTTGTTCCAATTTTCAATTTTTAATAAAATACATTTTAAAGCGCTCAGTTGAGCTGAAATTTCATATACATGATTATTTTGGATGACAATACGGTAATTTAATTATAATGAATAAAAATCAATTGATTAAAACTAATTATTCAAAGAATTACAGACACATCCACGTTGGCATCATTTTTGGCGACTTGCGTCAAAAATTTAAAAGGTTCTTTTCTCACATTTTAAAGCGCTCATTTGAGCTGAAATTTTCTATACACGATTGTTTTGGGTGACAATATAATAATTTAATTATAAATAATTAAAGTTAATTGACTGAAACTAATTATTTACAGAATTACAGATATAGTCACGTTGGCTTCATTTTTAGCGATTTGGGTTTACTATCGATACTTCATTTTTAGATTTTCCTTTTTCTCGAGTTTTAAAGCATTCAGTTGAAATGAAATTTTATATACTCGATTGATTTCGAAAACAATACGATACTTTAATGATAAAAGCAACAATAATAAATAAGTAGGAATATATATATGTATTGCCATAATTTTTTTATATTACTTATTACGATCATGTCTGCTTCTTCTTCTAGCCCTCTTACTTCCGTGACCTTCTGACCTCGACAAGCGTAAAAGGGGGGGCTTACATCTGTAGAAAGAATCCTTAGTAGGGGTTTCATACGGCTCAATTTTATTCACCACGGTATACATCCAAACAGCATTTAATATATATGCCATGCAAAATGTTAATTTGCTTACCACGAATATTACACACTGACTGATTCTATTTATGTGTCATTTGTTCCAAACTCCCCCTAAGCTACATTCGTGTCCACGCTCTGGCAATAGATAACTGCTGTTGAAAATATCACATTTCCTGCATGGTCGTCAGATAATAGCGAATGCTTCCAGCTGTGCGCTATTCCGAGAGGTGGGCACACGGGTTTGTTTGAACGAGTCCATCTCTTTTGTGACCCGCAAATTACGCAGTATCGGGATCGATGCTCGTTATAATTTAAGTATGGGACACACACAAGGGGGGGTCGGAAGTAAGTCATCCCCAATTAATTCAGTGCTATCGCCGTTCGCACAAGGATCGATCTGGTATAAGCACTCTTGCCTGCACGTGACAAGGGTGGAGGGTCGAAGGGAGGGAGAACTTAACGCACTTTGTCATAAACCAAAATTATCTGCGACGCCCATCAAATCGATAGAGAGGGGCCAATGTTTTAGGTTATACGTAGAAGAGAAGATATTTAATGACCCTCGATACACATGGATGTTTGATTAGGGATGACATTTGGATGTCAGTCCGGTGTAGGGACTTTTAAGCGATAACCAATAGTTAAAAATTTAGCCTGCATATTGCGGTGGGAACATGCATTAGGGGAAAAAATATATCCCTATTTTGTGTTCGATGAATGTGTTTGAAAGGAAGGGTTTTTAAAATGGTTATTGTTAATAGAGATGTTGGAGGAGGGGAAGATTGTTTCAAATATTGGAAATTAATCGTGGAATGGATGGAAATGATTTGGTTTATTTTCAGAAAAGCAATATCTGAAAGAAGTATCACGCCGAATCAAGCAAGGAAAATACTTCCGTTTATGCGCTGGAGGGAATATGTTTAATCATCCACTACATACTGGTTTGTCTTCCATTAACACGTGCATATTTGTAACTACGTATTGTAGAATAATTTTAAGTTTCTTCGAAAATGTCAAATTTTCTTATACGCAATAATATTTTAAGTATTTAATTACGTATAAATATCTAATGATATGCGTAATATTTTCTTCTTAAATGATTTATTTTAAGTATTTTAACTCGAATTATTAAATTGCTATATGTGAAGTGAGTACAAGTTTAGAGATACACGCAAGAAATAAACAAAAGAAAAGTGAGATGTAAGTGGCTTTAACTTAGTTATATTTCATACACATGTACAAAATGGGTAATTATCTAACAATTAGTTTTGAAACTCTACCGATTGGTAACATTATATATATTTTTTAAAAATGTTTTTAGCTGTTCTCACATAAAATAAGTCTCTTTGCCATAATTATAAATACATTTGTTGTAATAAAGATAAATGAATTCAAGGATAACGAAAAAATTCAAAACATTTAATTTATATTTCTGAGTTTAATTTATTAACAAATTTATATAATGAATAAAATGTATCAAAATACTATAATATATAAACTTAAGTTGTTACAGAATAAATGCTTATATTCGTAAAAGCTAAGTGCTATAATTAGAAATTCAGACACATAATGTTGTTGACTTTATTTTTATCGTATAAAATATTAAAGCTTTGCTTTAAATAATAATATTTTCCAGCCAAAATGCTTATCTTATCACACTTATTTCTTTGTTTAATGCATTAAGAACGCAGATATTCTAAATAGTTTAACCAATTAAACTGTATGCAATATAATTCACAACCCTTCTACTCTCAGTAACTCAACTCTCTAAGCTATAACTCAAATCTCCGTTAACTACACCCTAGAGTATCCTTAACTACGTTAACTAGTATCACATATACACTAAATTTTACTATCATCTTAACCCATCCAAACATGGTATTTGTTTTTGTCTTATGCAGCAATTCATTTTTAGTTCGCTGTCTTTTATTTTCCATTTAGGATAAAAAATAAATATTTTATATAGTTCTGAATTTAAATTTAACTACTTTGTGTAATATTGAAATAGTTTATCTATAATTATAAAATTTCTACGAATATTCGTTCATACATTGAATATATGAAATCATGTATTAAGAAATTAACATTTAAATTTAGAGATTTTCTCTGAATATCTCTTTGTACTTTGGATTTGAAAACCGATGTATTGTTATTTATGACTCTCTTATTTGACTTTGTTTATGAATTGAGTACAGTGATTTTCTAAGATTACTCAATGTGAGGCTATGATGAAGAAAAATAAAAACATAAAAGAATTACTTCTATTTAGATAGAAGAAAAAAATGACTTCTCATTGATTAACAAAAAAGTGTGAGATTATTATACAAAACATCTGCTTAATGTTTTCAATTTATTTTCTTATACTTTTAGTATCCTGAATACATGGTAATGTGTTAAAATGTTTTTAAAACGTCTTAAGTACATAAAATTTCTTTCAAAAACAGGCGATAATAATGCTAAGAGGTAAAATATTGTAATTTACTTTGACGAATAATTGAATTTTTAACTAAGACAGTTGTAATGAAAACCATTTAATTTGAACTATATTGGATTCTTCTCAAAACAGTTTTGTTTGAAATTTAACTATAAAGTATTCTCTATAAATATTTTATGATTAAAAATGAATACTTTTTAAAACAAAGTTATTAGCATTAAGTGTTTGATGCGCAGGTTAAATGGAAATAAAATACCACACCAAAAATATCTAAACTTGACTTTTAATATGGTTCATTGATGATTTATTATGATTTATGATTGCGTAAAATTGTTTATTTTAGTTTCAATTAAAACAATTCGATGTTGTCATATTTAATAAGAGATAATTCTGGTAACTTTTCATATATTTGAATTAGTTTACTTTATTCATGCCCAGTTTTAACGCTGATTTAAAAAAAAATTGCTTAGGAATTAATAGCATTGACATAGAGTAGCAACTTAGAATTCGGATATAAGAGAATTCCTTTTTTTATGGTCAACACAAATTAAATATTTTGATATTAAATTCTCTGTCTAAATCTTACTGTTTCTTTTTCAGAGGAATTATGTTGATATAAAATTGTCTTTATTAACAAATGCTTTTGATATTTCTTTCTGTGAAATTTAATTTTTGAATTAGATTTTGATTTAACTATTTTCAACGCTTTAAAATTTAAAGTACTATAAAGTATTAGCGTCTATTTCGCATTGATTATTATTATTTGCTTCATCGCTATTCTACATTTTAATTTTTTTTAAAATTCTAATACAGGACATCGACTTTAATTTCGATTGATTCTACATTAACTTCTAGTTTTACTAACCCTTAAATTGCTTTCTTTATTAATGTTTTAATCATTTAAAAAATGTTTCAGCAATTCATTTGGCTGTATACATTGAATAATTTTGTTTTCTCTAGGAAAAATCAAACACTCAACGAACTCTCCATCCGATGGGTACTTCGTTCCAATCTTGTTTACAACTGTCACACCCCTTTCCCAATCACTTCGCTATCAGAAGAAATTTACTTAATTTCGCTTAAAGGATAATATTTCACCGGCTTCAAAGCTGTCAGCTTTCATTGACACAACACACACCCTTTCCAAAACAAAAATGCATCCTTTCCTTAAAAAGGAACCCTTCCCGAAAGGATCGTCCACCCTACATTCCCCACGAACGACTTTCATAATCATGTACAGTAGGAGCCATCGCAAACGACGACATTCATTAATCTGTTAAGTCATGGGACAGAACATATTGGGCGACATTTTAATAAAGCTTCAAGTTCTCTCTCTTTTTAATATAGACCACTCGACCATCTTTTTGACAACATGGCAGCCAGCGTGGTGTGTTCGGATCGGAGCTGGTGGATTTTCAATCAAATTCGCATCTGTGCTTCCTCCCCCCCCCTTTCCTCGTAGAGGGCATCGGCGGACGTTGTGGGGTTAGACCCCTTCCCCCCGTTTTATGAGTGTTATTGCGCCTGTTGTTGGCCTTGTAATTTCATCCTTTCAGTTTTAATATTAAAGGATTTAAGAGGGAAGGTTAAGAAGCAGCTGTTTCGACAAGAAGTTAGTGCACAGAGAATTGATATAAAAGTGATAGTTTGGGAAAAAGTAGTGTTATATGGGGCTGTGTTGTTTTGATGGGTGTTTTTTCTCCCCTTAAGAAGATGTGAGGAATGAATATAAAAGGAAATATAATGACAGTTTAGTTTATAAATTTCATTTGCATCCCATTAATAACTAAATTTAGTACCTAAGTTTTGTTTCCAATAGAAAACAATTTTAAAATGTATTTATTTGCTACCTCTGAGTTTCATTGCAACAAAACCGGAATTAATAAGTAAAAAGATTATACATTTAAAACAATTGATAACGTTTTAACTAGTACCCATGCAATATTAAGGACTTTTTATTTGTATTACATAAATAGCAATCTGGCTAAAGAGTTCAGAAAGAAAATTCATATAATCTAGTTTAAGAGTCCTCTATCACAAAATTTTTCATTTTCTTATATTATTAAATATAACTAAGAGTAAATAATATTTAGAAAGGATTAGTTCACAGCCACTATTTTTGCATGTATTTAATGTTTATTATTATTTTCAGTTTTTTAAAAATAGATTCTTATAAAAAATTTATTTAGTTTTTTTAAATACATCTATGCGTGTGATACAATGAAAAATTTCAAAACGTTAGAAATTAGCGTGTATTTTATAACTCATAAATATTTATAACTAAAATTTTAAAGTTTCTCATAAAAATATTAATTTATTTAGCATTGATATCTGCGGTAAGTTTGAAAGCTTTAAGATAAATATTTACTTTAATTACACTTTACAAAAACGGCAATTGAAAATAAACACTATTATTACTACAAAACACATAACGGCATCATAGGTTTGAAGTGCTAAAAATATTTTTAACTTAACAGGAGTAAAAATTTAAACTGTTTTCGAAGTAGTAAGAGATGTATTTTTTTACAATAAAACCATTTCTTGGATAAATTTTTATAAGGTGATCCTCTTAAAATACTTAACTAACAAGAATTTAAGAAATTACGAAATATTACTTGAAGATTATTAACAAATCAAAGCGAAATATTAAAATGGAGTAAAATAAACAATTTTTTTAAAATTCTGAAAATTTTCTTTAATATTAGAAATTGTACTCAAATCTCCAAAATGCATTCTTCTCAATGTCTCGGTTATTAATAGGTTAAATTGCTTTCTTAGTTGATGGAACAGCTGTAATATTGATATTTGTCTTGATGTATTTCTTCTCCGTTCAATCTTCAACTTCATAGACTCAGAAATAATAATTTTGAAAGATTGTTTGTGCATTGAAAATATGTTAGAAATTAATTCAATGACAAACTTTGCTCTGTCATGGGGATGTCTCAAGCCTCCCCATGACAGCACTTTATTCGCACTCTTGGCTACCGCAAAATTATAATCCATCACCCCGAGCCTTCTTTTATGAGGAGATGTCAAAGATAAGGTCTTCAACTCTTTCCCCTTCTCCTTAATCTTGATGATCGGAATCTATGTATCAATCACTGCACCAATTGCTGGAAGTGATGCCGACATGTTCAGACATGTTTGACATGAATTTCTCCTACCATCTTGCTATTTCCCACGAAATCTCAAGCCCTTTCAATATAACTGTTGATTGATATACATTTTGAATTTTCTAGTATTTAGGGCTAAATGGATATTCTAAATTTTAATAATTGAATCAAGGGTGTCTCCGCACATACATAACGAATAGGACCAACATCAGAACATTTTGATAGAAAAAAAAGAATCCGAGCATTAGTAATATATTCTGACTTCGCAATTCTTTTGAATGAGAATATAATTTTATTATTTGCTTATTTTCGCACTGTTCAGTGGGTTTTTATGAGGGAAAAATGAATTCTATATTTTGCATTCTTTACTGTAATACTGCAATGGGTTTTATGTGCTGAAGTGAAAGACTGTATTTTTTGGAGTATTTCAAAATTTTAAAAACGTTATACAAAAAAAAATACGGATATATGCGTTAAAACGTCAATTATTTAAAGTTTGATTTATTTTGAACATGTGTTCCAATTCAGAAATTAAGCCAATGTAGTCTTAAAGCCTTCTTTAATGTGATTATTCACATTTCGTGGAAGCTTGTGTATTTTCTTAGTAAAATAAAGGTCAGTAAATACATTTTATGACGTTTATACTTTATGGAGTTGGTTACAAAATCTTCTTTTACGTTCATTTATAAAGTTAAGTTATTTTTTAAAAATTTACTTTTATTTGAAATCCCAAAATTTTTTGTAACTATTAATTCCTTAAATACAACACAGTACAAAAAGAAAGTGATTTTAAAGACTCAGATACTATCATTATTTAAAGTTAAACTTAAAGAAGGTGTTCTGTTAAAGTTGTAGCTCATGGTTTATTGTGTTATATTTTAAAACAGAATTCAGGTATTTTATGTTAAAAATGTAAAGAATACATTAGAAACTTGTTCTTTTATACACCGTTTATTAAAGTTATACCAAAACATGACGCAATTACACCATTTGTTGGTACAAATCTTTATATATAAAGAGAACTTAAAATTTAAGTGTAAGTTTAATTTACAGAAAGTTCAAATCAGCATCATAATATTAATTTAGTTTACCATTTTTTATGTAACAAATCTATGTTTTTCAATTAATTTCTAACTGAAGTATTATTATATTATGAATTTTTAACACTGTTTTCTTATTTGCAAACACTACATTTTTTTATGCATAGTAAAAATACATATATTACACTAGAAATTTCGTGATAAAATAGTACTTTTTTGCAATAAAATTTTTTACAATAATTTATACAGGAATGTGCATTACACAGTAATTTTATTGGTAAGAACTAAGATAACTAAGAATTTATTTATATCTAAGAACTTAGATAGATTATTTCCTAATACAACAGAGCATATGTGCATTTCTGCACATAATTGTAATAGATTTAGTTGTGTTGAGATGAAAAAAAGAAAAGCAGAGAACATTCAAAATTCAGCATGTCAACTAAACTCTTGTTTAATAATACACCCTTTTTCGTAATAAATCTAAGATATGTTCAAGTTTATAACTATCTTACAAAACATGTTTTTCAACTTCTTTTTAACATTTTGTTCGGTATCTGAAAATACGGAGGACTGGAGATGCATAAAGGATTTTCACCTGCAATATTATAACCCTTTTTAACGAAGTGTAAGACATAAGCTCTTAAGTGTTACGATAAGCCATAAGTATAAATGAAGAGTATTTAATGTGATCGCTGTTTCAAAACATGGCATCATTATCACACAATGGAACAGTTCTCATGTTCTTTCCTATCCACACTTAATCACAACACAAACGAAATCGTAAATTTTCCGAAACAATTCTATTCACAGAAACTGAAATATAATAATTAAAGTTGACGCTCTACATCGGAACAATGACCGTGTTTTCGTGCCCCGGTAATAAAGCACGCCCGCACTGCAACTGCCCCTTCTCAAAGGGCGAACTCGTATAAAAGCAAACAAAGCATTTCCATATCGCCCGCGAGAAATTTAGCAGGGGCGCACGAACACACACACAAACAGTGCCGGGGCTGCAAACACAGCCTTCCAGGGTTCCGGACTTAGATTAATGGGGCCCCTGTTCTCACAGGATGAGAACCGAATGAACTGTGCGGAGATTGTGTCTCCCGGCAGAGATTCCTACCTTGGTGTAGGATTTACAGCAATTTAGAGATATGGGAACTTCCAAGAGCGAAAGGGTCTCTCTGCTAAGAACGGTGGGATTGAGATATGGTGAGAAGAGTTTTGTTGTTGGGTTGCAGAATGGTAAAGTGGTATCGGGTGTTTAAATGATAGATAAAAATATCTGCGATCGTTCCATGCCGTTCTGGGGAGATTGATGACAGTTACCATTGAAGCCGAGATTCATTAATCAATGGATATGTCAAAGGTATAATTGTTCAAGTGTCATCCCTTTAATGATGCAGTGTGGAGGTTATTTATGGTGTTAGTTTGTAACTATTTCCTGGGATTGGAACTTTACTTTAAAACAGCGTGATCAAAGGAACGCAGTACGATTCAATTGAGAAAAATCAATTAAATATTACAATACTTATTTTAGCTAAAATTGTTTTTTATATACTTTTCTGTAGTATCACATTAATTTGAAAGCTTTAAATTAAAACACTCCAGAAATATGGTAACTTTTATTTTCGTTTTTGTTCACATTCAAATGCAAATGAAAACTTTAAATTGATTTATCTCAGAAAGAAAATTAAAAAAAAATTAGTTTGTCTTCACTTCTTTTTTTTTGGTTTATTAATAGTGTTGCTATTGGTACGTGTAACAAAAGTTGATGTGCATTTTTGAATCAAAGTAGTACTTATTTTTTAAAAAATAGTTGAATGTGGAAATTGTACATTTTTTTCTAGGAATTTTCAATAATCATTTGCAAAAAAAGTATTTTAGGAATATCAAACATATTAGATTAAACATCTTACTAACTTTTATTATACATACTTATACGTGCTTATAAATCAAATTTCGTGTGTGTACGTCAATTACTGTAAGACGGGTAGCATTTTTAAATCTTTCAATGAATTTCTACATTTTTCTGTCAAAAATTAAATGTTAGCTTTTTGCAGCATTTTAAGCACAAAACTGTTATACGTAATACATATACATAGGTTACAAGCAAAAAAAAATATAAAAACTATAAATAAATATTTAAAAATCGTACCATGTTCCCTTAAAAGAGAAATAGACTATTTTTTATTTATTTAAACCAAATTAAGTCTAGGTAAAGAAAGTTATTAACTGTACAGTTATTTGCACTTCAGTGAGCCTAGTGTTATGCTTATGTTTCGTAAAGGAACAAATTTTACTAACTTGTTCTTAATCTGCAATTTAATTTATTTATTTGTACAAAATTTTCTCCTTTATCTAAATATGAGTTGCTTATGTAACTGAAAAAATTTAAAAATTCATTAGAGTGTAGAAAACTAAATTCCATAATTCACTAAAAAGTTTTCATCTCGGTCCTTCTTCAAAAGTCTTATTCTTATTCTTTTAAAGGGGAAATACTGAGAATATGATGAGTATATATGAAGTTTAAAGTTAATAAGTTTGAAAGGTTGTTTAGTTAACAATGTAAAACAGCTGCACTGGAAGTTTAAAATAAATATTTGGAGATAGTTTTAATAAATGTTCTGTGTTAATTAGTTTTATTTAATGCATAAAAAAACTCCTTTATCTTTTTTAATTTATATTTACGTAAATCATGAATTCAAAATTGTATTACATAAAATTTATCTTTCAAAATTGTAATCATAAACTTGAAAATACAAATTTAACAAGAAATCCATCTTAACAAATATATGTAACATGGAAGTAAAGATACACAGAATGTAAAAAAACACACACCAATATATTATAAATCTGAATCAATGCTCTATAATACAAAATTAATATCACAGTGACTGAAGCGATTAATATTATAATATATACTTGCTTTATACAATCAACCAATACTTCATAAAATATCTAATGAAAAGCTATTCAAATTTATTATGTACCAGAAATATTTACATATATGATATTTATAATTTTTAAAGAAGTTTTTATGAAGAATGATTAAAATAAACTAGTCCAAGAGATTTAGTTAAATAATATAAATTAAAATTAAGTATATATATTTATTACCAGGTTTTATCACATAAATATATTATGATATTTAGTTTAATGGATTATTGCTTCATAATTATAAAAACTTGTTACTGAAAATCCGAACAGAAATCTTGTTATTCAAAGAAAACAAAAATGAATGTTTTAAAATACCATCAATATGCTTAAAAACAAACTGTATAATTAACAATACATATTTTACAAAACACAACGCATAATATCTAATTTAAAGTAACATTTTAAATCAGATATTCAAAATGATTAAATTATTGGTGAAATGGTAGAAGCGATAATTGATTGACTTATATATATAATTGATAAAATAATATAGCAGTATTAGTTTGGTAGCTAATTGTTAAATAAATGAATTAATGGGAAATAATAAATTACATGTAAACCATTAATTTGACCTTTTTACTTTTAATTCAGGTGTAAAAGATTTTGCAAAGCTGCCATTTTTTTGGAAGACAGACTAAATATTTCCCTTCACCACAAATACTTCAGAGGAATATAAATAGAACGAAAACAAAGAAAATATACAATGGAAACAATAAGCGAATTTTAAAGCAAAACTTTGCAGAATCAAACACAAATTACTGAATGAAGTATACATTAATGGACATAAGCAGGAAAAAATTTAGAAGGCCAGTTGATTTTAAGAGCATGCAGTTTTCTTTCGAGGATTTTCTTTTTTCTTTAATTTTAATTAAAAAAATGTTCGATAATTTGCTGAGCCTTTTAAAACTGCATTCACAAAGTTTGTATGAACACTCGCGTTATATCTTTTGAGGTACACTTTAAAATTATCCTGACCGGAAAGAAACTGATTCATTTTAAAAATTATAAAAATGACTGAAAGTCAATCCTTGTGTCGACGGGAAAAAATTATTTTTAGTAAGTAAAGCAGAATTTTTTTTTGCATATGACTTAAAACTTGTGAGTGTAGTTAAATGCTTCGGGACAGATTAAAATTTCAGCGAAATAAAATATTTTTTTTACAGAATAACGACACCGATCAAAGGAAAAATGACCCGTAATGTCCTATGTTTTAACATACTGATATAAATATCTAGTTATTACTAATAGTATACAGTTATATTACTATACTGTTAAATTAATAATACATCATCTTTTGAGAGTCATAAAACCTAAATGAAGTGAAATGTTAGATTAATTGCTTGTACACTGGAATAAAAATGAAATAAAAATTTTACAAAAGTGCGTTCACGCAAAGGTCCTCTTTAATATGTACGAAAAATTTTAAATATAAACAATTATGAAAATTCTTTGCACAAATAACATTGAAAAGTACAAAAGAATGTTTATTTAATCATATACGAGTACATTTTCATTATATTCAAACTTTCTATAAAACTAGCTTATTTGGAAAAACCGAATTTTTAACTATTTAAAATATAAGTTGTTTTCATCGCATAGTAGTTTGTTTTATTATATAAACAAGCTGTATTTTTTCCATTTTGTATTACTTTATTAACTATTCTTTCGTACTATCTCTACTTTGAATGAATTAATACATTCCGCGCATTTTTTTCACATACATTATACCGTAGTGATTATACATGCATTAATTTTGCAATACGTAGTTTACAGAATACTAAGAAAACCAACATGAAACAGTTATTTTACAAAAAAATTTCTTACTGTATAAAATATAATGAGCAATCCAAATAAACCTAATAATAGTAAACCTGTAATTCTAAATAACTTAATAACAAACCAAACTTTCAGATATAGTTAACTCATCTTAAATGGAAAGAAAAAAATATCTTTGATTTCTTAAGAAGTGATTGATAAAGAAAATATTGCACATATTATTTTGCGATAAGTATATGCATGCTCAATAGTTCATATGAAATTTGAAAAATATTCTACATGCAAGCTTTCTTTTTAAACACGCTTTAGAATTCCACATAGCAATGTTTATAGTATTCTATAAATGGTAGGTATTCCTTGAGCTTATTAAATGCAACAAGCAAAATTGATAGAATTTAGAAATTTAAAAGAAATTTAAAAAGTGATATTTTTAACCTATAACTCTAACTATATCTCTATATATATATATATATATATATATAACTATAATATATAATATATATATATATATATATATATATATATATATATATATATATATATATATATATATATATATATATATATATATATATATATATATATATATATATATATATTTACCATTTGCAATCTTAGTCTCATGCTAAACAGTTTGCAACTGGAATACTGAAGCCATTATATCTTGTCTTATACAGTTCTGCTATTTTCTTGCTTATTCAATTCCTACTATTATTTCACAATCTCCCTCTATCTTTTTCAAATTTTCAAACGTTAATAAAATACATTTTTAAAGCGCTCAATCGCACTGAAATTTTATATACACGATTATTTTGGGTGACAATACGTTAATGTAATTATAATTAATTAAAATTTATGTGTGTGGGGACTGAAACTAATTACTTGAAGAATTACATATACAGTCACGTTGATTTCTTTTTAGTGACTTGGGTCAAAATTTCAAAATATTTTTTTTTCACTTTTGAAAGCATTCAGTTGAACTGAAATTTTCTATACACAATTGCTTTAGATGACAATATGATACTTAAATGATAATTAATTAAAATTAACTATCACTTATAATATCGTGATTCTGTCAATATCTATATACATATTTATATTAAATGTAATTATTTAATAAAAAAGTAACTAAAATAAAAAAAAATTTTGTTGACCTAAGTAGGAATTACTTGTTTTTAGTTTTAAGTTATAATAATAGTTATAACAATTTAGTGCATTATTAATAATTAAATATACATATACATATACTTTAAAATAAAATCATTTGTGGACATTGAATAATTTGTTGACAATATTAATTTCTTTCCAAACTATTGATCTTAAATCAGTGCTTCTCCAACTTTCAATGTTTGTGATCCAATTTTCAATCATAATTTTCATTGCGCTTCCTTGTCTCCATACAATAACAAAGGCTTGAATTCAAAAATAATATACTTTGACGTTATAACTACACAATATGACTTCAGTCATAAACCGTAAAAATTATCAAGGTAAGTATTATATTTTTGGTAGAATTTATAGGGGAGCAGGTTTCTAGGGGCCCCAAAGCCTGATTGATACCAAGCACGGCTTGAGGCACAAAACCTGTTTTTAGGGGGAGGGCTCTGATACGGTCCGTTACACCACTGGTAATTATTAAACTTATTCTTAGCTTAGTATTGTTAAATTAATTATCAAATACACTGTGTAGTACTAATACATTTATAAGTGTATTTTATCACTGTAAATGCGTTCTTAATTTTTTATTATGTATGAATGTATTTTAGTTTGCTTACTGTCATAAAATTAATACTATTTTTAAATAATCTTTTACTTTCGACGTGTTCACCCCCCTCCCCCACGTAGAGTTATCACGCCCTCTTAGTAGGGGGACGTACACCACAGTTTGAGAAAAGCTGAAATAAATAGTACGAAATCAGTCGAAAAAACATTCTTATTGCTCCAATACAAGTATATAGTGTAGCTTTATTTTCCTCTTTTTCATTCCGAAAAAACAAGCACTAGCATGACATAAATAATTCTTAATTAATTCGGCAAAACTAGACTTTATCATTCCATAAATCACTTTAAAAAAAACCCCAGGAAGAGAAATAGACAGGCTAACAGTGTAAGATACTTAGGCGACACCTTCTAAGGAAAACGTTCGCTCCTTTACTTCTGAGCATAAACATACACATCCAGGGTGCTTAACATGTTACGTGACCGAAACATGAAATCATTAGAAGCAAGGTGAAACAGGGTGGGTGGAATGACTGCCAAACGGGGTACAGCCGCTTGTAATTAGATTCAAAATTAACCCCCCTCCCCCTCCCTTAGACAAAACGCTCGTGGCTTAGGTAGCAGATGGGGGTTATTGCTGCGGTACATGTATAAAAGGAACTGAAGCGAAGTCACGCATCTTGAATTTTTACTAGGGAAAAGGTGAACGGTAGTTGAGGATGCTTGCGATTTAAAAGGGCTGTCTAAGAACCTGGTTCTGTTTATTACCTATCCTATGAAAAGTTTGTTTAGGATCTAAGCATTCAATTCTCCCTATGTATTAAATCCCTTTTTTTCCCTTTCTATTTAAAGTTTCTAACTAACTTCGACAACTGTTTGCTGAATGCATTTGATGCATATGCTGTTATGAAGGCTTGTAAAATTTTGTTTAAATCTATTTGAGGTTTAGAATGTTTATTATGTTTTTGAAAGTATTTCGTGCAGATGCATGCGGATATCCTCCTGAACTAAATCGGCATTTTAAAGATTGAAGATGCAGCATTGTAAGAACTTTGGCGGTTTTTTAAAATATACAGGAAGATTGATTGTATGGTATGTATATACACACAATGGTACGTAGATTTGTAAAACTCCTTTGATTTACGAACAGTTAGTAATGTGAGTTATGTTTTAACAGTATTTAAATGAGGAATAATGTAACTTACACGGTATATTAATTATAGGTCTAGAGTACTGTCACCAGTATGGTGCTCAAAGCTGTGACTAACGACAGGCGCACATTTAACTCTTTGCCACGATGGAATTCCTGGGCTTCGATCTTACATCGTCAGCCAGGTAGCATTAGTAACAACAACAGCAACAGAGAATTCTAAACATCATTAAATTGTTCCTTTTCTTTCAAAAAATTTGAAAGAAGTGCAAATACGAAGCAAGCGGAAAAGAACTGATATTAACATCGCTAATTTTTGCTCATGTCTCTTTAATTAAGCATCACATCGTTCTGAACAACATAATTTTTTTGTTTTGAAAAATATGTATTATATGTGCACATTACGAAATTTCTTTTTTTTAAATATAAAATGAACTTTAGAATCATAGAAAGATTAAAAAGGGACCATGAAATTTGTAAGGTAAGAACATACTTTGAGGAAAATTGTAGTTTATTTTGAAGTTTTTTACTTAGTTTTTATGCTCATAAACTAATAATTAGTTCTTATTAGAAATAAATTAGATATTCATCTCATAGTGATAAAGTTATAGTTGCTATTGTGAATAGATTATTGGGAACAATTCGCAATATCAATAAATTTAAGATCTACTAAATTTTTTATTCTAAATGGACAAATAAAATACGTATTTTTGTATGTCCCTCTCCCTTGATCAATTTACTGAAATACTAAATCACAAAGAAGAGAAATTATTTTATGCATTAATAGTTAAAAAATATTTTTTTTCTTTTAATTTAGTATTATCTGTATTTCTCTATTTTCTAGTTAAACATTAAAAACACTTCTGAAATAATACATCAAACTATTCATCAAGAATTAATAACAGACATAGTTTTAGGATACATATTTATGTAGTTTTCATTCTGTGACATATTAAAAGGACATGTTAAATATTAAAAGTATTGACTTGATATATCTTTTCATCTTTCACGTAAATATATCTTCTTTAATTCACTTGTAAATAATAATTGGATATTTTATACATAACGTGCATATTAAAAATAAAAAAAACACAAGATCTTTTCGACATATTAGTTGAATATCTCATTATTATCAGGTAATTTTTTCACGCATTTTTCAACATATAATATTTCGAATATTTCTGGCTGTTAAAATTTGTAAAATGCTTCGATTTTTATTAACTTATAAAGTAAAATATCAAAGATGCTTACATTGTAAATACTTGAGCATAAAAAGTAAATATTCATTACAAAAATCTTGTAAAAAAGTCAAAATTAAATCATCTACCAAAAACGAATAATTATTATTTGAAATTAAAACATAACTGGGGAAATTTACAGGGGGATAATACCGTAAACAAAGTGTGAATTGAACTAATCTATGGAATTCGAAATATTTGAGAGCATATATATATATATATATATATATATATATATTTATCTACATTATGAACAAAAATAAGATTTACACAGAATTCAAAACATGTTATTTAATACGAATTCAACATGAAGGCATGATGCCAAAATTTTTCCAATCTCTCACACGAATTCCTGATTGTTTGCATATTTTAGAACATTATACACGTCGCTTTAAAGACAATTTAGTTCAGTAAAATAATCTAATAATAGTTTAAATCTCATTCTTTGTTTCAAAAGTAGGCCAAATCAATTGTATCGAATTTTTTTTACGATCCTAATGTCGAATATTTATTCGTATCTTTATGAAATTTACATTTATAAAAGAAACCTAAAACCAGATATTTCTCCAGAAAAATATTGTAAAAAGTATTATTTTAGTCATTTTTTAATTATGCGTTATTATAAGACTGTTGTCATTCTTTAAAGTGTGTATTAGTAACGTAACTAGACAGAAATTTTAAAAAAAACTCAGATATTTACATAGCGGCAAAGTATAAATAAGCTATATATTACATCAAACAGTTTATGCTTTATACACGGATGCAGAACAATTTTCTCCCAGAACTGATTTTCCAAACTGTATATAAATGTTTTGATAAAATAAGTTAAGCCTATATTTCTATCTCCTCTGTTAATGGTGCAATACGAGAACGATAACAAGTTAATCAGTTTTACAGGAATTAATTTATATTATTTCTAAAATGCATATAAAAACAGTTATTTTTTTTAAAAAATGTTAAGCTTCTTCGAAATAGCAAATTGAAAAAATACAAAAGGTGTTTCATATATAAATTTATATGAATTTTAAAAATTTCAAGTTGCTAACACTGAATTATTTTATTTATATAATTAAACGAAACATAGCTTTGTGAAATATATATGTTACATATATTCTAAATCTGACTGATCTTCAAAAAGTTGTTCAGAAATTTTAAATAAACTTATTTTCATTTAAAAGTTTTTAAAATTTTATCATTATCAAAAGTTAAAATAAACATTGCGAGCGCTTGCATTTACTAATTTTCTGTCATTTATTAGTGAAAAACTCAATGTTGCTTAATAATTTTAAGGGTGAAAGTCAAGGAGATGTTTAATTTTATATTAAATCTAAAATTGTTCTATTAACCCTCTTTTTGGAATCCCATAGGAAAATTAATGACTAATTTATAAAATTATTTTAAAAACTAATTTCTGAACAACGATGAGTTCATTTAGAATTGTTCGATAAAAATTAAGTCCAGTTAAAAAGTATTAAACATAGCTCTATTTAACTTAAATGAACAAAGAGAAACAGAAAAAAAAAGAAACGATGCTTAGAAAATTATTAAATATTTTCGTCCAGTGTAAGAACGTGGAAAGTAGCATGCATTAAAAAAGATTTCTTTTTAAACTGAAGAATATTTTTACAGCAAAGTGTAACACGAGAAATATTACTTCAAAATTATTTTCTTTCTTTCTTTTTATTTTTCATAAGTTTGTTTAAAGATTTCTTGAATCTATTACTTATTGATGTAGGAGCCCACAATAATATATTTTCTTCCTAACATTTCTCAAGCTACTAAGAATTGTTCGATACTAACAACTAAAATGGTTATCTTACAGTTTATTATTATGCACTTTAAATAAAACAAAGATAGTATAGGGAGTGAACATATATTATTCAACTTTGATTAACTGACAATAATTTCTCAAAACCTAAAAATATGCATTCATTTCAATCTTATAATACCTCATGTTTTTGAAGTGTTATATATTATCAAAAGTAACAAATAAAATAAATTCGTATGCTAAGCTTTGACTCTATAAACTGAAAGATTGGACTGTTTACTTCTTTTTGTTGTTGCATTTTTAAAATATATGCTGCTGAATGTGCATTCGATGACATTATTTATTTTCAAATTCATTTAAAGATATGAATGTGGGAAACAAAATACGAGATTCAAAATTTATCTCTTTCAATATCATACATTTCAATTTTTTAAATTAAATTAGGGGGAAAATTACTAAAGAAATTTGTACAGCTATCCAATATTTTATTGTGTTCTTAAAAAAAGCTAAAAACATAGCAAATTTTATATTTAAAAATTTTTTTTCTTTGATTTCGATATGAACGGCATTATTTTTATTATATTGAACTTTGTGTTAATTTGTCAATATCCGGGGATTGGTATTATGGATTATATTTAAAATATTGCAAAAGAAATTTGCACGAAAAATGAGTGATAATTTTCAGAAAAGAGCGCTTATCAATAGATATATTTCTAAATACACACGAAGCAAGGAAAGGCAATTTTCATTTCTAAAATTATATTTTGTGCACTTTAATTTAAAATAATAAATGAACTATTATTGTAGTTAATTTTAGCTTAGAATCAACTGTAATCATGCCTTCTAATATAAATTTTAGACAACTCCCTTTTTTTTGGAAAATGGAAATGTAATTTACTTTCAAGATCTTTTATTTATAATCACATGTTTTAACTCTGTTCCTGATGCTTAAAAGTGTATATCGTTGAATCTGCTTTTTTAACTAGATGACTTCAATAGATGAAATATATAAGTAAAGAATTTATTCAAAAAAAATAACTATAACATTTATAGAAACTGTTTGCCATCTCCATGAACCTTATGAAAAGAAAAAGAAGCTTTTTTTGTCTCATCAAATGCATTAATCAAATCTTTTAGTACAAATATATTTTGTCACACAGAGCCCTTTTTATATAATCAAAAAATAAACAAATATGTTTCATAGAAAAACAGTTGTTTAAAAAAAGGGAGTATTAAATGCATTGTTGCCATAACACTATCAAAAATTCCAAAAGAGAAAAAAATAGCAAAAACGAAACAATAACAACTGAACCAAAATGCACTGATAAAAATCCTTTTCAAACATCAAGAACAACCTTCTCAGTTGCATAATATGAAGAATGTCGGCGGAATAACCGCCCATATTTCGCCTCGTAATTTTTCAAACAAAACGAGCATCGTTTAGAGTCGATTAATCCATCGAATCCAAATCACGCTTTTAACATTAAATGCGTGGGAAATGAGTAGCAGGCGTTTGCGAAGGTCGATGTTTAGCGGGAGAAGATATGAATATGGCACGCAGCGAGCGTGAATAGGAAGAGTTGAGGAAAAATTTCGATACTCTACGCGCGCCAACATATGGCGGGGTGTTTCAGCTATGGAAACCAAAGGATCACCTACCTCTCGTCCTACCCTGCAGAGGTGGGCCTACAGAGCTATCTCTCTGTCCTCTATCCTCGTCTTCCTTGTGTGGCCGCAAAGTAGACTCTACCCTTTGCTAACTGGAGATCGCTGTACCTGTTGTTCCGCCAACTGGCGGCGGCGACTTTCAACAAGTGTTGCTCGCTGTGACTGCGAGCGCTGATGGCTGACTGTGCTTTCTCTGCTTCGCTTCACTGGAAGGCAAGACGGAAAGGCGTTGCCGAGTGTGTCGGAATGCACGGAGAGCTTCGCTTTCGAACTTCTGTTTTGTTCTCTTTGTTTTGTTGTTCTGTTTGCTCTCTCCGACACCAAAAGCTCGCAATTTGGAGGATGAAAAAAATATACAATTCCGATCCTTTAGGGAAGTGTGTCTGCTTTTTTTATGTTGTTTGATCGAAATTCTGTAGCTCTTCGAAGAGATTTGTCTCGTCAATCTATGTTGAGTTGTTGTTGTGTACAATGTTCGATTTTAATCACACGCTAAATCCTCAGTACCTGTTAATCTAAATCTCTAGCGATTGTATTTATATTTTTATATGTACATTCTCCACGACCAATGATTTATAATTAAATCTGCAAAGACGTATAAGGTTTCAAAGAATCTGTACTAATAAAAATTCTCGGCTTAGCAAATAATTGGTTGATTTTTTTTCTGTGGGGATGTTTGGTATTTATCACTTATACATCGATAAATGTCAGTTATTTTGTTTAAAAATACAATTAGGAATGCTTCAGTACGCGCAGAATTCACTTCAAAATTGTTCTTTTTTTCTATAACTTTAATATAGCACTGGTATTTAAGGCTCTGATTTGATCTCTTTGGTACTGTCAACCAGACTTAGAATTCTAACTTTTTCTAAATATTTCTTCCAAAAACTCATACAATATTATGTTTACTAACAAGATCTAAAACTCTAAATGAACCTTTAATATTCGATAATATAATTCTTTCTTATCACAATATGAAATTTAAATTTCCTCAATAGTTCATGAAACGAAAAATAGTTTGAGAGAACAGTTTTCTTTTACTTGTTTGTATATATTCTAGTTGGATTGACGAACTGACGCCGAACCCGTATCGTAGAGTAATATTATGTACAAAACAATAGATTAATGATTTGAAACTTAATGGAATTTTTTTCTAACAGATTCTAATAATAAGACGGTTATAGCAGCAATTCCTTTGATTGTTCCAAGCGTTATTGAAGTCGACCGAGAACCAAAAAAACGACTTATGAAAGTTTTTCATAAGCGTATGCAACTGGCCTACCGACGGAATAGGGTCGTTTGGTCCAACTTCCCCAATCAACAGTTGAAAATCGTCTGCAAGGGGCGGACGGAGGCCGTGCGCAACAGACTCTCAGAGGTGCTAAGGACTGGTTCCATGTTCGAATATGGTCAGAAGAGACAACAGGATGTTCCTCTCCTCTCACTCTGATGATCCACGGTCTTCTCATGGAACATCCGCACGGGGCATCTCCCTCTCTCTTACCCAGAATCCCTTTCGACGGGAGGGTGGACGAGTACACCGAGGGGGTGGAGCTGCAAAATGCTCGCTCACGTGACAGTCGCCATGGAAACAGAATCTATAGGAAGCCACAAGCTGCTGCTAAGCTCCCTCCCTTCACTTTCTTCGTGTATTCAAGTTTCCTATCGGGAGAAGAGAGAGGGTGTGGGGTGGCTCTGTTTAGTTGGAGAGTAACTGTCCCCTCCTGCATTCTGTTTTGCGAAGGAAGATGGAGAAGGATTTGCCTGGAAGCAATTCTCAGGAAATAGTATCACTTGCTGTGAGGAGTGCTTTCCTATTTTCGGGATGAATCCCCTGGCGCTTTCAGATCTTTTCTCCTGCTTGCTTACGATTCCTAGATGGTGATTTGAGCATTTCGCGATCATTCAAAATCTCTCTCTCTCTCTCTCGATCTATAGATGCATCCTCACGGTACGAAACAGAGTGGAAAAAAAACGTAGACGTAGAGAAAAAAAGGTACCTATATACGTATATTATAAGCTGGAGGTAATGTAATCGTTTCGAAAACTTTCGCAATATTAACCTGTCTAAGATTATATAATAAAAGAATAATATTTAGTAGTCAAAAACGATAATAGTTTGACTAACTCGATTGTGAAAAATAAGTTTCTTAAACATGGTTTAATTTAGTATTTTTTAAATTTGTGTGCAAATAAAGCTATTCAGCTTTTATCAATAAGTAATTTGATACGTAATTAATATGATCATAGGATTTGCTACGCAATTTTTCATAATTCAAACAGAATTATAACACCATGAATTTTGAAGTACTGTTAATTTTTACCATTTTTCAATTCTGATGCATTTTTGGACAAGATAAATTAAGGTTAGATTTATAAAATTTTATGATTATAAAACTTTCCTTTTTCTTTCTCCTTTATTTTAAATTCAAAATTTACAATATACTAAAAATAATTACTTAAATGATATATTTAAGAACTTATACAAGAAAAATAGCAGAATATAAATAATATTTTATACATTTAAATATTAACATTTTTTATCAATACAATTCCTTTTCTACATTTCAAAATGCCAAAGAAATATGAGAATCATTTAATATATATAGTATAATACATTTAAGTTGAGATAACCTTCATATTACATTTTGTTACAAATCAGATTTCAAATATCCCCTCGACTCATAAATGTGCAGTGAAGCTTACAGACAGAAATGTAATGGTTCAGAATGTAATAAATTTCATTTCTCAGTTGTTCTGTGAAAGACATAGCTTAATCCCAATTTTTGTGTTTTATTTTGCTTATTATTATTGCATAATGTTGTACATTTTATTTTGATACTTTTTGATTTATAGTTCAGTAAAATGTTACTAGTTTGCTAATAGTGAATAAAAAGAGATGAAATATTTCCTTAACTACAATAATTTTTTTTATTTTCTTTTTTTCTCAAATATGTTTCATACATTGACAATGACAATAGAATTTTTTCTATATCAGAGCCCAGATACCGTTAATATATATAAACTTTTTTTCAGTGTATATTAGAAAGGAATCATATATTCTGTAATCAAAAACATTTTTACTAATATGTGAAGTATAAACTTGATTTAACTTTTCATGTCTATGTAGCATCTCTTATTTACTATATAAATTGCTTCTTTTGTATAAATAAGTTTCTCGATTTATGTAAATAAGTCATTATCTCTTTTCATCATCATTATTGTATGATCTTATTAGTTTTTTTAATTAACGTCTCATTTTAAAGATACACAATGACCTACTGGCTAAGTACCTCGTGATTTTCTTGTGTGTTTAAAAATACTATCACGAATAACTATGGACTATTTTGATGGAAAGCTTTTATTCAGGAACAAATAAAAAGAAAATTATATTTATTAATATTTATAATAAGGAAATAAGAAATGATCGGGAGAAAGTAAATATTCATTTTTCATTCTAACGACAGATAGAAAGACTTAATATATTTGAGAAAGTAATTTCAAAAATATGATAAAGTTATTTTAGTCTTAAGTGGCAACAAAGTTGGATTTGCCACTTATAGCTCAAATATAAACTAAAATAAAAATTTTTTCGTTTAGAAATTATTATCTTAAAATCACTCAATCACCCTTTTAAAGAGAGAATACTGGATGAAAGTAATAAATCAAGACAAATTTTTATATGTGTTCGATTTATTAAGATTTATTGAAATAAAACCACATCAAATGAATTTAAGTAAATTAAATCTTTATAATTATCCAAATTTGGCTATCTAAGCTTTGATAAATTTTTGAAACTTGTAAAAAAATGGGGGGAATAATAATTACTTTCTAATGACACATACACATATTTAAATTTTGCATTTAATTTTCAGAACATTGCTACTGTCTACGAGGAGGCTTTATAAAAAATTCAAATAGCAGAGTATGAGTAGAAATGTTCAATTTATAAAATCTATAGCGATTATATGAACACAATAGGAAAAGAATATGATTTAGAAAACTTCATTTTCATTTGGATAAAAAATTATATGGAACTCAACTGGTTTTTAAAATTTTCATTCTGAGAATACAGTAAAAAGAAGAGCAAAGTATAGACCCATAACGAGGTACTTCACTAATAGATAGTCGTGAAAAATTATATATTAGCTAATTTTAAACAAGAATTTTAAAAAAAGAATAATCTTAAATCTAACGCAATACCCCGCATCTTAAATATGCGTATAAAATTTAAACCCATTATAATGAAAAGGGAACCCTAAAAAATGTGTTGAAAATGTTTACTCTAAA
The DNA here is from genome assembly GCA_019973935.1 of Trichonephila clavipes. Lineage (NCBI taxonomy): Eukaryota > Metazoa > Arthropoda > Arachnida > Araneae > Nephilidae > Trichonephila > Trichonephila clavipes. The sequence continues at coordinate 834,973 of BMAU01018473.1, read as the reverse complement.
AATAAACACTTAATTATGTGCAAGTATACTTGAAATAAAATAGTACAAAAACTTGCGAAATAATAAGCAAATTAAACATCATATATAGCCAATAATATTTCATTAAATAAATATTATATGTAATAATTCACTCAAATATATTCTCTCGAGAGATTTTACTACAAAATGGTCTTGAGCTTTCCAAGACTCCGCTTTATAATTATTTTCTAGTTTATCCACCTAAATGAAAATAGACATAACCTTATATCCCCAAAACTGAAACTCCAGTGCTTTTAATAATTCAATCTTGCATCACATGAGTATCTGAACCAATCAGAATATTTTTTATCGGATATCATGATTTTAATACCATCCGGTTGGCTCTTCCTATAAAAAGTCGAGATCTCCAAACCAAAAAAAAAAAATATATATTTTCGTGACTGTCTTAAATATGGGCTAGTTTGTATATTTGTGTTTGTGCTGTACTTTTATGTTTCCGCTTTACTTGTTTGTTCTCCAATAAAAATGTGGAGGCTTTATTTATAAAAGTCTCTTCGTCCTTCCCACGATTACAAGAACTTTCAAAAGTTCACCTTATTACCAAAATGCTCTAGGCCAGAGATTCCGAAACTTTTTGTCTCATAGACCCCTTTCCATGTTTTTCGATTGATTCCTGCTTACTTAGTATTGTTTTTTGCAAAGTTATCAACCCTAATGTCTTTTTGACGGCTGATATAGAGATATTTACTTTAAAAAAATTAAGTTTCTAACTGTAGTGAAGTATAGTGTTTAAAATTTATGAAACTCATGTTAATTAAATTAAAATATAATTAATACATAAAATAACCTTATCAACAAACAAATATTTATAATAGTAGGAATGAATCTGGTGTTTCAATAAGAAATTTTCAATATTTGGAATCAATCTTGTCGAGTTTAGCTCTAAATCTCCTAGGTTATTAATGTCCAGTTTCTTTCTTTCATTTTGGAGATTGGCAACCACGCTGAAACTCCTTTTTACTAGGAAAATCAATTAAAAATTTTCTCCCGATTCTCTATATTTCAGAAACAATAAAAGGTATGTCTTTTTAAAACCAAAATTCCTAATTCTAAACTTTACTTTAAGATCTCCGTTACTGATTAGTTCTCCTAGTGATGTGACATATGTTTTTCAATGAGATCATATGAATTCATTGCCTTCTATGGGAATTACCAAAGTCAAAACATTCTCAAACCTAGTTTCAAAATCTGAATAAAGGGTATTTAAATGTTGACCATAGGTTAGAACGTCATTTTCTTCGCAGATTGTCTGAGGTCAATTGAGAAACTGGGACAATTCGCGACGTCCAATATATTATACTCCTTCAGCTTAATTCTGGGAAGAAACACTGAAATGGTCTTTGTTTTAATAAAATGTATGCTGTCATCTTACAATTATAAATTAACCTCATTAAATTTAGTAAATAAATATGTTAAATAGGTGAAATCTAGTTTCCATTTAATTAAATTTTCTTTAAAAATTAAAATCACGATTTGGTTTAATGAGAGCCACTACCAAAAATCCCTATTTATATCTAATGGACCCCAAAATTATTTTTTCGCTAACGTGGATACCTTGCAGGTCCTCATAGACCCTGGAGGTCGATATAGACCAGGGGTATCTAACACACGCGGCCCGCCAGTACGTAAAATGTGGCCCGTCGACTCTTTTTTTTTTTAAAAAAAATTAAGTATCAGGTTTTTAAAATCTTTCATTTTGAAATTTATTTGAGAGAAAATTTATACATACATATATATATATATATATATATATATATATATATATATATATATATATATATATATATATATATATATATATATATATATATACAATGTATTCCTCTGTTACCTGTTCTTGTTTTAAAATAAAACCCTTTTGAAAATAAAAATTTCATTTAGATTAAAATAGATTTATATTTCATTAAACAGTTACATTTGATTTTACTATAATAAATTACTTTCTTAATGAATTCCGAATTGCATTATGCATATCCTTTACCATAAATGGTACATGATTCTTTGTGTGTGCGACTTTCATTTCTCTTTTTCATTTTCTGTTTGGAGTGCCCAAAAAGCAAGAGAAAGTCAGAGATGTTTTATAAAGTTTTTAAAAAAATATTCAGGACGGTTAAGGTAAAGGGCAATGTATACTTAATCGTTTCCGAATGACAGTACACTCAAATTTTAATAGTAGGAAGATAAGTAACGGAAAGATCAATTCAAAAGGAACACCGTAATTTTCAAGAAAATGGCAACACTACTGTAATGTTTTAAATATTATTAGATCATTGCATTATTATATTATATAAACATTATTATATTATCTGTGTCTGTATACATGAAAAATAATGAAAACAATAATAATAATTCATTCTGTTGTAAATTTTCACTCCAGTAAATGCTTTTTTTGTTTCCAAATCTGATATAAAGGTACATATTTTTATGTGCAGCTCGCGAGATTATAATGTTTTTGCGAAGTGGTCCGCAAGGTAATTTGGGTTGGCGACCCCTGATATAAACCACTTTGGAAACCTTTGCTCTAAACTTTTTTCCGAAATATGACATATACTCAATTGCGAACCATTCATGTCTAAATAAATCTTATATATAACCACTTTTCTAAAAACACAAACAGCAAACAAAAAAAACAACTTTCAATTATCTCTACACGGTTATCTTCCCCCAAACAAAAAGATCCAGCTATTCCACGAAAAACAAGTGGAAAAAATGTCATAACCACAATCTTGGGTTACACATAATCCTTCTCACCTATCCCTCGTTTTCTTAAATGATTCCGTTCGAGGAGTCAGGAAGATAAAGTATGGTGGGGATCATTAGGACCAAGCTTGATGACGTCACAATTGCCATTCGTGCGTGCCCTGTCACGACATTTCCGCACAGGAGGAATCACCCTCGCCTTTTTCTTTGTGCAGAAGCGGAAAGGGAACCGTAATTTGCTGGCACGAGGGGTTGGCGGAGGGGGGGACGAAGTTGTTGCTGGAGTCACGCGACGAGATGAGCTCTGTATCAAGTGAAAATTAGATATAAATGCTCTTTTTCTCTCAGACTCTCAGGTGGGGAAAATTTTTTTCCCTATACAATTCTTTTGTTTCTTTTTATCACAATGAAACTCATTTATCATTTGATATCATAATGAATACCATGGTTGTTAAGCGTATGGTTGATTATATTTTTTGAAAATCATGTAAGATCGTGTTTGTTAGCGAGTCATTTACGTTACACCATAAAAGCTTAAGATTTAAAAATCAAGCCTTATTTTGGGTAAAAAAAAATTTGATTGAAATTATTCAGTTTTTATCAATACGAAACAAAAAAAAAAGGATTTAAAAGATTAAATTAGACATAGAAATTTTAAAAATATTAATGCATTATATATATGAATATAATTAAACTTAAAATGCGTCTTAAACATGAAAGAACAGATACTAAAAGCAAAATACAAACAACCAATACAAAAGACAAAACAATAAAGTAAATGTGTAAAAGGAAGAGAGTAAGAAGTGTACATAAACAAAAAATAAAGCTGTAGTCTAGCGAATGAAAAGCAGTTTTGGGACTGAAAAAGTGAGGAGGTACAACTATTTCATATATATATATATATATATATAATATCATTATAATTGTTTCTAAAAATATATTTAGTCCAACTAACTTTTTCCTATCATATTATGTCTATTGTTTCTGTTGTAAGGCAGCAAAAAAGAAGTACGAATAAATATTTGGTGTATAAAACGAAGAAGCTTAACATTTTTTCAATAATTTTTAGTGCAAATGTTACTAGTTATGTTCTTATTTTTTTCTTACAAACTTTCCAAAATAATAATAGTTTACACCAAATAAAAATATAAATTATCTAAAATTGGAAAACAGTTAGCCTAAAATATTAAAATTTTTAAGATTTGAAACACCATTGGTATATTAAAAACAATATATGTGATATTGATAATCAACAAGTACTTTCCACTGATTTTACTATAGTTATCAAAATGATTTATATATATATATATATATATATATATATATATATATATATATATATATATATATATATATATATATATATATTAAATATCAGTCAAAATACAATTTACAGCTATTTAAAATTATGAAAAAAAGATATAGGAAAATAAATTTTAATGCCACAATCAAGTATCCCTGTATCCTGTATCAAGTAATCCTGGATTAACCAAGATAAAAAGGCTTGACACGTATAGTCATTTTCGATGTGTTGATGACATTTTAAGGCCTCACAAGTGCAGATTTGAAAATTACGAAAGCTTTGAAAACATGTTGTGAAAAATGCAATGTTTATTTATACTTGTCAAAAACAAAGCATGTTTTTACAAATTTTCACAGTGAATAAATAATGAGTTAATAAAATAATTAATTTTACATCTTTTATTTCCTTATTTGTGCGTGTGTGTGTAACAGTTTTAACTAAATTAAAATTGTTTCTTCTATCAACTTAGAGCTAAAAAGCTATAGCTCACATAAAATTGCACTGGTGACCTGTTTCACAGATAAAGCCGAACTCGCATGATCGTGCGAATACCTTATACGTTCCATGGGGGAGGGGGGTTATTATTTTCCCCAATGCCATTGGAGGCAATATAGTATTAATAACCAGAAAAATTTAATATTTAAAGATAAAAATATTTCGGGTCTTTAAGGGATAATAGTCCAACACCCTATATAGAAAGGAGAATGGAAAATCCCTTTCTTTTTTGCCACTAAATAGTGTGATTCTGTCATACGTATATACATGTTTATATTAATTGTAATTATTTAATAAAAATCAGCTAAAATAATTTTCTTTGTTGACCTAAGTAAGAATTGGCTAGATTTTTTTATATTTCTTATTAAAAATTTAATTATAAATTCTCAATTTCTAAAATTATGTTTGCAAACTACTCCTGACTCGGTTTTAAATAAAAAAGAATTCACTAAACAGATTGTTGCAATTTTTTTTTAGTTTTAATAATTTTAAGAATATTACACTACCCTGTGTGTGATTATAACATTAAAGTATTATTATTATTATTTTCGTTTCCCTTTTATATTCCACTATGCTAAAGAAATTATTCCTAAAATATTCATTTCAAATATCTCTATAGTTATTCTTCAAGCGCAACAAATAGACCTCGAATGATTTATACCCCATTTTAATTCTTAATGCGTGCGCCATTTTTTCTAACGAAGCAAACTGTTTAATGCAATTTTAGCTTTTTCCAGAAACTTTCTTTCCACGGCGCTCATCTCGGCACTGACTCCTCCTAAAAGGAGAAATGATTAAAAAATTTTCCCAACAGTCACAATCTTTATTTTAATTGAATCAGACTCCTCTGGATGCTTGCCAAATAATGAACACATGGGAAAAGCTACAAATAGGGCGTTATGTTTACTTTTTACTTCGCCCAATACATTTTTTAACGCTGCCTTCTCTCTCTCGTTTTTTACGGTTATTTTTCGTGACAGCAAGATTAGGTCTTTTCTGCTTCTTTCGGTTAATTTTTTCCCCAGTTGGTCGTTGAGTGATGGGGGTACTTTTCTCAAACGCTGCCGTTCCTTGTTGCATGCTGCCAGAAGAATTATTGAGAGTACGTCCAGGAAATTTTTAAAGGAGTGACGGAAGTAGATAGACTAGATACTCTCGTAGTTCCTTAAAACTTCATTTCGATCCGATATCTTTTGGAAGAAGATTTCTGTTTTTGTAAATGTAATGAAATAACAATAAATAAAACCAGTAATATAAAAAGAAATAATTCATCTCCTACTTAGGTCAACAAAGACAAATTTTATTTTAGTTCCTTTTTATTGAATAATTACAATTAATATAAATATGTATGTACATAGGACAGAATCACACTGTTAAGTGCAGAATTGATAGCAGGTTTTCTTTTGCAATTTTCCATTTTCCTTTTTATATAGGGTGTTGGACTATGATTTTTGCTTTTGTTTCTATTTATTTATTCATTAAAATTAATTATTCCAATAAAATAGTAGAGTTAAAGGAAATCACATTCTCAGAAATAAGGCCATTCCATGTAGAATTCGAACCCACGACCTTTGAATTAGAAGTCCAAATAGTGTCTATTGCACTACAAAGAGCGGTTTTTCTTTCTATGTCTAGTGGTGGATTATTATTTTTGCTTGTTACTATTTATTCATTATTTCAATAGAATTAATGAATTAATATTTGAAAAACCTTTATTAACATCAAGTGTCGTCTACTACAAGTTTAAAAAATGTATTTTTTTTAACTTGAGTGGATGAATAGAAATTATATTTTATAAACGATTGTAAATTTGAACAATATATATATATATATATATATATATATATATATATATATATATATATATATATATATATACAACTTATTTATTTGGTATCTTATTTTATTTTAATATTCTCTCTCTCGCTATATATATATATATATATATACTAATAGTGAACTAATAGTAGAACTTGCAAAAATAAAATGCTTCACATTTGATATTATAGACGAGGAAGATGCTGCTATTAATATTATTTTTGCATTCATGCAATACTTTTATCTACATTTGAACTCAAAGGACAAAACAAAATATAAATACATAAAGAAAAAATCTTCACATTAGAAGTATAATAGAAAAGCAACATGACACTTAATTCTATCTACATTTAAAACATATCAAAAATATTTCCCCTTAATGGGCAGCATATTAGCAACTAAGCTTTTGCAGACACGGCACCCCCAAATGTGAGAGCCATTTCAGTGTTGGCACCACCTAGTGGCGGCTCTCACTACCACATTTGGACGCTTGCATTACTTTAATTCAAGCTCTCGTTGGATGCTAAATATTGTCGTGTTTTAATTTTGCCGAGAGAACCAGAACCAAATTGATACTCAAGGTACTTTTCTGATGTCACATAATCTTATGACAGGCATAACTACGATTTTCGCATCCAGAAAATTTACCGAATCCAGCTGGAATCGAACCCGCAACCTTGGGACTACCAAGCGGGCATGCTACCTCTAAGCCACTGAGCCAACATACATGGCATAGAGTGAGAGTTTTAATAATATTGCACTGTAAAGCAGTACGAGAGCTGCTGACGACAGAGTAAGTCTTTTAGAACCTCAATCAAGTGACGAAGACAACACCTGATATGGCACCCCCTCTCTATACTACCACACCACTCCATGGGAGGACTTTGAGCAAGACACATTTAACATGCATGGTCCTCCTTTGCACCGTGGGTCTTCAGCGGCATCAGGACTCTCCGCGACACGCCAACACGAGTTGTGACCATTTCCACTAGACTATCACGGGCACATTTAAAATATACAGGGTGTTGCCGAGTTCGACCGACAAATCCAGAGGGGTGATAGTTGCAACAAGAAGTACGAGAACGCCAAATCAACATAGAATATGGGGTCGCAAACTCCGTTTATAGTCGCATATTATAGAGAGCGTGATGTATAGTGGAATGAAAAAGGGCAATAAGAGGTAAGAAATACAATTATTAGACGCAAAGCATGTTTACAATGCGAACAATGTATCACAGCTCGACGTCAGAGTTGCAACTACAAATGATTGTCACAGGAATTGTTCGAAATTGTAGCCACGTAGGGGCCATAGCACAGCCGACACCGATGGACAAAAAATTATGGGATGCGTACAGACAAATCCAGTTGCATTTCGGACGTCGAGCTATGCTGAATTGTTAGCATTGTATAAATATGTTTTGCGTCCAATAATTCTAAGTTTCCCCTCTTATTGCCCTTTTCATTCCACTAGACATTACATTCTTCATAACTGTTTTTGTGAATTATTTCCACTAAATGGGGTTTACAACCAGATTTTCAAAGTTGATTTGTCGTCCTCATGCTGCCTACTGTCACCCTTCTCAATTTGTCAGTCGAATTCGAAAACAGTGCTTCTCAAACTTTCAGTATTTGTGATCCAATTTTCAATCGTAATTTTCATCGCGCCCAACCCCCATAGAATAACAATGTATTGAATACAATATTACTATATTTTGACGCAAAAGCTACAATATGACTCTAACCTCTTTAGTACCTCCGGCGTATATAAACGTGTCACTCAACCAAAGCATTAATTACCCAGTACGTTTATATACGTCTTTCCGAAATACGATCTTCTCGGGGCTCTTCTATGCATAAATTTATTCCGAAGGCTTTGAAATGCAATAAAAGGATCTTGACAGTGTTTGCGAAGGATTTGAGCTTAGGTTTTACTTACTTATTCCTTTTCATCCAATCCACACCTCTCATACGTGCACCTACATGGAAAACGGTGTTATTGGGGAAGGAATCTCTTAACTGTTAACCGGCAGTGAAGGGATTCATTATAAACCGTACAAATTGTCAAGATGCGTGTTAATTTTTGTAAAAACTTTATATATGGCAAACCCAAGGGATCACTGGTGATTCTTAAAGTTGTTCTTAATTCAGTAGAGTTAAATTATATATAAAATACATTGTGCCGTATTGATACGTTTATGTGTTTTATATCAGTGCAAATGTGTATTTTATATTTTATTATGTTAGAATATATTTTGTTTATATTTACTTTTGGTAAATTAATAATTTTTTTAAATAACCTTTTGTTTTCGTCCTATCACTATGCTCCCGCCCCCTTGTAGTGTCAACGTGCCTCTCTAGGGGGCATGCCCCACAATTTGAAAAACAATGCCCTACAACAGTGCGTCTCAAATCTTCAGTATTCGCGACCCAATATTCAATCATAATTTTCATCACGTCCGTATAATAACAATGTATTGAATTCAATCATACTATACTTTGACGCTAAAAATGCAATGAGACTTTCACCTCGTAAACACCTCCTGCGTACATAACTGCCTTGCTCATACGTCTTTCCGAAGTACGATCTTTTCTGTGTACTGGTATCCATAAAATTATTCTGCAAGCTTTGGCATGCAATAAAATGATCTAGAAAATATTTGCAAAAGATTTACTTATTTCAGATTATATGTGCTTCTTTTTTTCTTTCCCTCCTTCCCAATACATCCCATGCGAGCGCCTCTGTGGAAAATGGTGGGCATTGAGAAGCGAATCACGTGACTTTTAATCGGCAGTGAAGGGATTCAGTATAAACCGCACAAAAATTATCAAGATCAGTGTTAATTTTTGTATGTAATTTTATGTGTGAGAATCCCATGGGCCTCTGGTAATTGTTCTTAACTTAGTGTTGTTAAATCAATTATAAAATTTATCGTGTAGCATTCATATATTTATAAGTGTAATATATCAGTGTAAATGTGTGTTCTATTTTTTATTGTATTAGAATGTATTTTATTTGTTTATTTTTCATAAATTAATCATTTTCTTAAATAATCTTTTGTTTTCGACTTTTCAATAGGCTCGAGCCCCTCTCGTAGAGTTATCACGGTCCCTAGGAGGTGCGTTGGAGAAACGCTGCCCTGTAGAAGTTGAAAGAAAAGAACTGTGATATATTTACACGAACACACGATGTATGTTACAGTAATAAGAATGAAAAACGTGCAGTTTTTGAGTGCAAAGAGACGGATGATTTGTTCATTTTCCATGAAATACCCTTTCCCTCTGTTTCCTTTTTGAAAAAAAAAAGATTTTTACGTTTTATTTTCAAAATGTGAGTGCAATAAATAATGTTGACTGATGATTTAGCAGACATTAAAATCTGGTTTTGCATGTGAAACTGTTGAACTTTATGAATGATTTTCTGAACCTCTCGATAGAAATGCATTTGGATTTGAAAATAAAAGAATCAAATTTCGAGGTTCCCTTTGAAACTTTATATTTCTATTTACTATATTTAAAGAAAATTGTGTACTCATTTTAAACAATTAATTATAATGTCAAATGGTTATAAAGATATATTTTCTATAACTGAGAGTAAGGGGAAAATGATGGAATGCTTTTTAGCGATGTACTAAGCTTTGGAATTACGTTATATAATTATAGGTTCTTAAGTATTATTATACCATCTACCCATTTCATCAAATCAAAAATATCGCCAAATTTTGTAATTTACCGCTAATAGTGGAAACTGACCTTACGCATGCTTCAAAATAGTAAAAATAACGATGACAGTATTTGGCGTCATCTTTTGAATTGGTAATGTCTTTTCATTAGGCGAAATGGGTCGACGGTATAATACGTAAGCATCTAATTACATTATAAGTATTCATATGTACATCGACTGTATCTTATTCATTCCTAGATTTGAGACATCAAAGATTAAAAAGCTTAAAATATGATTTACATTTTATTTATCAAAATTAAAACTAAAAATGACTACAAGAATGTTTATTTTTTAGATATACCTTTAGTATTATATAAACACATTATTTATTTATTTATTTTTCTGAAAATATCTACACGATCTTTATAAATATTAATTATTTCTTATTTCAACGTTGTAAGCAATATTGATTTAGTATATGATTCATCCTCAAAATTATATGGTTTAAAAGTTACAATTTTTAGTTTTTTAAAAGGAACAAAAACATTTAGAAATATTTATTTACAACCACAAAAACAGTAAATTTTACCTGCAAATAAGATCTTTATATCTAAATTAAAAGCGAAGGAAAAGCACAGAAAGAAAATATTCTAGATTAATACTGTAGCAATTTTTATTTTTATCTAGTAATTTCTGAGATATTCTTAATTTTTTTCTTGAACATTCGACGAAAAAAATGCCTTTTTGTGTTTAGTGATATTTTGTATAGTATAAAATGTTCGTCATTGCAAGTTTCACTCTTAAAATTTTTTATTTACCTCACTAGACAGATCTAACTAGTTATTCTCTAACAAGTCTGAGTTAGAAATATGAGCAAATTCTTTTTTATATCAGAAAACGTTAATTTAATGAATGAGCTTAATGGGACCGCCGTTTCTTCGAAACATAATTGTTTGAAAGTTTGTTTCTGAATATTTAATATTAATAAAGTTCGTTATCCTTTAAAATTTTATACAAGGGAAATTACTTTCACGAAAATTAAAAATCAAATATATATATTTTACCAACTATTTATATAATACAAAACCTTACTAAAGTGTTCGATAAATTTTCTAAATTATTTAAGTTCAGGCAACAGTTTTTTTTAAAGTTTCATTTTTGTCTTACTGCAACATTTTAAAAGCATGTAGGTATAATGAGTCTTTCTAATGTTTTCAATTAGTTCTACTAACACAGTTAATGGTCCGTCTGAAGAGTTAGCCTGAAAGTTGAATTATACCTAATTTTGGAACACTCTACAGTATAATTCTTCTGGGGATAGATACGTCTCGCAGAAATCATATATATGCAATTCTATACATAAAATGTAGATAATATACCATAGTATGTTGGTAATAAAATAACTGCATTTATACTATTAATATAAGATAATGTAGCAGACAGCTAACACTAAATTAGATATTGAATAATTTTACTCATTAGTGTACAGTAGTTCAAACAAATATGCTTTAAGCATAAATTGTTCACTCTGTAGTTAAATTGTATCATTTAGAAATTCTTTGTGGATACTAACATGCAGCGAAGTATATTTTAGTGATGTATACACTAAGATTATATATATAAATTTAGGGAATCTAATTTTTAATGGCGGACAAGAAAATCATCAAATAAGCAAAAAATTAATAATTTAAGTATGCTCAAAATAATTAATTATGTTTTGAGGTTCTATTTACCTCATTAATCACGTTCAAACTCAAAAACTCTTGTTACATGAATCGATCAAGCAGAGAATTTATCTCTTTCTTAATTTGATCAATACAATCTTCGGGAGTTTTTCAGTCGACTGTTTGATATATTAGTAAATATGGAAGATTTATGCGGCGTTTTTAAATTTTCAAGTAACTTTCGAAAGCACTTTGCGAGATCTATCTTGCTCGAAAGATGTAATTTAGTGCCAACTCTTGATTTAGCGAGTGCGAGTGTTTCAATAAAGAGAACTGTTGTAACAAAGATGTGAATAGCGTGTTGTCAGCTATTAAAGGTTTCAAGTTTATTATTAATTTAGGGAGTTTGGTACTTCACGAACACCGGAGCGTGAGCTGTTTCAATTGTTCCTTCAGATATTTTAATGTTAGTTCATTTTCAAAAGTAAAACTTGAATTACTTTAGTTTGCTGGAAATGTTGATAAACAATGCAAAACATGAATGCTTTCATTTACAAGTTTTTGTTAGCTTGGGTTTATAAAAGAAGTGCCAAGTAGTATAAGTATATAAAATAAGTGTAGTTACTAATTTCTAGCAGTTCATTCTGTGTTTTAAATAACCCCCTTTCCCTATCAGACAAACTGTATATTAATAAGTTTGAAGGAAGATTCGATCTGAGCATCTTCTGTTCCGATAACGAATATCTTAGTCATCACGCCCATCTTCATCACATAGTGGTCATTACTGATTTATATCGATATCACACCACCACACTATGACCACAAGGCTGGCGAGGTCACTCAAATTTCATGAAATTTAGAATGTAGAACAATATACTTGGATATCATTCCATTCACCGTGTGGCAGTTCAGTACTTAAAACAATATAAGATCCATCGTCAATACTCGTAGTTTGAGAAAGAATAATTTAAGAATTTCTCTGCACACAGAGCATTGTCCCTACTTCCATAAAACTAAAAACAACAGCAATTTAGGTTTTTTCTTTATTAAAAAACTACTAGCAGTACAAATACAGACTACAGTCACCAATTTATTTGGTTTATTTCAACTGGATTAGCCATTATAAAATAAGCTGTTTAATTGTCTTTTTTTCAATTATATGTATAACACGAGAAAAGTTTTTGAGCGATGAGAATCGCAAGTACATGTTAACACTGTAACATATTTTTGAAAAACGGGTTTGGCAAGTTATATCATTAAAATATTTATTTGAGTTATATTAATGCGTGAGAAGTTTCAAAACTATAAAATAAGTAAGTTTTTCAGAAACTTCCCTTTTACGTTATAATCTTCACTTTTGAGAAATAGTAATTTAAAGTAATTTCTTTCACTATTCATTCCGCCACCATAGCTTGGAATGCTAAAATTTTTCTTATTCAGCTAGAGAAAAATTGTAAGCGATTTAGAATCAGAAAAGTCGTAATTTATTTTCTCTATCAAAATTTGTAATTCAATTTTTGGAGGGGTTCACCTCAAATGATTCTCTTTGAAAGGAATTACAAATATAATCAGAATGCGAATTAGGAAACAGTTACTTTTAAGAAAAGTATAAAAATGAAAAAAAAAATATCAATAAAAATCATATTTGAAATAAATGTGTACAAATTAAAGCAAAACGAAAGATTATTAGTATCACAGAAAATCTTTAAAAAGAAAAAATAATATGAATAGATAATTAATTTTAACAATGTTTTATGCCTGTGTTATCAAAGGGGAAAAAATCTTTAATATCTATGCCACAATAACTATGCATGCACGTATGTATGAATTTCTTTTTGAAACGAAAAATCAACCAAATTAGTTGCATAAGGCTCCAATTTGCACGTAATCTCGAAACGAGACGTGTATTTAAATTCTAGTTACAGCGGACCGATATGATCTTTATTTCTTAATTTGTCGTTGACTCCGGTATATTAATTACGAGCTCTCAATAGCCGGTTAGTTTGACCAGAAAACATGCTTCGAGCTAAATTCATTAAAGTAACAAAGACATTACGAAGCATAAAGAATATCTAAATATAGAAAAAAAAACTTATTGACTAATTAAAAATTCTTTAATGAGAAGGCTGCTCTAAATAATGAAAAAGGAAATATTTTTGTTTTTCCACGCAGGAAAAAATAATGATTGTGCTAATTAGATTGACGAATTTCTTTTAAAAGCTGAGTTTATTCAGTGTTCACAGAGTTTTTTTTAGAGTTTGCAAAGCTATTTTTTTTATTCGTAAGCTACATTTTTTAAATGTTTTATGTGTTTGCTTACTTGATGAAATCACTTACAAGGTAATATTTGCTAGCGAAATTTGTTTGTTGAATAAACGAATTTTTTAAAACTTTTTTTTCCTGTCCATGTTATACTGTGTTTTCGTTTTTCCTTCTACTTTTTTTTCTTCTTTTTATGAGAATTCGGATGAAAATACTATTCGGAGTTAAACAGTCAGAGTTTTCAACGTGAATTCTTTTTATTTTAAATAAATTCGTGGGATGAAATAAGGAATTACAGATGTTATGTTTTTCACACATTGCACGGGATTATGCCTTTTTTCCTCCGCTAAATTGGAATTGATGGTAATGAATAACAATTCTAAAAAGAAAAAAAGGCGTCAATTTCATTTCTTTTGTCAAAAACATTCCAGAGGCTATTTTTAATTGATTAAGTGTAATATTTTAAGCTTGTTTACAACGTTGCTCCAGTGGAGTCTTTATTTAAGGATTAGCATTTCATTTTTAATCAACAGTTTCGTTGTTAATATTATATTAAGAACATGATTAAATGATACGTATTGAATTATTTTCTCCCTTAATTTGATACAATTTATCGCATAATAAAAACGCAATTATGGAAATTTTTGTTTCATGTTCAATTAAATATGATAACTTATAATCGAATTTAACACATTTTATAAATTTAATACGAATAAATCATTATTTTTAACTAAGGAATAAATTAATTAAACTATTTAACTAATTTTAGATAATGGATGCGTTAAATAATATAAAATAATATTTAATTTGATAACTATAATGAAAATGTCTGTTCATTATACAGTAATACCTCGAATTTCGCGACCCCAAGGTTACGCGTTTTTAAAATCTTAGTGGTCCGTCTATGGTTTCAGAAAAAAAGAATGATAAAATTAGCAATGTGATTGAAGTTGACAATCTTGACATGTAAATAAATTTAGAAGTAAATTCTGATGATGTTTACGAACTTCTGGATTCTCACAATCTGAAACTGACGATTGATGAATTTATAGAAGATTAAAAGCAGGACACTAAAGAAGAATCTTTAGACCCAGTTCGATCAGAAGATCGAATGACTTTTGGGAATTTGACAGAAGGCCTCAGATTGATTGAAAAATGTTTACAAATATTAGAAAATATAGATTTTAACGACGAGCGTATTTCTTCAATAAAACAAGGAACAATATATATATATATATATATATATATATATATAATATATATATATATATATATATATATATATATATATATATACAGTGAAAGACTTCACAGATACAGACTTCAGTTTTTTTTTTCTCTATTTTTAAAGTTTTTTTGTATTAATTTCTGAGGTAATTTCTGGGTAGTAATGGATGGCTAGAAAAATTTAAGAAAAGACACGGATAAAATACACCTGAAGGGATTTGGGGGCATTGCTAATATATGAGACGTATTATGAAACAAAAATCCTTTTTTCAAACAAAAAAAAAACTGAAATAAAATTAACAGATTTTTAAGTAATAAAATTTAAGGACGCATTTTTGTAATGCATGTTTAGAAATTCTAGTTATAAAATAATGTACGCTTAAAATTGCTTGCATGCTTTAAATTAGAAAATGTCCTTAAAGTTCGTTAGTTTTAATATAAAATTATTGTATTAGTGTTGATAATACAGTGAATGTATTCCCCGACGCTCATTTTTCTTGTTTTTCTTTCATTCTTTTTTTGATCAATAAGATATATAAAATAGATAGATATTAATTTTAAAAAGGTGTGAATAATTATTATTTTTAATATATAGTGTTTATGAACTTAAAATGTGCTTTTTGTGGTTCATAAAATATGTTGAAAGATGAACCTCTATAAAAGGAATTTTCCATGTAACGAAAATTTTTCTGGATTTAGCTACTTCGCTATATAGAGATCCGCTACATATATATATATATATATATATATATATGTAAAATATTAGCTGAGTGTAGTATTTTTTCGAGTGTTAGTAGGTTTTCATTAAACATATCTTCAGTGGACGTTCATCTTCTTTATTTTGAAGCACCCATCAACGCTTAGGACAATTTTTTTACATTTTCACGTTGACGAGACAACTTGCGGACAGGAGACAAGCAGAAGTAACATCTTGACGGACACAACACAAATACACAAAAAAGCAGTTATGTACATTTTTACATGATGACGGCAAAAAGAAAGAGAGAGAGAGAGAGGTTTCCAGAGACATCGGCTTTTATACCTGACGTTGAAGACCACGTGACATTTTTGTAAAAAGAGCTCTGATTTGTTACAAGGGGCGGGAAAGGGATTTATGATGTAATATTATTAGTCGATTACGATTAAAATCAGGGTGTTAGTTTTGAACCAAATAATTAAAAGATTATTTGAATATTATTAAAATAGTTAATTGAAAGGAGATGCTAGGGGGAATTATTACATATATATATATATATATATATATATATATATATATATATATATATATATTATCAGGTTGCGAGCAATTTTGTGGGAGAAAAGAAATGTTTGACCCGGCGGACTTCTATGCTAGATATTATGCAACCTTGTGCATCAAAATAACCTCGGCTTGCGATGTTGTATTTGTGTTATCTAAGTTTTTATTAAAATTGTTTTTTTTTAATTAATATTTTCTTTCGTGTTTAT
This sequence comes from Trichonephila clavipes, assembly GCA_019973935.1. NCBI lineage: Eukaryota > Metazoa > Arthropoda > Arachnida > Araneae > Nephilidae > Trichonephila > Trichonephila clavipes. Next base: position 818,337 of record BMAU01018473.1, on the reverse strand, counting down.
CCCCAACTGAAAACAACTTATTTGTATTTATATGTGAAATTATACCCCGACTTACGCGGTTATCACTCAGTCCCACCTATCGCATAAGTTCGGGAAATTAATGTACTTAATTCGTATGTTTTTGAGCATGAAACTATTCAGAAAAATGTTTAAGTTTACTTAAAACCCATAATTTATCATTCTTATTAATGGATAATAGAATTCTACTTGTTGGTGATTCTGATAATACTATTGTTATGAACGATTTTTCAAACATGTTTTTAAGAAAACTGCGGTAAAAATAGTTTAGTGAAACACACACACAGCAAAAGTTATAAAACTTTTAAGAAGTAAGCAGTTTTTGTTACTCACTTGCATATTTTTTTCCAAAATATTCTCCTTTTATATATAATTTAATTTTAGAAATCCAGAATTATTTTGTGATTTTTTAAAAAAATTTCAATTAGATATTTTTTGAAAAATAATACATTTTAATAAATCTTTACTGTAAAAATGTTCTTCAATTTTAAAAATTATTTTTGTGTTTCCATCTCGACAAATTTATAGTAGGAATAATTTTAGTTACTGAAAATCATGCAAATTTTATTTAAAAATAGATGAAAACCAGAATATTTATCACATATTTAATAACAGAGAGCAAAATGTTACTTTTTTGTCAACATGTCATATTTAGTTAACAAATTAATTCTTGTCTTGAATATTTGCAAAAGACCGTATTGATAGAAGAGCTTATATATTATTTAAGGTATCCTACTACGTTCGAAACCATAATTTTAAAAAAGCGCATAAATGGATAATTTTCATGGTATTTAATGTCACTTAGATTAGAATACATGTATAAAATTGATTTAAGCATATTTTAACAAAAAAAATTATTTAAATACAATATTTTCGCAAAAAATTAACTTAGAATAATCTTTTTTCAAAATGTTCTCCTTTTATAAAAAATGCTTCTAAAATAATATTTCGCTTATATAAAGTAAAGATTTCTCCTGAGAGTTTGGACTAGGAGTTTTGAAAAATTTACACTATTTTCAGAGTTACCACCCATTGAAATAATTATCGGCGTTTTTTTCTTTAAATTGCTCCCCTCTGTTGTTGTAAAGTATGAATAAACCAACTTCTAAATTATATATTTCAGAAATTCTAGATGAGCCTCTGAAGAAAGGTCTGAGGTATATACTGGCAAAATATCATTATAATAGAAACATTTTTCATAAAAGGAGAATATTTTGAAAATTGGTCATTCTATGTTCATTTTTTATCAAAATAGTGTGCTTAAATAATTTTTTATTGTAATAATATTCTTAAAACAATTTTAAATACATTTTCTAATCTAAGTGACACTAAGTATCATGAATATTATCCATTTGTGCGCTTTTGCAAAATCACGGTTCCGGACGCATTCGGATACCTTAAAAAAATGCAAGAGTTATTTTAAATTTTGTAAAATCATATAATATAATTTAAGAAAAATTGCCTCAAAATTACTGTGTGATTTCCTTATTTTTGAATTTATAAAAGTGATGGAGTTATAAAAATAAAGACATAACATTTTTCGAGCATTTTATTTATTCAAAGGAATATGATTACTAAATTTAGTGTCGCGTCTTACGTTTAAATAATTCAAACAAAGTGATGTATACGTAATGTTAAATTTGATACACTTAATTCACAGATTATCTATATATTTACGGAAAGTATATAATTAAGGGAAGTTCAAATCTACATTTTTAGTTAAATTTTATGTTAGTTCTTTTGAAGAAAAATTTTACTTTTAAAAACTTTAATCAATCTTAAAATATTCTGCAGAAATGAGTTCATTTTTAAAATATAGACAATGAATAGTGCTTTATGAAAAGTATTAACGTAATAATTTCGTTGAAATGAATATAAATATTATGGCACACATATGTATCTAAAATGTATCACAAGAAATCATAAACGCATATTCATTCGTAATTTAAAAATCATTACAGAGAATTCCTCTTCATATTTCCTTTTTTAGTTAATAAGATAATTCTAAAACATTCTAATACACCTAAGATTAAAACAGACATTAGAAATTTTGAGAAATATTACCCAAAATTGAGTTAAATTTACTTAATTTGAAAGAAAGGTGATTTTTAGTATATATATATTTATTTAAATATATATATAAATCAATTACTATTTCGCAATCCAAAAAAATTGAAATTATATGAATCTTATAATACTAAATCCCCATTTCAAAATATCAATGGCGAATATAGAAAATAAAATTCCAACGTTTTCAAACAAAATTAAAAATTCGTAAAATAAAAATTTATTAAATATCCAAGAGCAACCTCAGACTTAGGGTCGATATATCTGTATATATTTTGAACTAAAGCATAAATGTCGGTGTAAAATTCTTCTCCAAAAATATTTTTTTAAGTAAAAGTAACTCATTCGATTTATTTAAAAAAACAAGGAAATTCTAATTTTTAAAAAATGTATATCTTTTATGATAACAACTCTAGTATAATCGGTATTTAATAGCATTAATCTTTTTAATCGTTTTTAAAAACTTCGATTTAATTTTTATGCAAGACAACTTTTTTCTAACAACCTTCCAAATTCTTTAAAACTTTTACAAAATTCATTAGAATATACCTCGATATAACTTAATACAAAAAGATGAGAAATAAATGTATATTTGGACTTATCAACACACAGAGACATCTCCGGATTAAATTTGAATATTCTCTAGATTTCAGCCCAAAAGCAACTTAAGGCCCACACAAAAAATAATACTTGTTTCCTTTTATCCCACAAAGACACCCTAAAAGCCGCTTTTGTTCTTTTATGTGGGGAAAAATTCACACAAAGTACTCACGCACTCTCATTAGCCTTTTCCTTTAATGAAGAAGTACTTAAAAAAAGAGCTGAGATGCAGTAAATTGTCTTCCGTATTCTACCTTCCATCCACTCGGATATACAGCTTTAAAGGAGACAACAACAGGAAAGCAGTGTACTTACCTAGAAAAGTAAGAAAAACCTTTAACTATAATTAATGATCACTTAAAAACATATATATCATTAGCATTTAGGCTTAGACGATAATGAGGCTTTTATTCACCTTTTAAAAACCGCGAGTAAATAAAGAGGCGTGTGCAGAAAGACATAACGTTTAACATTTCAATTATTGGGATGTTTTATGTGGGGCTTTTATTTTCTCCGTTGTTTCGGACGTTAAAGTTTGAAAGAATGCACAGAGTGTGTGTGAAGAAAACGGGTTTTAAAAGACGTCTGCTTTCAGGAAGGGGTTGCAAAAAAATAGGAATTTGACGAGACATTTTAACAGGGATTTGTTTTATTTTGAATAGTTAAAAAGCTGACTATAGAGTTAAAAGTGTTAAACTGATTTGAAGTTTATTGTTGGGTTTCTAACAACGAAAGAGTCTGAGTTATTTGAAGCAGCGTTTCCAAAATGTGGGGGGGAGCTTATTGAAAACCCGGAGATAAAAGATTTAAAATAATTATCAATTTACTGAAAGGAAACAAAACAAAATACATTCAGACATAATAAAGAACTATATACACACTTTAACACTGATATATACTTATAAATGTATCAGAGATGCACAAAGTATTTGGTAATCATTTCATCAATGCTCAGTTAAAAATAAGTTTAATAATTATCAAAGGCTCCTATTGGCTTTTCATGTACAGAATTTAACACTTATTTTGATAATTTGTACTATTTATAATCAAAGTCGTATTGTAGTTTTGCCATCAAAGTACATTATTATTGCAAAATACAATGTTATTGTAAAAAGGGAGGCGCTATGAAAATTTTTACTGAAAATTGGGTCCCAAATATTGAAAGCTTGAGAAGCACTGCTTTAAAACAAATAATTTCTTTCTCTAATTTTATTCGTACCATAGTAGAATAAAATAATGCATGATACGTTTAAATTAATATATTTCAAGTTAAAATTATTATATCTAAATATAGATGTTGTATATTTAAATATCATTGAAATTATGATTAAAAAATGCAGTAACTTAACATTCTCAACATACAAAAGCATGAAAAACTGAAGAACAAAAAGGAAAAAAAATTTAATACTTATATAAAAAAAAAGTTGTGCAAATGGTATGTTTCAATCAGAAATTTCTGTATTTTTAAAAACAATGACAATTTTAACTTATTTTTCTACATTTTTAAACTATAAGGAGAGGCTAAAAAGTAATAATATGTTTTTATCTGATATTAAAACAATCAATTAGCCAATCACAACACAGTTGGTCAAATTATTTATATATAATTCAACGAGTAAATGAGTGCTATATATAATATACATGACACATAAACAAAATTCCTTTTTTTCCTTTAAACAATTTATATTCAGTAGGGAATTATAATTTTTATCTTATTTCTCTTCATCATGATCTTTCACATATATGCACACACATGAGGATTTCTAACAACGTATAGGGAGAAAACTTTTCATGTCTTAATTTCCAAATTTACCAGTATATTTTATACCACTATAAATATGATAACAGGGGCAAATGATGATTTATGGCCTTAACATATAATAAACAAATTATAAGTAACCTTGTAAGTGATATTATTACATACAGGTATTATTATAATCAACACTATTATACTAAACTACTATCAATCTAAATTAAAATAAAACACTCTGAACAGAACACATATACATTTTAATCAACTCTTCCTTTTTATATATAATAACTCTTTATTTTAAATGTAAATTTATACTACAGTTTCTAGTGTACGTACTCTTGATTCAAATATGGTGATGTTTAATCGAAGAGATTTGTATCAGTTATGAGATTTTTTCTTGCCTTAATGATTTTGATAATAGCTTATTTTTTTGAAGTTGTTTTACAGTTGAACAATCTACTGTCAAATGAGATACGTTTATTCACGTAACATTGTGAGGCAACGCAAGTGCTATTGGCGACGGTCCCTGCAATTTTAAACCATGGTCAAGTGACGATGACCTCACTCTCTAAACTTCCACACTACGTCGGCGTAAGGATTTTGAGCCACAACAGGTTTCACATGTGTAAGCCCCACTACCTAGTGGTTCTACGATGGTTTCAGGACTGGAACTTTCGACTCGACCACGAGTTTATGAACATGACTGCTAAGCTACCCGCGGCCATATATATATATATTGAAAATCTGTTATTATATTAGTTGTGACACGTTTTTGGTAACATTTCTAAAAATAATATTATGGTGCTTTTCCGTTTCGCCCGGCACAGGCAATGAAGTCACCAAAATAATATAACAGACGCCAAACAGAATATTCCCGCAGGTAATCTTTTACCTCCAGCTTTTCAAAACAAGTCATGGTCTTTTCTTATCAGTAACGTCTTTTTCATAATAAATCAAAAATGGATGTAAAACCAGTGATAACTAATATTTATTATTTTATGTATATATTGTGCGTTATTACTAATATCACCCATTTGGCGAGATTTGCCTCGGCAAAACAAAAAAGTAGCATATTTTCATTATATTCCATCGAAATTTCGTGATATGAATATTTATTTCATATCTTTGTCAAAGAAATTAAAAAAAATTAATAAAAAAAACTATAATTGAAAAGTTATTTCCCCATGATAAAGGTTATTTAATATTATTTGTCATTATTTAAATGGAATTGAATGTCGTCTGCATTTGCTTATACACACAGAGCGGAACAGAAGTGCACACGAAAGAAATTTGTTTTAAACAGCAGCATTACTTAGCACAGAGTATAATTATAGAAATACAGGAGAATTAAAAAAAAGTATAGCATTCTTTTTATTCTCTTTCCAGACCCAGTTTCAACAAAATCTCTTAAATTTTAATATAAGCGAAATACATTTTATTCTTTATGTAACACAATCCATAAATGCATGTGAAGCAATCTATAGGTAAAAATAAAATACGCTGTATCAAATTTCCCGTATGTCATTTTTACATATCCGTCTTTTGAGAAAAATTGAAAAAAAATATATATTAATATGATATCGCTCTCTCTATATATAAGGGGAAAAAATCCTCTCAGGCAAATACCGGGGGAAAAGTTTTATAGAAAGCCATGTGGCATTCTGAAGAATCTAATGATTCCTTAGTTGGAACAGTGAAAGGGGGAAAAAAGGGAAAAAATTATCAAGCACATCGTTACGGCAAAAGCAGGAGTAACAATTGCTCCTGCTTATACGCCAAGTTGGAATTTGCTTCCCGGGCGCATGCGCGTTGAATAGAATATACGCTCATTAACTTAGTGGGAAAGAGACTTGACAGAGACGATGCTAGAATTCGAGACGAAATTTTTTCTCGTCTCTTCTCTGTAGATCCTAACTTTCCCCTTTCTTTTTATTATTATTTTTTTACTCCAATTAATTAGGAAAAAATGTACCTCGCATTCTTGCGTTCTCTTCCTCCACTACTTTTTCGATTGATTTTTCTTTTTTTTTCTCTGTTATTTATTTTTTCCCTCTTTTTTCCCCGACCATGTTGCGTTTCACTACTTTCTCCCAGTTTCTCTACTTCACGATTTTTTTTATTTGTTTTGGGTTAGAATTTTCAGCACATCGTTTTATTTTTCTTTGTACATTTTTTTATTCGAATCTCTATTTTTTTCCCCTTCAAAACCTTGCACTATCCGCTCGCTCACTGTAGTTTTTAACTTTTTCGTGAACGTAAGACTTCAAAGGAAAAATAGATAGGGGTTGTGTTTTCTTCAATTCTAAAACCTCGTCTTCAGTGTTTCATAGTATTACGAGGCATGCGATGTATTTTTTTAAAATTTCTTCTCTTGTGTGAAATACTGTAGAATTTTTATCTAAGGGAAAACGCCCAACCATTTTATTCGCTAAGCTGAACATTTGTGTTAACGGTTTTGAAAGGAAAAGTGTTTTTTTCCTACTCAGAGCTTTAAAAAGAATCATGATTTAAAATGGTAAACCAGAACTATTTTGCATTTTTTCATGCTCCGTGGAGTATTAAAAGGTACAAACAATAACATAAATGGAGAGCGATGTGTTTTTCGAGCAACAATGTAGAAAAGCCTTTAATTTCCCATAAGTAAAAGACATAGTTTCGAATATTTTATAGGTAAAACTTGGATTTTTAAATTATAATTTTATTTTCTACGTTTTATTTAAAATTATATATTTTTTTTAACAAAAACATCTGAAAACATTTTTTATTCAGATGTCCAAATTTATTTATTTTAAAGAAAACGAACTTTATCTCTTTCAAATTCAGTAAAAATATAAAATGCAAACTAATTTTCTCTTTTGAAATAAGACTTTTTGATAAATATCCATTTTTTGTTAAATGCAGGATAGCATTATAAGCAAAAAAATGATTGCAAAATGCATTAATGTGGAATACATGATTTAAATACATCGTAAATCTGTAATTCAAACTTTTAATTAATTTTTAGTAAAAATTTAAAAGCACTAGATATTAAAAAAGCAGCGAATCATTTCACAAACAAGGTAGAACCAAAAATACATGAAATGCGTTTATAAATAGGGCATATATGTATGTAGAGAATTTTGTATATGTGCATTGGCAATAGAAACAAAATACAATTTTTTTAGAGTAATTTATTTAAGTTTATTACATTTTAAAGAATAAAAATTAGAAGATTTCAAAGATGGAAATTTCTAAGTAGTAAATTTTAAAATATTACATAAGAATTATCTTCATAACTTTTAGAATTAAAAGGGTTTTTCAACAAAACAAATGCATTTGCAAAACAGAAGTTATAAAAATGTATAAATAATAAATTTTATTCAAAATTCATATGTTAAACAAAATTCTTATTACACTTTTTATATAAAGATTTTACGTATTTTTTATTATTATAACTCCCCCAAAATAAATAAATAATAAATATTTTAAAAAAGGAATGAATTTTCATAAGGAAAGGCTAAAAAACCGGGTCTGAATGGTAAATTTTAAATAGTTTGAGCTGGATTTATTACCATTTGAAAATTTTCTACATAAGTTTTGAATAATTAAATAATTAATAAAAATATTTAAAAACTTCACCAACATAAGTAATTCCGAAAGCATAAAGATAGGCGTTACATGTTTCGAAGATGATTTGAAGGAAACACATTTGCGACGAGAGAGATCAAGGTTTTGCATTGCATATCTTTAACAAAATTTATAATTAGTAATCTATATATATAAATAATCACGCGTCCTGAAATCTCAAAGTGTCCCCACGCTAGTGTATATGATGTTTTTGTATTTTAATACTATTTTATTATTTTTCTAGTTTTCATTCACTATTCATCCTGCTGTTTGAATAACATTTTCCAACAATTAGTATTTTGTAAAATTGTTCATGAGTGAATATGTAATTGTATAGTTAAAAGCTACATGAGAATTAAAATTTCATGAAATGATTTTCGAAAATTCATTAATTTATAAGATAGCATAAGAATTTGATTTTTATTACACCAAATGGATAGCAAAACATTTTAATGTTCATTGAATATATTCAAAAATTGTATTGCTTTTCGGCTTGACATGCGGAAATATTTTTTCCATTGATATTTGATGTTGTTGCTTTGTCCATGCAATTCTAGGCTTGTCTATGTAGTGAAATCAAAGGGTGCCGAAGGCCTTCAAAATGGCCCTTGCTAAGTTGATGAACTTAAGAGAAAAAAGCAGTTGATTGTCCGTGGGGTTTAGATCCTTGTTGTGGAGTTCAGTGTTTTTAATGCAGTCGACAAGTTTTCTTCTAATGATTTATTTTAAGAATTTTAATTATGAAATTTCGCTGATATTACTCCCATATGTTTCAGAAAACGTTTTAAAAGAAAGGAATGAAGGGAAAAAGGGGCACAGGATACATTCCCGAAGTGATATTTTAACAATATCCGTTTACAATATTGATATTTGAGTATTATTATTAACTGTAAATGGTACAAATTATGAAGCACAATGAAACGTATTTCAAAGCAAATGAAAGAAAACTTAATTGCATCGCAAAGCACAAATGTACTCATATTCCTTTTAAAGCAGTCATGCAATTATGAATTAATAAATGTTACAATAATTCTTATCAATGATATCATTCAAACCGTATTTGAAGAAAATCGGTGATTGTAGTATTCGAGATAAACAATTAAATTATCAAAATGTTTTTTCTTTTCTTTTTGAATGAGTTTCTTAAAATCGATGAAAAATAAATTTCAGCTACTCATTCAGTTTAAACACACTTTTAATTCAATTCTTCGTGGTTCAACCTTTTATGGAATGTAGAAAAACTGGAATTATATATATCATCCCTATTTATTTCCACTTTACGAAAACATACACATAATTGTTTTCAAAACTAACAACTAAATCACACGAGATGAAATGGTTACGGATTCGTTTACTAGATGGCGCTGTCAACAAGAGAGCCCATTTTTAGCAGCTACAGATTAGCGATCAATTTTTATTTCTTCTACGATGCAGCGAACGCAACAGTCTGTTGATGATGCGAAAGGAAAAAGGGGGAAAAGAAATAAAATAACAAGGAAAACAGAAAAGGAGAGAGAAAAAAAATAAAAAAAAAGTAGAGGGGGTGGGCGAAAGAGCGATCTTGTGGAGGAATGATCTTAAAACCCGTCCTCTTTCCCTTTATTTTCCACCTCTTTCTTTCTTGCTTCCAATCCGAAAACGTTTGATCCACACAGAGTAGTACGCAGAAAGAAATGCAAACACAAATCAGAGGAACGGCCAAGAAGTCTTTTTAATTCACGCTCTTTGAAAAGTCCCTTCTGTTGACACAGAAGCGGAAGTCCCTTAGGAAGTTATTGGCAACACCTCCACCCCTTTCAACACCCCTTCTCCTCCGTAATCATCAGGCGATTCAAGAGAACTTAGTTCTCTCTCTTCCACTCCATCTATCTCAAGAAAAACTTAAAAATGTTCTAGTAAGATAAAAATGGTGGAAATAGAAGTTTTGGAAAATTCTCGAACGCAACAGAGCTTCGGGTGGATTCGAGTTAAAAAATAGTTCTCATTTCTCTCGATTCGAGACTCATGTAAAGGATTTCTGTATTTTCCATTTATAGGGATCTCAATACGTCTTTGTAGATGTAAGCTTCCCATTTCAGATGAATAACATGTAGATATATTTTTTTTCTTTTCTTTCCTGGGAAGAGAGAACTAGACGTCTTATTTCAGATTTACATACATGTGTTATCTGGATAAAAAAATGAGTTCTGATGCATAGTTCTAAGATTTGAATTCATCCAGTATTTTTCATACATATGCCTCGCTTACTTATTTTTTCACGTGAGAAGAAATCGCATCTAGATCTTCAAGCTCTATTTATTCTCAAAAGAAAGAATCAATAAATATTTGTAAATAATAAACGACAAATTGTGCTCAATGTACGTGATGCGACGTTTATCATACATTTTATTTTAGGGCTAGGTTTAATACGAATGAATAAACATTAGGAATTGATTCTTCATGTTTAACTTTTTTTTGCTGTTGGAAGGCAATAATTTTCTTCATAAATAATGGGGGAGAAAATCATCGAAAAACGGAAGTAATGGGAGATGGGAATTACTCGAATTTTTTTTCAAGTTAAATTCTTTCTGGCAAAAAGGTTTCTCTTGTACATTAGTAAATATTATTATGAAATATTAAAAGTATTTTTATATTTTCTCAAATTTTAATGGAAAACTAGAATGCAACAATTTTTGACAATGATTATCTGAAATACATGTCTTTTTCTATCAGATATTTATGTTTTCAGAGTATTGTTTGACTGTATAATCGTAGTTAAAGACGTTTATTCAAAGATATCGAATAATAGAACTGTTTCTCATGACAAAATTTGCAAATGAATTACAGTCAAATTTTCTAATTTTTCTTGGAGAATTTAGTTTTACATTTATGAAAGAAAGGTTAATATCGTAGTTTGTCCTAAATTTTTGCAAATAATTTATATAGGATTCAAAAACTAATTTCGTGCGCAGTTGTTAAGAAATAAAACTTTGACGTAGCAACTTATTTCCCCCTTCCCTAAAATATCTATTTTACATAAACAAATATTGCTATTTGTATTATAACTATTTCGTTCAAATATATTTGACTGAGATTATTTTCAATTACTCTAAAGAAATTAAATGTCAAGCAAATTATCGTACCAGACTTATCTTTAAAAAATGTATCTCCTTAAAATCACGATCATTTATTTAATTAGCAGTATTAATTTATTTTTATTAATCAGTATTTATAAGTTCTAATATTGAGAAAATTAACCCCTTATAAGAGAAAACTCGAGAAAAAAATGAAATCATGATAAATTGAAAATATATTTATGCTTTATCAATGTGATAAATGCAGAAAATTAAATCCATTAAATTTACGACAATATTCTAAAATATAGGAATAGCTTAAAATAATACAAAAACTTTGTTTTTATAGCTGGTGAATTGATTAGGCTTAAGATGTAATTATCAGCTACTTATTATGCCAATCGTGATTATATTCGATGTCAAATTTATAAGAGTTTATAAATATGTCTTTTTGCACTCTAAAGACAAACTATTATTAAATATTAGTAACTTAAAAAATCCTAACGCCTTAGAAATTAAGAAGTTATGAATTGAAAAGTTTCTTAGTCAATCGGGATATCGTCAAAAGATTGATAATTTACTGTGTGATGTGTATCTTTCTTTAATTCATACTATTAGTTCACAATCTCCCTATATATGTATATCTTATTCAAATTTTTGATCGTTAATAAAATACATCTTAAAGCAGTGTTTCTCAAACTGTGGGGCGCGCCCCCCTGGGGGGGCGCGATAAACGTACAAGGGGGGCGCGAGCATATCAAAAATAAAAGATTAAAAAAAATTATTTACTGGAATGAAGTAAAACAAAATACTTTCTGACATAATAAAAAAATGCACATTTACACTGATATAATTTATATATCTGCGATATTACGTCATAAAAAATTAAAGCTTCTACTTCTTTTCAAACCAAAATGAGAAAAAACAAAACTCAGACCCATAATCGAAAAAAAATTTTAGGAAGATAAAAAATTCATCACTGTAATATTATTGTCATCAGCTGTAGGCTGCAGAATGCAGTTGCTGCGGTTTGACCTTCGAACTTGTGCGGTTAGCTACCTCCCAGTTCTTATGTATTTGTTTTTTTCATTTTGGTAACTTGCAAATAAACTATTTCTGCTGCGATTTTTTCCTTGTAAAATATTTTTATGATTTTTGGAAAAGCACCGAGAGCTCTTTGAAGGATTACTTGGCTAAGATTTATTTCTATGAGTTATTCCCAAGCATATAAAAAAGCAAAATGAAAAACGTTTTACATAATTTTTTTTCAACATCCATATTGTAATAAATACACTTTTATTCCGGAGCTGTCACGCCGAGCACAGAGTGCACGAAATCGGTAATTCTGGCAAAACTGTTTAATTGTTACCAATGGCTCTGACACTATCCTCCTGTTTGACAGTCTTAACGTGTGAACTAAAATGTATTTGTCACATATCTCCCTCTTTTGGGAGTGACAAACGTTTTTTTACAATCTTTAGGTACTTGTTTTGACTGAGTTCCCGGTGTGATAACTTTTTTTTCCGAAATATTTTCTGTGTTCTTGAAAGTAGGTGAGTATATTTTCTCTTAAATAAATTATTCACTGGAATTACGATTTTTATTGTGTACTATAAAAATAATTATAAAAAAAAAAAGATTGGGGTGGCTCAATAACCCTACTCGACCATTAGTATCAAGTGCGTGCCTGCTCCAGGTTTAAAATATGTTAAGACTTTAAATATTGAAAATAATACAATTATTTCTCATCGGAATTTTATATTATTGTTCATTATTCAACATCAACTCTAAATGCTCTAAAATCAACTCTAAAATCATTTTACATTTTTGTAAACATTGTTGCGCACTTGACTTTACTCTCCTTACAATTCAGCGATTATATGAACAATGTTTTATTTTCTTATAAATGAACTCGTGCAAAGAGCGGGCACTTCAGGCGGTATACTTTTAATGTATCAGTGCTGCACAGAGTATTTTATAACTAATTAATTAATGCTAAATTAAGAACAAGTTTAATAAGTATTAGCGACTTCCATGGGCTTGTCTTACAGAGCAAATTTTTCAAAGGAATGCTTATATATATATGATTAGAAATTGACCCACTGAGTTCTTTCTAAAAAAAGCTGATATCTATATTTTGTCTTCTAAGCAGCCACTACATTTTGCAATATGTTCCAAATTAAAAATTAGAGAAAGGAAAAATAACATAATAATTATCCTATTACTTAATTTTTTTTTGCTTAAAAGCAACATATACAAAATTTAATACTTAATTCATGAATTTGTACGGTATATAATTAAGATTATTGCTTTAGCGTAAAAAAAATGCATTATTATTGCATTCAGTACATTATCAATGTATAAGGGGGGCGCGATAAAAATTGTGATTGATAAGGGGGGCGCCACTATTGAAAGTTTGAGAAGCACTGTCTTAAAGCGCTCAATTGAGCTGAAATTTTACATACACGATTATTTTGGATGAAAATACGGTAATTTATATTAATAAAAATTAATTGATTAAAACTAATTATTCAAAGAATTTCAAATACAACCACGTCGGCATCATTTTTGGCGACTTATGTCAAAACATTAAAAAGGTTTTTCCTTACATGTTAAAGCACTCATTTGAGCTGAAATCTTCTATACACGAATGTTTTGGGTGACAATACGATAATTTAACTATGACTTATTAAAATTCGTTGACTGAAACTAATTATTTAAAGAATTACGAATACAGTCACGTTGGCTTCATTTTTAGCGAATTAAGTGAAAACTTAATTCGCTATTCGAAGATTTTCTTTTCCCCTCGTTTTAAAGCATTCAATTGAAATGAAATTTTATATACACGATTGTTTTGGATGACAGTATAATGCATTAAAGATAATTAATAAAAATTAATTGCCACTTAATATTGTGATTCTGTCATATGTAAATACATATTTATATTAATTGTATATTTCATAAAAAGTAACTAAAGTAAAATTTTTCTTTGTTGACCTAAGTAGGAATCGACTTAAAAATTTTTTTATATATTACTTGTTTAAAATATTTATTTTTCTTTAAATACCAGAAATTTAAATATTTATTATAAAGGCATATTTCATTTATTTTTTAAATATTTAAAATTAATTTTAAATAGAATATAAACAAAAATTAGATTTTGTATTTCACTTTTCTTCCTTGCAATAATTTTTTCCATAGTGTGAAACATTCATGCCCTGCACATCACTTTTATGCAAACATAATTTACTTTTTAAAAGGTGTTAAAAACAACTTAACATATTGTATATTAATTTAATATTGATATAAAAATAATATAGATACTGTTTGATGGAGGGATGAAAATGCCGATTTTGTTTTAAGGTGTCCGAATACCCAAATATCATGATTTTTTTTAAATTAACAAATTTTATTATGATTTTATTTTATAATCCTCTTATCAGCTTTTTAAAAAAACCAAGTTTTTTATTTTCCATTCACTAGAACAAAAACTTCAAGTATTTTAGTAAAAGCAGATGCCATAACTTTACATTAGATGTCAAACTTTAAAATGCGTTTTATTCGAAATGTGTTTTTTTAATAGCTCAGACGGGACAGCGATTGCTCAAAAATATTTTATGATAATTTGCTGAAATTTTTGTGTATGTTTTATATAACAGTAGAAATGTTTTAACCTTCAGATGTATCAATCACTGTTTTATTACAAAGTTTACAGTTCCTTATGCGAATATAATCACTGTTTTTTAAGCAATTTCATATAAAACTAAGATAAAGTGCTCGAGTTTTTGTAAAAATTAAAATATCTCTTATCCTAAAGGTCATTTAAAAAAGGAATAGCAGAGTAATACATCAAAATTGAAAAAAAAGAATTTTTTCATTTACTATTTGTACAAAATAGGCCCGTTTATGTGATTTTTTTGTCAGTTTTTAGCCATTTTTTTTTTCGTTTCAGTAGTAATATAATTTTTTTTCTCTTCTTAATTTTAGCATTTCTTTCTTAAAATGTACTACATAAATCTAAAAACCACAAAAAAAATCCCCGTATCTCCTTTTTTTAAGGCATCCGACTACGTTCGGAACCGTGATTTTAAAAAAACGCATAAATGGATACTTTTCATGATATTTAGTGTCACTCAGATTAGAATACATGCATAAAATTCTTTTAAAGACATTTTGACAAAAATAATTTATTTAAATATAATATTTTGGCAAAAAATTAACTTAGAATAATCTTTTTTCCAAATGTTCTCCTTTTGTGAAAAATGGTAATATTATAATAATATTTTGCCTGTATATAGCTTTGACCTCTCTACAGAGGTTCAACTAGAATTTTTGAAAAATTCACATTATTTTCAGAGTGACCACCCATTGAAATAGTTATCGGCGTTTTTTCTTAAAATTGATCCCCTCTGTTGTCGTAAAATATGAATAAACCCACTTCTAAGTTATGTATTTCAAAAATTTTAGTTGAGCCTCTGTACAGAGGTCTGAGCTATATATACAGGCAAAATATTTATTCTAATCGAAGCATTTTTCACAAAATTAGAACATTTGTGAAAAAGATTCTAAGTTAATTTTTTGCCAAAATATTGTATTGAAATAAATTTTTTTGTCAAAATGTCCTTAAAACAATTTTATGCATATATTCTAATCTAAGTGACACTAAATATCATGAAAATAATCCATTTATGTGCTTTTAAAAATCACGGTTCCGAACGTAGTTGGATACCTTAAAAAAGTTGTTGCAAGCAGTCGAATAACTTAAAACTATCGCTTATATTGGCTTACAGCTAGGTATAGAAATCGCTGAGGTATTAAAACAACAACCTTGATACAAAATAAAAATAAAAAGTAATCAATTCTACTCTTCCCATTTTTGTTGTTAGTCATGATGCATCTCACAAAAAAATTTTAAATAGTGCACTACTGTTTGAATGATGAATTAGTATCAGGAACTGCTCATGAATGCATTTGAATTCAAGGCTTTGATTTACAAAAACAACAAAGTTATTTTGCTTAAAATAACTCAACCTCTTTTCAAGGATTTCGGAGTAAAAAAAAATTTTTTTACCTTATACAAATGATTTAGAAAGTGCATATATATATATATATATATATATATATATATATATATATATATATATATATATATATATATATATATATATATATATATATATAATATATAAATATGTATATATATATAAATATAAAATATATATATATATATATATATATATATATATATATATATATATATATATATATAAACATTTAATATGCTGTAAGAATAAAAAAAGCATCAATAATCATTTGAGAAGAACATGATATTGACATTAGTTATTCATTGACTCCCTATACATAGCATTATTTGTAAACTTGTTTTTACATTAATTGTTTCCATAAAAAAATTCATGTGCAATTTGTACTTAAAAATCAGAGGTTACTGAATTACAGTGATACTAATGTTTTAAAAATTTGATGCTATTAAGTAAAAATTATTACCATTTTAACATAAGTAATATAAAAGATTATTTTTAAAATTGTAGCATCCCCTTTTGTAAAAGATTAGGAATAGAAATATATTAGTTTATTGCTTTCAAAAATAGCTAGTTTAGGAATGAATGCATCATCCGTTAAGGAGTTTAGTTTTATCAATCAAATTATTTTATAAGATGGATACAATAAAGAAAACAGCCTATATTTTTCTATGGAAATCTTTATTCACATCCATTATTTGATGTCCATTAGTTGACGAAAAATAGACTGCAGTAAGATTGAATGCTACCAGTATAAGTGAATAGCTTTCGAAACATATAATATACTTGAAGTCATGTATTTAAATAATTAAGATGGCCTATTAAATAAAATCATAAAAAACTTGGAAATTTTATCAAAATTCACGATTTTGGGTATACTGATATCTTAAGAAGTATGTTATTTAAAACTATCAATAACAAATAAAGTATAAATTTTTTTGGAACAAAAAAATTTAAATATTAATAAATCCATTTGATGATAGTTTTCAATGTTACAAATATGATTAACAATTGAAATTTTATGTGCATGGATATTTCATTAAATATAAGCATTACGAAATTGGAAAAAAGGAAAACTTTAATTCTTCATGTAATGAAAAAAGTGTATCGAAGAGTTTTATTTCGATTAGAAGAATGTAAACACACATTTATATTCATTAAATATTTATTCATGTAAGTATTCAATGAATCCAGATTCACATTAATGTTCAATGAGTAAGTTGTCATGAAATTAATTAAAGTAAATAGAATGTTACATTATATGAAAGGTTTAGTTTCGGAAAAAATGAATATTTCTATTTAAGAAAGAATAATATTTTAAAAAAGGGAAAGATTTCTGATTAATTAAGCATCATATTTTTCTAAAAAAACCGAAATGATTGCTATTTTATTAAGAATTAAATTTAAAAAAAAGGAAAGAATTTCAGTTTAATGAAAAATTATGTATTGGAAAAGGGGAATGATCTCTTTGTTTAATGAGGAATTTTTATTTTTTAAAAAAAGAGTAAGTTTTTTATTTAACAAGGAATGTTTTAAAAAACACTGAAGCCCAGGAAATCAAAATTAAATATAAATAATAATCTTTTAAGAATAAAAAAACAATCATTCCTAAATTATATCGTTCTATTGATATGGACAACACTGCAAATATTTACAAGATTAAAATTAATATGAAATCAAACATTGAACATTTTTCAATAACGATGAAGAGTTTCGGAAATAGCTCGTTTATAATATTTTTGTTTATTTTCACTAATAATTTTATTTTAAAATTAGATGATGTTACTTTTTTTAAGTTAATATTGAAAGAAAATTAAGTATGCAAATAATGCTAGGTAACTATATTTGTGATTTTACTATAACATCTGTGCTTAAAATTTAAAAGTTGTATACTCAAATAAAATATTACATACCCCAGTACCTATCTCGAATTTTACTCAATATGCATGATTTAAACCAAATAATAAAACATTAAGGAGCAAATGGTTTATATATGAATTAATTAACGCATCTTACTTCGGTCATATAATAATGTATGTATGAAAAAAGAAGACTTGTATCAACATAGTGTGAATAATAATAATTGAACCATTGCAAAAAAAGTCTTATGATGACTCTATTTCAGGTAAGTACAGTATGCTTATTGCGAATTTGGGAATCACATTTAAAATATGTTATCAAACTACCTTAAGGGTTAATAGAAAAAATAGCTACGTAAGAGTTAATGAAAATTTTTTGCAAAAATCAAATCATTATACAAGGGGACATTTCCTTCATATTTTATTTTAAGCAGTTTTTTCTTTCCTCTTTTAAAAAAACAATGAAAAATTCCAAGAAACCCCATTAACTACGATCAAACAATAATTACGACACTTACGCGACGTCTTACCAAATCCTTTCTAACAAAACCTTTTTTTAAAGAAAGAATGAAAGCAAACACTCATAGCAGATGACAGACTACTCTCTTGCATTGAAAGTGAAAAGACAAAATGCACAAGACCACCGATGCAGAAATAGAAGAAAGAAGGAAGGACATGTCACCCAAAATGAAAGTTTCCCTTCTCTAATATCTAAAAACACAACACGAAGATATAAAAAAAATAATATCGAACACTTGGCAACAATAACAGCCACAAGGGGGGAAATGATCGATGGAAGCATTTTGAGTAAGAGGAAAACCTTCTAATGACGTGAGATCAGTGATGTCGTTCTCCATCACCAACCGATGATAAAAAAAATCGATGAATCGCATCAGAAATCGATCGTCCGGAACGTCGAATATCGATTCTGAGGTCTCATAAGAAACAATTTTGTGCAACCTTTTCTTGAGGTGTGCTTCCCGCTGTTCCAATAGGTCATTCATTTCTCGCTGCTTTAATACTTCTCTCTCTCTGGAATGGCAACACCTGTCTGTCTCTCTGACAGGTGTTGCCACCGCATTTGGGAGAAAAGTTAGGGTTTTAATAATAAATTTCCTGGAAGTGATCAAAGTTGATGGAGCGGATGGCCGGCCGAATGCGGTCAGACACATGAACACGACTAAGGAAACGGAAAAGGCAGAATTCACGACTAACGAGATTACCAGGGAATGTCAGATCTGTCACAAATGACAAATCTAGTTAGGGAATTTATAGAAAGATCAAGGGAGATGCAGTTCAGAAAGAAACGATTATAGAACGTATTGAGTATATAAAGTACATGAACGGAGAAATGTTTATTTTTGTGAGGTATACGCAACAAAATGAAAGCGAAGGTTTGGAATGGATTTGTCATGTTTAGATAGTTGATTTGTAATAGTTATGTCAATGCAAGATTGCGTATTTGACTGGAAGAAAACTTATGATAGATTTTAACGAGGAAGTAATGTGTTAATGTTTCGATAACATTACCACTGTAATTAATGAATGCCATCATTTCCAAAAATAAAAGAAACTTGCAACCTGAATTTCAGGGAAGTTGATTATTTAAAATTCAAAATGCATTAATTCTTTAACGAAGCTCTTGAAATATTATTTTTTTCGATAGAGTCATTAATTAAATAATCAGAAATGGTACTAGTATTTAAATGAATATAAGATATTTTGCGTTAAAGAACAAAAATTCGATTACATACCTTGGCGAAACTTCGTGTATAACATTGATTAATTTTCGAAATTTTTTAAATGGAAAAATATAATTTTATTAATATATTAAACTACTTTTTATAGAATTGATATTGCTTTCCTGGATTCAATCATCTTATTTAAATAGAGGTAGGAACTAACGTAATTCACTTTTATTTTAACCAAAAATATGGCAATTTACGCATAAGCATTTCAATAGTTTTTTAGATGAAATTGTTATTTCATTGTTATAGATACTATATGTATTTTATATTGTTAGTGATATCCTTATTTAAGAATATTATCATGCATAATAATTGCTGTATTCTTTGCAATTTATTGTTATACGCCATCGTTAGTATTGTTTCAACTAAGCCGTGTTTTGCTTTGTTGCAGTTCTTAAAGGCTATTCCCGTATTAAATATTTTTCACGCAAAATGGAAACAACTAATATAAAAAAAATTGCGAAGTCAACTCATACATAGGTCAATAAAGAAAATTTTTATTTTAGTTACTTTTTATCAATTAATTACAATTAATATAAATATATGTATGTACATGTGGAAGAATCACTATATTAAGTAGCAATTAATGTTTATTAATTATTTTTTTATGTTTCGTGTTGTCATCCAAAACAATCCAAAACAACTAAATGCTTTAAGGTATCCGACTACGTTACGGAACCGTGATTTTAAAAAAGCGCATAAATGGATAATTTTCGTGTTATTTAGGGTCACTTAGAATAGAACACATGTATAAAATTATTTTAAGGACATTTTGACAAAAAAATTATTTAGATACAATATTTCGGCAAAAAAAATACTTAGAACAACATTTTTTCAAAATGATCTTCTTTTGTGAAAAATGCTTCTATTATAATAATACTTTGCCAGTATATAGCTCAGACCTCTGTACAGAGGCTCAACTATGATTTTTAAAAAATTCACATTATTTTCAGTTATACCCATTTGAAATAATTATCGGCGTTTTTTTTTCTTAAAATTTCTCCCCACTGTTGTCGTAAAATATGGATAAACCCACTTCTAACTCGTTAATTTCAAAGATTCTAGTTGAGCCTCTGTACAGAGGTCTGAGCTATATACAGGCAAAATATTATTATAATAGAAGCAGTTTTCGCAAAAGGAGAATATTTTGAAAATGAGTCATTCTATGTTCATTTTTTGTCAAAATATTGTACTTGAATAATTTTTTTATTGTTATACTATTCTTGAAACAATTTTATATACATTTTCTAATCTAAGTGACACTAAATATCATAAATATTATCCATTTATACGCTTTTGCAAAATCATGGTTCCGAACGTAATTGGATACCTTAAGACGTGGGTGAACTCCTTAAAGCATGAGAATTTTTTTTTAAAGTTTAAACCTGAGTCGCTAAAAATTAAGCCAACATTGATCCGTTATTCTTTAAATAGTTAATATAGTTAGTTTCAGTCAATTAATTTAAATTAATTATAATTAAATTATCGTATTTTCATCGAAAATAATCGTGTATATAAAATTTCAACTCAACTGAGTGCTTTAAAATGTGAAAAAAAAACCCTTTTCAAGTTTTGACACAAGTCACATGTTGCCAACGTAGCTGTATTTGTAGTTCTTTGAATAATTAGTTTTAATCAATTATTTTTTATGAATTATATTTATAGTATTATATTATCTTCCGCGTGCATATAAAATATTAACCGTGCATATAAAATTTCAGCTCAATTTAGCACTTTAAAAAGTATTTTATTTACGATTGAAATTTTTAGCACAAGATATATAAATCTTATACATATAAATATCAGTTTAAGAGCTGAATATGATGCAATTACGGAAAACTTGCAATTTAAGTATGTTCAGGGATTTACTCAAGCATTACTTTTTATTTTCAAAAGCTATTTTTTTATGTCTATTTATTGGTATCAAACCTATACAAAAAGTAGAATTTTCAGATAGTTATATAGTGTGAATGGTTTCTTAGAAACACTGTTTGTTTTTAAACATTTTCTTAGATTAAAGTTATAACGTTTCTTATAAAACGATTTACACTGTCTCCATCAATAATTAATTAACATAATATGAACATCGATCATTTTTAGGTGGGATCCTAATTTAGTCGGCATCTTTATTTGTAGCCAAATTGACGAATTATATCATATTGAATAAAATTCCAATACAGAAAAATGAGCTAATGACGTAATTTGGAACAGTTTTTTTCCCTTCTTGGCCAAAGCTGTTAGTTAAAATAGGATTTTATCCACATTTCAAAATATAAGAATGACTAAATTTTTTTCATTGTAATTATGTTTCCATGCAGAAATTTTGTAAAATTTAATAAAATTCAAATATATATATAATGATTTGGAAAATTAACATATAAAATTATCTGTAATATAGAAGTACTATGAAAAAATGCACTTTAACATATTAGTAAGTAATCTATTTAGTTTCTAAATTAAAAAAAAGAATTTTTAACGCATATTACATTAAGAATGATTCGATTGATTGAAATAAAAAAATAGCCAATCGTGTGTGTATGTGTGTCTTAATATACTAATCATATAAAATATATTTATATAAAAATGTATTATACTTATATTTAAAATAATAATCAAGTAATACTGTAAATCATACTACTTTTATGTGATCATGAAGTTAGGGATTGAAATGAAAATTAGAGAGTTTTTCTAGTTTAAAAAAGAACTATTATTTTGTTACCATTAGATTAACGAAATTTTAAGTGAAGAAAACTATAACTTCCTCTATTTATACATTGTGAAATTTCTTGTATTAATTAATAAATACTCTTATTAATGTTTCAATGTTTTTGCAATGTTTTAAACAATTATTACTTCTTAAAAGTAACTAAATCCGGGCAAACACTTAGAAAAAAATTAGTTTCCATTAGATAAGTTTGTCACTTTCCAAATTATCACATCCAACGAAATGTGCGATTGAAATCGCGGTACACAGATTTCAACCACATGCAATCATATTTACAGATTTAAACTATTCAATTTTATTTCTGTCATTGCTCATTAACTTTCCCGGTTATTAATACAGGATGTCCCGAATAGGACATCAAAACCCTGTCAGCTGCTGCAGACAGAGTCACAGCCAAGTGTGATATATCAGCAATTAGGCCCTCAAATGCGCGGACCATGTTCCCTTGCGCATCCAAACCATCCATTGGACCTGTTTACAATCCCAATGCATCAACATGATCAGTAAAACTGCCATCAATTTCCACGAATCGAGAAGTTTTGAAAGGCCTCTGGTGGACTGGATCATGTTAATTGAGCCGACATGAGTTCCCGGCAAGGCCTAACACCAGTGTTATCCTCTTTGAAATTAATCCCTCCAAAGGATTTCGTCCTCTGATTAAAAGCGGTGGAAGTTGGGTTCCTCAAACTGGGATTGGACACTAAATTAAATGGACGTGTTTGCAAATGTCCGATGCATTCATAGGATTTTAATGAGAGTAGAAAGGGACTGAGGTCGTTTTATGGGAAGAGCGTGTACGTTGCTTTCCTTAATTCGATATTTGAAACCCCCCGCCAGACAGTTAGGGGGAGGGAAGGCGAAAGTTCGAAGCATGTACTTGGACTTCGGGCTCATTTTACATTTGGAGATAGTGTGTAAAAGGCTGTTTAGCAGGAATAATGTGTTTGTGGTTAGAGTACAGATTTTAATAGTTTAGATACTGATTGAAGTTTTTGAGAATTTTAAATGACTTGAACGTTAATTTTTGTTGATTATTTCAAAGTTGGTTTAGAATGTTTTTATAAAATTAAATCTAGTTAAAATA
Organism: Trichonephila clavipes; assembly: GCA_019973935.1. Classification (NCBI taxonomy): domain Eukaryota; kingdom Metazoa; phylum Arthropoda; class Arachnida; order Araneae; family Nephilidae; genus Trichonephila; species Trichonephila clavipes. The sequence goes on along the minus strand of BMAU01018473.1, from coordinate 794,785 downwards.
AAATATTAAGTGATTTTATTACATTTCAATTTCTTTAACGCTGAATAGAAACATTAATTATATTTTTTGAATTCCATTAAGTATTATTGTAACAGTCAAGGCTTAGATTATATAGAAGCTCAGTGGCTGAGTGGTTAGCGCATCGCGCTTCCACGCCACAGGTGCAAGGTTCAAACCCCGGGTTGAACAAGGTGGATTCAGGCTTTCATCCATTTAGTGGGTCGATAAAATGAGTACCAATCTTTATTGGAGACTTAACACTGGAGTTTTTCGAGTCATACTGACCACCTGACCGGAACATCTGCTCATGTACCTCCAAGTCCAAGGTCGCGAATACTGAGTGGGGCACAGTAGACCTTGGCCCTCAAGGGCCGTCGCGCCACTGAGTTAAATGAAGTTAAAGCTTATATTTTTGGCTTAAAATAGTTAATCACACAAAGGTTATGATAAAAAATTACAAAACTTCAAACAAATTTTTCTAAAGGTTTTTATTCTATTACAATCAGTTATCTACTGCTAAAGGACATTTAGAAAAAAATATTTGTAAAACTGTGTTTGAAAAAAACAATTCTAGCAGCATATATATATATATATATATATATATATATATATATATATATATATATATATATATATATATATATATTAGTGGTTTTAATGACTTGTAAATTCCTTATGTAGAAGATTTTTAATATATATTAAAGATATTGCAAATTCTTGTTATTTTTTTTTCGTTATTAGAAATAAATATTTTTACATCTCTATAAAACTAAATAAGGATGTTACTTAAATTGTATGTATTTCTGTAAACTTAAATGTGATACATTTAATCCTTCTGTGGAAACATAATATATTTCTGTGTTATTGTTTTTAACATTATTTTGAAATAATTAAACTATAAAACTTTTGATACATATATGGGAATGGGCTCCATTATACAATCGCTTGATATTTGTAGTATATTGTTTGAGCAAAATAAAACATATTGCAACTACTGCCATTTCTGTTGTTAATTTTTACAATGGTTCAGAATCCCATTTTGCACACATTTAACAAAATCTTTTTTTTAGAGGAGAATTTAATCATCAAAAATAGGGATTTTTTCATGTTTTGTGAGATATTTAATAAATTGCTCAAAGATCGCGGCATTGTGCTCTATTCATCAATGCTACTTTTAAGTTATGAATGGGCATAAAATAAATAAGTATTAAATATAAGAAAGTGCATGTTTGTTCTGGTGGGTTCTCATACGCCTTTTCTTTGGACATTCCCCGTGCCTTTTACTTCGTTATTTTGCTGCATGTTATAGTAACCTCACTTGGTGGAAAAACCTTGATATATTTAAATGGGCACACTACTATTTAAATATAAATATAATAATTGAGGGAAATGAGAGAAAGAATATGGAAGAATTAGGTGAAATAGAAGACCTACTGAGTCTCTAGCATATTTACATGAATAGATCCAGATCATATATCTGATCTAGCTCGTTAAAAGAGTTCACCGTTTAGATATCACAAAATAACTAGACATTATTACAGTAATTTTAAGTTAGAGTTAGGTTAAGTTAAACCATTCTCCCCATATTTAATTTGTTTTTATACCTGATTATTCAAAGATTTAATAATTTGGTTAAAATATTAGATTAGACCTTTAGGTTGTACATATATATCTTACTACACCAGAAGCCAATTCATCACTTCTGAAATAAAAAAAAATATTGGTATTGTATGCATTTACTCAGCATAGTTACTGTAAAATCTAGAGTATAGCGCAAATCTATACTTTCAAGCTGCATTTCTTAAGTTATAGGTATATTACCGTATAACGGGTACCCTCGATTTTACGAAGAAACCTGAAATGTAAGTATCAATGCTGTTATGGTTTGAAGTCATTTATTTAAGGGAATTATTCTAGGCGTTTTTAAAAGAACTGTACTCTTCTAGAACAACAACCCTTGAAGTTCATATATAGGCTCATTATTTCATCTAACTAAACATTCTTTCGATGTATGCAGATTTCTAGCATTGTATGCTTATTTTATTTAAACCTATCATTTTCATACCCGGCTTATAACGCGTACCCGTATACTTCGATCATATTTTTTGCGTTAAAAGTGTGCGTTATACACCGAATTTTACGGTATTTGGAAAAATGTTAAATAAGCCAACTACTTTAAGAACGTAAAACAGGCATTTTTTCTGCAGTGAACTTAGCCAATATTTAATTACGTTTTAATTCGCTAAGTGCTTAAACACGTGACCAAAAAGAAATAATGAATATCCTTAAAAATTATGTTGCTATTGAAGCTAAACGAATGTTCAAATAAGCTTATTTCTGTCTATTTAGTCATAAAATCTCAAGCATTCAGAAGTAATTACTGAAAAAAATCGAACTCCATGCTTATACATACGCTGGAGGCCAACAATAATGCCTTATTATGTAATAAAGAAAATAAGGACTAAAAAATAGATGCTTACATCTCTCGGTGTTATTATATTTGACGAAAAATGTATTAATAAAGAAAAATAATGAAGCCATTGGCATTTTCCTAAAATCAAAAGGAAATGCAGCCGATTTGATATTGTTCGAAAATAAATGCTAATTTAATGAGGAATGATTTCTTTTTTTTCCCATTTCTCTTCAAAGTTGCCGTTATTCACTTGGAGCAACTAATAACGTTATTATTAGAAGAATTATTTCGGGAAAGGAAAGACAAAAATTGCTTCTTTCCTCAAAATATTCGTTGCCAACCTACTTCGTCATAATCCAATAATCACAGAATCTAAGGGCAGAAGACAAGATAATAACTCAATTAGAGCAAAAACTCCTCATTTAGTCCAAAATCCCAAATAATTCCCGTCATTCAATTACGCATTGCAGATGAAATCGGGAAGGTTCTCGGAGATACCAATTAGGGCTGTCATTTGGGTTCTTTCACTTTCTCCTACTTCTCAATCCTGGATGTATTTTCGGCCCAAATTGGAGTCTCTCTGAGAATGCCCGCGTCCTTCACATATTTATTCGGGAAAAAGATGAGATGAAAAGATCCGGTGCATGGTTTCGAATTTCATGTCAAGAAGATTTTTGTTGTAAACAGACTCCATTTTTTTCTCTCTTTTTCTTTTCTTTTTCCCTCTCTTTCTTCTTGTTTTGCTTTCAGTTCTTATTCTCTCGTTCCCTTCTACTTTCGAGATTTTTCCCAGAAAAAGGGAAGAGAAAGAAAAAGTGAAATTCTATACTTTTCTTACCTCTCGCTCTCTCTCAAAAACGCGGCTTTGGAATTTTCCCGAGAAAGGCAAAAGTTAAAAGTCACGATGTTTTCCTCTTTCGCGGAGAAAGACGCAGCAGAAAGGCAAAAAGAAAAAAGAAAAAAAACAGCAAATGTTTTTAAAAAAGATGGAAAACTCTAGTGGAATGTTTTTGATTAAAAAGCACATAAGCACCGAATTTAGCTAGTAATTCTTAGAATTTAATATTTTAATAAACATGTTTACGAAACGGGGGTGAAAAAAGGGACTAGGAGAGTAAAAATAGAGTCGAGTTTCTATTATATTCTCACTACATGAATATTAAATTCTTGTTAATTGAAACATTAAATCCAGTTTACGTTGTTTTTCATTTAGAAATTTTTTCAAAAATATATCTAGTGCTTTCTTCAAGAAAATATTATTTTGTTCTGATTTTAATCATAATTATATATATAAACAATTCTTTAATTATGGGATCATATTTATATTTTTTAAAAATAGAAACTTCCAGAACATTTCTCTAGAAGAATTTAAAATAATAAAACCTTTAGAAAGCAGTTTTTAATTGGTGCTCCTATTTCTACAAGCTTAGCAAACGCATTTTCTTAATTAAGTTAAAAGTGTATAATTTTTCTTTTAGTAAATATCAGTATAAATATTATCAACGAGAGAAAAGATGCACAATTTTCTGCTACTGTGCTTTTTTTCTTTAAGTTTAGGGCCGAAAGATGGATTGGGTAATCATTATATCATTATAAACTCATCATTACAAGCCAAGTGACGTTGCATAATTTAAGTGGCTCTTAAGTATTAGCAATCAATATGAAGTTGATAGCTGTACATTTCAGAACAACGAAAGAACATTGTTTAAAATACTGTATAAAAGATAAAGTGTCTTTATCTTAACCCTATAGTAATTAATATAAAAGCAAATAAATAATAAGCTCTCTCTCAGTGATACTGTAACATGCATAATTTGTGCATGCACCAACAGCAATTTATAAAGTATTTATTTCTTAGACGAAACTTTAAATTAACCTGAAACAACTTGATGGTTATTTATTATCTTGCTATTAATTTGTTTTTTTCTATTCATACTATTAGTTCACAATCTCACTATATCCAGTTCAAATTTTCAATCGTTAATAAAATACATTTTAATGCGCTCAGTTAAGCTGAAACTTTATATGCTGTTATTTTGGATGTCAATACGGTAAATTAATTATAATTACTAAAAATTAAGCGATTAAAACTAATTATTCAAAGAATTACAGATTCAGTCAAGTTGGCATCATTTCTGGTAGCGACCCTTTTAGCGACTTGTGTCAAAACTTTAAAAGTTTTTTTTCTCACATTTTAAAGCTCTCATTTCAGGTGAAATTTTCTATACACGATTGGTTTGGGCGACAATATGATATAATTTAATTATATTTCAACAAAATTAATTGACCGAAACTAATTATTTAAAGAATTAAATATACAGTCACATTATATTCATTTTTAGCGACTTGGGTCAAAACTTCAAAAGATTTTTTCCCTCCCGTTTTAAAGTATTTGGTTGAACTGAAATTTTATATACACGATTGTTTTCGATGACAATACGACACTTTAATGATAATTGATCAAAATGAATTGCCACTTAATATTATGATTCTGTGATGTGTATATGCATATTTATATTAATTGTAATTATTTAATAAAAAATACTGTAAAATCCGTAACCACTTTTAACACACCAAAACTGATAAAAATTTACACGGGGTATAAAAATGAGAGCTTTAAAAATAAAAAGAGATGAGAGCATTGAAGCAAATTAGACTTCTACATATATAGAAACCCTTTTTATTTAAAAGAATGACATTCCTTATGCAGTTCTAGAAGTATAATATTTTTTTCTACAGCTTGGAATAATAACTCGACTAAATGTCTTCAAAACATAAGAGCATTGGACACGTTTATTTCAGGTTTCTTTGCAAAATAGGCTTGTGCGCGTGTTACGGAGAATATAAATAAAAATTAAAAATTGCACCATGAAAACATAGGTGTTCATGCTTGTCGCAAAAACCGTGCGCCAGACGGCGCTGTCTGTGTCTCTAGTTACTATGTGTTTAGGTGAATAAAAATAGAGAGTGTTTTACAGTCCATGTGTGAGGTGTGTGTTATTGAGCTATCCCGGGTGTAGTGATCAAACAATAGGTGTTCTTTATACGCCAGATTTCATGGTAAATAAAATAAAATTTTTCTTTGTTAACCTATGTAGGAATTGACTTTAATTTTTTTTATTACTGATTATATATATATATATAATTCAAAATTAAAAGCCATATTAATTTTTCCCCCTTTTTCCTTTTAAATAATTCAAGGAGCGGAAGATACCTGCATTTTATTCTTTATTATATAACTCTGCCTCAAATGAGAGAAGAAGCTGGTTTACAGTAAATCTTAATTTTTTTTAACCAGTGGTTTCTAACTTTACTCCCCATGGACTCCTTTTTGATGAAAAAACTTGCCCACGAACCCCCAAATGAAATAAAAGTGTTCAATACATAATAGAATTTCTTTTAAAAAATAACTTTGATATTGTAGTCTCATAAAAAAAAGTATAAACAAGTAATATATATATATATATATATATATATATATATATATATATATAACAATTAAGTCAATTCCTACTTAGGTCAACAAAGAAAAATTTTATCGTTGTTACTTTTTATTAAATAGCTACAATTAAATCAATATAAAGATTAAAAGTCGTGAACAATTTTCAAATTTCCTGCAAAAAAGCGGAAAGGAGAACAAACTAAACAAACTCCGGTGTCTCATTGACACGGATGGACATTCTAGTGTTAAGCCTTTCGAGGACCCCCTGAATTCGCCCATGCATCCCAAACTAATTTTAATTTTTCACGGACTCCCTCAGAAGTCTCAAGGATCTCTAGAAGTCCGCAAGAACTACTTCTGATATTCTTCCATTGCTCTGAGATATTCATTTATTTATAAAAATTTAGTGGGAAACTCTTTGTTAAGAAATCAGATATATCAATTTTGCTTTTTGCTGTCGATGTGGTGGGGGTGCGAATTGATATTTTTTTATTAGTAATAGACAACAGTGAAAAGTAGCGACCATTTTATGAGTGGAACTAATTTTTAACTATCTTTCATATCTTGCAAGCGAAAAATATTCGGAGGAAATAGGTTGTTTCAAGACGATTGGGAAGTTGACTATTTTGTAATGAAAAAGATGCATGGATCATTAATTATTTGATCTATCACGAAAAAGTGTAGCATTTAAAAATACCAATAAACAGGAATCGTTCAATGCTTTTCTTCGAAGATCTCTTTCAAGGGGTGATAAGTAGGCTTTCTCGAATACTCTTTACAACAGTAAGGGTCTTTTGTCAGTGGCAATGTCACAGCGGTAATAAAGTCACCCTATTAATTGGTTATATTATTGGTAATCACATGAACCAGTTGACTGATGCAGAAATTGTGATGGAGTGATACTTAAATGCTTCCAATTGATAAATATTCAGTGACAAAAAATAATAATTAAAAAAGCAAATTAAGAGTTTTAATATTTTGATCATTTTACATATTTTAAATTTTCTACGTTATCTTGGTCTTAAAGGATTTCTCCAATCCCCTTCCATTAATCATCATGTCGGGATCGATCCGTGTCAAATAGCTAACATATGTATGCGGCTCTGGAGAAAAAAGGGGTTGAGTACCCCTGATCTATATATGTAGATCGAATTCAAACAGACATAACTTAATCCGGATATCCAATTAAAATAATTAAATATTAACATACGCAAATAAAAGCTTATTTCATATTCTAGTAGTTTTCCCGACCTAATTACAAACCATACAAATTAAATATTTATTTGAATTCCCACTTTCACTGTTTTTACCATTTTGTATTGTATTAGCATAAAATACAAGTTCTTTTTACTGCATAGAATGTTTACAGCTGCGTACCTTGTCTTATTTTACAGATTATTTCATTTAATCTGGGTTTTCCTTAATCCGACTGATCTAGAGCCACAATTAGACCGCATTACTCAGATTCGACTGTACTTTAGGTTGTGGTGCTTCTTAACGAGGATTTTTATAAGTCACCAATGTTACTGCTACACAAATTTCACTTGCATTACGATGATTTGCGATTTAATATATAATATCTGGATTCTCGATCAATTTAGTTACAAAATGCGATATCTTACTTTTTTGTTGGTTAATAGTCTTTTTTATCACTGGAATACTGGCCTAACTTTGTTTTATTCTTAAATGGTGACTATTATGAAGTTCTTTAATTATTAGTAACTATTCCTAATTCTATCCCGAAGCCTAGTGGGCTCCACAGGCAGGGAAAGGTCGAATCAAACTTTCATCCTTTCAGCGGATCGATAACTAAGTACCAAGCTTGCTTGGAAACTGGACACTGAGGGTTTCGCGTCAGACTCACTACTTGACTGAAACATATGCACATGCACCTCAGTGCCTAAAATGTCACGTATACTGAAGCACAGTAGGCCTTGGTCCTCATGGGCTGTTGTGCCCCTGAGTTCAGTTCAGAACTTTTCCAAATGCTTTATTGGGTCTGATTTACTAAATCCTCTTGAACTAGACTAGTTGTGTTTATTAATATAAAATGTTATCAGTTTCTAAAAAAATCTGGAACTAATCAAGTGGGTAAGAATGAGAGATATTACGTTTTCTAAACATATCTCTAATACTTAATATATACTTCAAATGTCATTTAATATTTAAATAATTTTAATTTTAACAGATTTATTAAAAATTTGGATAAATTAAATTTTTAATAGATTTATTAAAAATTTGGATAATTTTAGCCACTAATTTTAGCTATTTAGCAACTGGTATTTTATCAATTGAATTGTTCCTAAAATTCAAACAATATTTGGCTTTGGTGTTGCAATTTGCTTGTTACTTCTCACAGTGTCAAGAAAAGAATTTACCGCTATTTCACTTTAAATTAAAATTTTATAAACTTTTTGTTTACATAATATGTGTTAAAAATTTGTGTAAAGAAAATTAATATTTAGAGTATGATCATGGATTGCTAAAAAACAGCGCATTGAAAAGATCTAGTACACATTATTTTCAAAAATAAGTTTTTCAGAATATTTTGAATTATAAATTCGGTTTTAATTTGATAAAAGTTTTAAATCCAAACAATAAGTAGTAAAAGTAAGCTACATGGAACATGCAAACATTGCAAGTATTACAAATAGTGAAATAAACATTCACATGCGAGGAAAATGATAGTTGAAAAAAATTTATTAAAGTTCAAAAAGCTGTGCCTATATTACTTGTTACAAAACATGTTTAGGAATGCATAAATATAAATCAAAATAATGAACTTCTAAGAAATTTAAAATTATGAAACTCATAAATGAACAATATTTTGCCTTACATGAATAAAGATCTCTTTTAATATGTAAAACATATTTTTGAAAGTGGTTGTCGAGGCAACCTTAAAATGCTTCATAAAATGCATTCAATGTATATTATTTAGCACATGATAAAATGAAATATTCTCTAAAGTAGCTGAGTTTTGATTCATTAATATTTTCTGCACATTTATATGCTTAACTATTAACTAAACTATTTAAAATACATTTATTAAATGCATCAAACCTAATAATTAAAAAAATATTCCAATATATATCTAAACTCTTTTCTTAAATCCCAAACTGTTTTGCGTCCTTTTAAGCTAACTAAAACTGTTTAATTTTCTTCTTTCTCGGAATAATAAGTGCGGAATAAACTTTCAAGCGGCAAATCCTCTTGCCTTTAAGAGCATGGAGAGGCTTAATATTAAAAATAGAATTTCATTTCTGCTCATTCGAGTTTTTGTTCAGCTATAACTAGATATTTCATCCGGAATATTGAAATGCAAGAAATGTAAGTGAGATCGGAACGCTTACGTTTCAGATATTCTGTGAAAAAATATTCCCATCAACTACATGAATGGAATAGCTAACGTCACAAACTATAAAAGCTGTTGCATTACCAACCGCTCAATAGAAAATGATCTAAGGCATTTAAGGATCATATACCGCATCCACTACTTTCCCATCAAGTAAGAGGAAAAGCGACCCAAGTAGGTTTTTCGTCGGATCCTTTAGTCTTATTGATTGATCCTATTTCTGAATTTTTCTCTTATATTTATTTTGTATTACAGCCGCCTGGTGGCGTAGTTGGTTTGTCACTGGCCTTCTGCACCCAAGGTTGCGGGTTCAAACTCGGTCCAAGTCTGTGGATTTTTCATGATGCAGAAAATCGACAGCGGCCATGTAGGATAATTATACGGCATGTGTGTGTGTGTGTGTGTAAAAGAGCCCGAGAGTGTCGGCTTGACTTGTATGCTCTCAGCAAAATTAAATCCTAGAACAGGTTAACATCGCCAGAGCTCAGGTGCCTCTCTCTAGAGAGGAAACTGGGCGTCAAAATGAACTGCGGAGATTGGTATCCGCCTCTAGGGTGCCGCACTAAGAAGAAATGCCAGCTTTCGGGAATGTACTAGGTCTGCAATAGTAAAATACCAATCCACAGCCCATTAGAAATAAAGTAAAATATTTTGTATTAGAAAGATGAAGAGTGTGAATAGAAAAAAAGAGTAGAAAGAGAAAATCTGTGTATAGAAAGAGAGGGATAGGAGAGAATAGAGGGCGGAGAGAGTAAATCGAAGGAATAGAGAATAGAGAGATTGGGAGGGTTGAGAAAATACACTCATGTCCATAAATTAAGGATAATTCAAAATTACACACAAATGAACTCTCAAATGAAAATTTCACCTGTGTAAAATTATCACACACATCTTAAAGAAGAATATGCAAATTACAGCAAACCACCAGAGGGCGTGGATATTACGTCACAATGACGAGAGTGTAAGAGAGGGGTATATAAGGAATGGCGGCAAAGAAGTAAATTTGTTCACAAGCGCTTTAAAAGCCTTTCAGTGCAATAACTGCATAGTTATGCCACAAAGGAAGCATTTGGATGATTTTTTACGTGGTAGAATTATTGGATGACTGGAATGTGGACGTACCCAGACTGGAAGTATCAGAGGAACTTGGAATCGCTTTAAGTGTCATCTTCAGGCTTTGACAACGATTCCAAGATGATGGTAATATGAGTAGATATTACAGCACAGATCGCCACAGTTACAACGTCGAACAAGGATGGTTATTTGGCAGTTACTGCCAAAAGGAACAGACGGAGCACAGTGTTAGACCTGTCTCGTCAGCTCTCTTCAGCTACCGGTACGATAGTTTCAAGGCAGACCGTGTACAGACGCTTAGAGCGCATTGATCTATATGCTCGTAGGCTTGTCAGATGTGTTCCACTTACCGCAACTCGCTGTCGCCTGCCATTAATCTGGAGTAGAGAGCATGCATTGTGGACACCACAACAGTGATCTTGTGTGATCTTTACCGACGAGACCAGGTTTAGTTTGCAGTCTGATTCTCACCGGATTTTAATATGGAGAGCACAAGGTACCCGTTACCACAAAGACAACACCATTGAACGACACCGTTACGGTGGTGCAGGATGGCTCGTTTGGGGAGGAATTATTCTTGGTTCCAGAACTGACCTGCGTGTTCAGAGTGTAACGATGACAGGCCACATCTATCGGGATGTCATTCTGGAACAACATGTACGTTTGTTTCGGGGCGCCATGGGTGCTGAATTTCTGATTATGGATGACAACGCCCGTCCTCACCGTGCAAACATTGTAGACGAATGCATTCAATCGGAGAATATCACCTGTATGGTTTGGCCAGCATACTTACCGGACTTGAATCCAATAGAACATGTGTGGGATATGCTTGGCTGACGAATTGCAGCCCGTCAACCCCCTCCCACCTTTCTACCGGATCTTCGGAGGGCATTCTTTGATGAGTGGCGTAATATTCCCCAAGATCAGATTGATAAATTGATACTCAGCATGGCTAGGCGTTGTAAGGTCTGCATTGCATCGTCCGGGAGACATACTCCGTATTAACCATCATACTAACCATGTTACGCTGTTTTTTGTAAATAGGTTCTTTTTTGAAATTTGGTCCAGGGAGTAAAAATCGCAATTTTTATTAATTATGTCAAACATATAGCATCATTTTTGCTCTTTTCCTTTTGTTTAATAAATAAACTTTACAAATAAGTCAAATTTGTTTTGCTTTTGTCTCTTTCTTTGCCTGAACTTCATTGTTCTTAATTTATGGACATGAGTGTAGATAGATGGAAAGAGTATATAGAAATTGGAGAGAAAGGAGAGATAACAGAAAGATAGGAGAGAGAGAAGAAAGAAAGTGTAGATAGAGAGCAGAGAGAGTAAAGAAAGTGTAGATAGAGAGAGAGAAAAGAGAACGTAGAGAGAGTGTAAAGAGAGTGTGGAGAGAGTAAGAAAAATTAGATATTAGGATAGAGAGTGAGAGAAAATAGAGAAAAGAAAAGAGGATAGAGAAAGAGAGAAAATATCTAGAGAAGGAAATATGATAGAGAAATAGGAGAAAAGGAGAGATATAATAGAGAGAGAGGAGAGAAAGAGAGTATAGATAGAGGGAATAGAAAGACAGAGAGAGTGAGAGAAAATAGAAAAACAGAGAGAGTGAGAGAAAATAGAAAAACAGAAAGAGTGAGAGAGGAAAGAAAGAGATTATAGATAGAGAGAATAGAAAAACAGAGAGAGTGAGAGAAAACAGAAAGACAGAGAGTGAGAGAAAGTAGAAAGACAGAGATAATGAGAGAAAATAGAAAGAGTGAACATAAAGTGAGACAGAATAGAAAGATAGTATAGAGAATGAGAGAGAATAGAAAGATAGTAGAGAGAGAGAGATAGAGAGCGAGAAAGAAAGAGCAGAATTGAAGAGAAAGAATTTGATAACTATTCTCTGTTTAAAAATTATCCCAGCAGAAATTACATTATATATATATTTTAGGAAATTTTTCTCTTTCTATTTTATAGGTATTCGATGAGTTTTTTATGAGTAATAGTATGTTTATATCCTAAGTCTTTTCTTATCTAAGCTAATTAGTTTTATAATTAAACCAAGTAGTTATAGATGATTTCAATATATTTGAGAAATTTTTCGTATATTGTATTAAATAAAACTAATGTTATTAATTAGTGAAGTTGTCTAATATTTTCAAATACATAAAGCTTATAATGTATTGATCCTCATTATGAAGAAAATAATGTGTTTTATCTGCGTAATCGCAATCACTATTTTAAAACAAAGCAATCTTGTTCATATGAACAAATGATATTAATCTAAAATAAAACGATTCTTCCGATTTTAATTTGAAAAAAAAAGTATTTATTTTTAAAAAAATTATGTTAGAAAAGCAATTGAATTAATTTTAAATACATCATATAATCTATAAAAACTAAAGAAGTAATTTGAATTTAATGCAATTTCAAAAAAACTCAAAATGTAGGGAAGCCAAATATATTTAATAAAAAAATATTTAAGAATTTGACATTTTAAATCTTTAGCATGTGGATTAATTCCATTTAAGTTTTAGTAAATGGTTAGCATATTTAGCTGATTATAAGAATAATGAAATTAAATATTATTTTAATACCATAGTATGACAAGGAAAAATATAAAATCTACCATTTCCTTAAGATACAGGAACTTTCTCTAATTCATATATAAATTTGTTTACATAAATAATCTGCATTCCTCATTCAATAAAATTACGAATAAATAAGCATTACATCCACATCATTTATCATTAGATAATTATATTAACTATTTCTCATATTTATTATTTGCTTAGACTCGTTATAAATATATGTTAATATATATATATATTACACCTGATAATTTATTACCATATGGTTCATATCTGACTTTTTTGCATTTGTACAGGATTTTTTAATTTAAAAGAATTATTCTCTTTTACATATATATTTTTTAAGTTCTAAAAAATTTAATGTGTAACATTTTTTATTGTTTTTGTGATTTTTTTTTTGAATTTTCACTATTATTTTAGATAATATATGTTTTCTTCATGTAGCATCATGGGATTTTATTTTGTATAAATGATCATATATCTTTTCCGCTTGTTAAAAGGAAAGGTTTTTTTTTAAATATTAGCCTTATTTATTTCAATAAAAAGGTCTATATGACATGAAATATATCCGAGAAGAAATTATTCTGTGGAAGTAATTTATTAATATCGTTGAAAGGAAAAAAATTGTTGTCTCAATAGAAGAGATTAATGAGTTATCAGTTATAATGCTTTATAGTATTGTGCTATACTTTGTATATTTTGTGGTATAATACTTCTAATATATATTCTCTTAATATTATCACTAGATCTAGCCATCATCGCTTTCTAGCTATGAATCACAGTGTTTGTCTCTTCAGATCTTCAATCCTTAAGAAGTTTGAGGGGTGTTCATTTTGTCTCGAGGGATGAAAATATAAACAATTTCAAACATATATAATTCTTTTAAATTCAAATTAAATAATTCGAATCTTTTACACATTATTTACAAAGGATTATGGCTTCAAAAAAGTGCAAAATATTTGAAATATAATCGTAATTTTAAAAATTATAAGATGAAAATAAGAAAGGCAACATTAAGTAATTTTTGCGTTGCGCATGCTATTTTCTAAAATAGTAGCCTCTGATGTATAAAACTTTATGGAATTATAAAATGCATCATACTCTTTAAACCCTACATTATCTTTTGAATTAAAAAATATTGAAATTTTTTTAAAAAATTTTGAAAATGCATTTTTTAAATATAATTTATTATTCTATTTGTATAAAAATAGTACAGTGTTAAGAAGACATGTTTAACTTTATAAATCAACTTATAACTAGTAATAAAAGGTAATATTTTAGAAAATGGTATGCGCAACGTAAAACTGAATTAATATTTCTTATATAAATATTTCTTATAATCATATGCTTATAAAGTTTAAAAAATATGATTATATTTTAAACATTTTACACTTTTCTGAAGCTCCATTCCTTTATAAAGAATGTGTAAAAGATTCGAATTATTTAATTTAAATTTAAGAGAATTATACCTGTTTGAAATTAGGTCTTACTCTCTGTATTTTTGACATTTTAACGTAAGGACTTTGTTCTTGGAAAAATTAACGTGCATCAGTCTTTCTATACTAGATGTTTTACTTAAATGAAGATTCGAACATATGACTTTGATAAAACAAAGACGTCTATAAGTGAGGAGACACAACCTCTCAGACCTGATGATATTTTTTTTAAAAAAACTATCATAATACATTTTTAATTCGGTTTGAATATCTATTACATATAAAATGAACATATGTGTTGAATTTTTTTTTTTGGAAAGGGAGTTATTTTTTAGACTATATTGGAAATAGTTGCTGGACTTTGTAAATGAAAGAATTCTTAAAATCAATTCTAAAAATGAAATAAAGCAAATTGAATCCTTTATTAATACTGGGCTGTGAAGGTCACGAGACTCTTTCCAACAGAAACCACGATTGGTCAGAATTCAGCACCCGCCGGTTTCTGACGCAAATTTAATTTTCGATTACGATCAAAATCCCGACCATGTGTTCAGGCAAGCAAAAATAATTAAGCGCAAGTTCTGAAGGATTGAACCAAAGAATTAAGACGTGTTGGAAAGCTAAAATCTTATTTTCTTGACAATTTGAAACTTTCACACATCTTCAAATTGTACATAACCTTTCTAAAAATACCTTACTTTAACCTCTAGGTTAATTAGAAGTCCTTAAAACCTATTTTTAAATAATCGTTGAAACTGGGCCATGCCCATTGGAATGGTGAAAAATGTAAAAAAGTACTTCATTTTTACTTAAAAGTTGAGCCTTTTATTTTTTCATTTCTTAGCCGATTAGAAGTCTCACCGTATACATTAGAATCCATTTATCTCAAAATGTAAACTTTAATGCTCGATGTACCTTTTCTGAGAAAATAGTGTTCACTGCTTAAAAAGTTACTTAAAAGTATATTAGAAGGAATTATTGCACACACACACACAGCTATATATTAAAATAGCTCTGCTTTTTATAGATACTTTTCAATTCATAAGAACACGTTCCCGATTTTTGAATGGATGTATTTTAAAGGTTCATTATATTTATGCATAAGAGGTCAAGAAATGCTGGAATTTAATGTTGCTGTACACTTTACATGGTCATTGATGTTATCCCTTGGTGTGTACCTTAAATAATCATTTTATATAAAATTTATCTTAAGATGAGTTGGATTTCATAAAAGTTTATTTACAGTTTCTCACAAGAGTTTCCTAGTTTTTGGCTTCTAACTAAAATCATCGCGTTCGGAAGAATAAGAAATGAAAAAGTTCTGGAAGCAGCGATGATAGCGGACATAATCCGCTCTTATCCGGAATAGACTCGCCAAAGATAGAGCCTATTTTTAGGAGAGGGGCCGAAAATGCATCTCGCATTTCTGGGAGCCTCAGAGGCAGAGAGTACAATCAGATTTAGTTTTCTCCTGGTACATTTTCAACAGTTTCCTACCTCCATAAAAAAGGGCGTAAGAAGCGCAACAGAGAAGAAGATTCCTTTATTTTTTATTTCTTTTATTTTTATTATATTCATCTCATTCTTCCGACCTCTCTTTTCTTCCTTTTCCCTCCTTTTTTCCCTTTTTTATTATTATTTTTTTATTTTTCCCTGTTGCGAAGGGCCCGATATCGGCTGTCGGATATTTCTTTTATTTTTTTTTCTCTCTCTCTCTCCGTTTTACTCTCCGACCGTTTTCAGTCCAATCACATTTTATAGGGGCATCACAGGGAGATCTTTTACATCGAGAAGCGCAGCTTAATCGCGAAAGTGAAGGCTTTACTCGTCTCTACTCACTGCATTGGGCAGATATAGTAAAATAAATAAATTGCGTCCGATTCGGAATGTAAAAGAATTGTTAAGTGGGTATGAATAGAATTATGTGCGGGAGGACTCCTTGTGCGTCGTATAACTTCGAAATAAAAGGCCCTCTTAGCTAAAAATATAACCTCTAAAATGGTTAGGTGAGCCTTATGCTATATAAAATCAATCTAATTAAAATAATCAAGATGCAGTTAACCGGAAAATTGGGAGTTTAGGAAACCTAAATTGTATCAAGGCTGGAAAGGAGGTTTAGAGTATATACAAATTACATCAATCACTTATTTAATTCTAGTTCTAAAAGGATTTTGCCGTTTGTTTAATAGTGTCTTTTTAGACAGAAAATTGTTAATCAAGCTTTTACTATTTTCCACTCCACTATTTGGTACTTGAAATAGTAAATTTTCGAACTAATCTGTATTGTTTCTCTTACGTTCCTCCGGATGACTGCCTTGGAGTTTTCCTAATTATCTCCTATGGATGCGCAAAGGTAAGCCTATGTAGTTCAATAGATAAGCGTCCTGTAACTTTAATCAGGAGACTTAAAATATTTATTGTTTTGGAAAAGATTACGAAGCTAGATCTTTGAGTTGACGTACAGTAAACAAGGACTAGTACCTACATTTGGATTTTTACTAAGACACACAGAATAAAAGTTTTAGTATCTATTTTAATCTGCTTAATTCAAGAATAAAAATACTTATACTTTTGGAGAGGTTTTCCTAGCTAAAGTATAATAAAATGTAAATTTTCCTTGTCTTTAAATCACGCTTTCCCATAGATAAGCTAGAAGGAGGCTCCTAAGTCAATATTGCTGAGTGTCAATAATTTCAGAACCTTCAGGAATCGCTTTACCACCGTACGCTGACACTTGATAATCTATCTATTGTTACGCTCATCGGGGTTCGAGGATTTAAAGTAAATGAGTCGCAATGAACAAGACAGTTTTTAAAGAGAGATGAAAATTTATTGTCAAAAAACTAATCCTTGAAATACAGGATTCTACAGCAATATTCACGAAATAAATCTCAGATCTTCCCACCTTCAACAACATTCAGACACAATTATCGGTATCTAAAATAAATGTTTGTGAAATATTATTCACAAGAACTCGTTCGTTTAACAGCCTAAGAAATCACTAATCGCTTCAACGGTGAAGGCAAGACTACTAATCGCTAGTCAAAACAATACGTTTCGGTGAGCGTCTCCCTATTTAGAGGCCTCGCGGATCCTCCGAGAAAGATCCGCTTGCGTCATATATCGTAAAATTAGTGTATTTCCCCACTCATTTCCAGAAGAATCCATACAGTCACAAATTCGCCAACATGGTCACCAAAGTATTAGACAGAAATGATATCAACGTGGCTCTAACGCCAAGATTTTGACAAGTTTCCATTGAATCGCCATTATAATGTAAGGGACGCCATTTCTTGCAAATATTACAATTTTAGCATAAAATAAATATAACATAGAGTATTATAAATGTATCACACATCCAAATACAAATTATTTACACCATTTTACATAAAATTCGTAACAATATATTTATATATATATTCTCAGGTGATCATCCTTATCTTTTCTTCAGATCTGCTTTAACAGTAATGCCTATCTACATATAACACAAATCCTTCACAAAGCGATGTACTCAAAAGAAACAATGTTATAAAGTTGTTGTTTCTTATGCTTCTTCGTTTCATTGACAGTAGTACATCGAGGCTCACGAAATTCATTGTGGCAATTTTCCGTCTATCGTTAGCCCCAGCGTGATGAACAATGCAAGTGACAGTACGAATTGGCTTTGTTCCTCGCCAATTTTGAGGGAGAACCCCTTATGGGATAGTCAGAGGGCATCTCACCTCTCTTTCTCTTCCTCCAATCTCTCCAGATGACATTCGGCTCGACTATTTAGAGCGGGGGTACACAAACTTTTTTTTCTGCTGGGCTGCATACATATGTCAACCATGTCACGCGGGCCGCATCATGAGGGTAAAGGGGTTGTAGAGGAAGTGTTTAAAATGTGGAAAATTGATCAAAATATTTTAACCTTTGGTATGCATTTTTAATAACAATTTTGTTTGCCACTAGCACTGTGAATTAGAAGCTTTTAAGAAACATTCCTTCACAATTTATGTATCTGTAGACTGTATCATATGATTACCAATTATATAATAAACTTCATAAGATGGTTTTTTTGTTACCACTGTGGCATTGCCACTGACAAAACACTTTGTTGCCGTTGCAAAGATTTTTCAAGAACGTCTATTTATTATCACTTGAAAGAGATCTTCCAGGAAAAATGTCATTGAACGATTCCTGTTTATTGGTAATTTTTAAATACAGCACTTTTGTGACAAATCAAACAATTGCTGATCCATGTCTGTTGTTCACTATAAAATAGTCAAACTCCCAATCGTCTTGAAACGATATATTTTCTTCGATTTTTTTTTGGCTTGCAAGATAAGAAAGATAGATAAAAATTAGTATTACCCATAAAATTGTCACTACTCCACTGCTATCTGTTATCGCTAACCGTAATCGGTACAAATATAAAAAAAATATCAATACGCACTCATACGAACTTCAACATTAAAATTGATATATTTGATTTCTTGACACCGAATTTTTTATGTAATTTACTTAAATAAGTAAATATTTCAGAGCAATGAGCTCTGACCGGACCGCTTATACAGGCTTAGTGAGCCGCAGTTTGAGTATTGCTGATTTAGAGTGCTCCCAGCCGCACAAATACTACAAATTTGCACAAACATGCTTCTTCAAGATTTAAACCCAGTCCCTATGACATAGCATTCAGCGTCTCTAACTATTATATCATCTGTAATATATCACAAATATATATTGACCACAAACTTATATATATATATATATATATATATATATATATATATATATATATATATATATATATATATATATATATATATATATATATATAAGTTATATATATAAACTTACATATATATATATATATACGGAACGATATATAAGCATACCTTGAGTTATGCATAACTTGTCTATACTCAAACAAAATACAGTGGACTGTTTTAAATGATGGTTTATTGAGCGACGGTTGGTGCGTTATGCTTCATGACTAACTACAGGAATACTAAACACAAATTGTTCACAAAAGATGACAACTTGCGCCATCTGCACCTGTGGGTAGTAGCATCATCTTAAATATTAATCTCAGCTATTAGTTAAGGAAAAACACTCGTGAGTGCCCGCTTTATAAACACGGTATTAACTATGCGTCTACCCAGTAACATTATGCGTTATTAGGGGCGTGTCTCATAGTTTTGAATCTTGACTACATGGCATGGAGGACATTTGAGGTAGTTTTTAGCTTATCCTTTTTATACCAAATAAGAAAGGGTTTTAGGTCTTATTACATTAAAAAGGCCGCAGTACATGTACCTCTTCTATGGTTTTCAGTTAAATATGAACTTCTGACCTTCCACCTAATAGTCAACAAGTCTGCTATAAACACGCTACAAGAATACTCTCGATTACTATGAATAAGTATAATTCAAGAATTAGATTAAGCCTTTTTGCTCAATCGTTTTCAAAAATAAGTTTTTTCGATAAATATAATACAAATTATCCTTATATATCTGTTGCAACCCAATAAATCCATTTTAAAGTATCTTAACGATATGCTTTACTTTCTAAAAATATTCACGACCTTTCAAAGTTTCGTTATTTATGGGGTATATGTTATTTATGGGGCATGTGATCTGTTTAAGAACGCTATGAAGTGAAATGAAAATGTTCTTACAATAAACAGGGGGAAAAACTTGCGAGGTACTTGATTGGTTTGAATCGATCTATAGTCTAAATGATGAAAGATAAACAATTCTGTAGATTAAACCAATCTCAAATTTTGTACATTGTAATGTAACATAAACTGTATGTGTGTGTGTTGTGTGCGTGGCCAACCATTTTTATAATATTATTATTATACTTCGCAAATATATGAAGAATAACTTTGTTATAAAAATATAGAATAATATAGGACAAAAATACATTTGGTTGTTTTGAGAAGCACTTTAATGCAAAACATCAATAGAATAATTTCACTGCTTAAATAATAATAATAATAATAAATCAGAAGGACTATCTCATAAATGCAAAAAATAAACTTAGGAACAGTCGTTTTCATTCCCAGCGTTCTTTTAAAATATCAGGAACAAATTTACTCGTGTATAAAGGAAGTATTTATCTTTATATAAATATTTAAGTAATGTAAATGATAACTTTTTATTTTAACTTTTTGTAATTGCTTTTTGGTAATATTTATCCTACATAAAATAAAATTACCATGTTAAGCAATTAACGATTAATAGAAAACTGATTGTACTGGTGTACACATTTATAAGTCTATAATTATAATGAGTTCTTTGTTTAGATTGTTTATTTGCAAATAGTTTATTTTATGTTTTTATTTCATTGACCTTATTCGTATTTCGAAAACTAGACCTAAGTAGTTATTTAGTTTTTTCAATCATGAAAGTCACACACACACACACACACACACACATATATATATATATATATATAGGGGATAGAGCGAGAAAGAAGAAAAGCAAAATAAAAATTTTCAACTACAGACATTTTAGAAATCTTAAAACAATCCAAGCTATTCACAAATTTGTCTTGATTGCAATATCAAAAACATATCTTTGAAAACAGTATTTCGATCTGTTTAAATTTTCTTTCGAAAAATAATAGGCAAACAATTTGGAACAATTGACGTTCTTTTTAGTAAAAAGGAATACTTAAAAGGATTTATTTAGATTAAACAAAAGAGAGAAAAGAAATATAGAACACAATGCTATAAAAATCTGAGGAGAATAAGGGAAAAAAATGCAAAAAAGTTTCTTGATTTCAGGCGCAACTGGCTTTCTTATGTTTTTATCATATTATTTGCTGTGACTGAATTTAATAGCGTCCGCTTAACTTATTAAATTGTATACTCTTTTGATAAGTAAAGATAAGATTATGTATGTGTATGTGTAAGAAGTATAGAATGTAATATTTAAATGTACACTTCTCTATTACTTATTTATATTTTTTTCGTGTCGTATTTTATATAAAAAAAAAACTATTTTTTTTATATATCACTTTCTATAATATTATCATATCTTTAATGGGAATTGTAATTTTTTTTCTCTTTTTCAAACTAACTTCATAGTATTTTATTAAGAGAATATGTAAATTACTTTTATGCTACCATGCCAGTATGGTAGATATGAATCTCGGCTTGTAACCGAGTGGGTTCGAATCCCGATTAAGGCATGGTTGAACTTCTTCGGGAAAAGAAGTCGGACTTTCGCCTGTAATGGATTCCCGTCTCGAATGAAAAAGCAGCGCACCCCTTCTATTATATTCTGGGATCATCATGTGTAATCAATGTCTATACTCTTCTGTTTCTATTGCATGTTGCTGTTCTTCCACTTGTATTTCATATGTATCCCAGGATAAAAATACACGACAACAACAACAATTTACTTATCTTACTTATTATGAAAAGCAAGATTAAAGAGGGGTCTTAGTTTAAAGATGATTTAAAATTATTTAGTTTATTTACTTCATAAGTTTTAGATTAGATAAAAAAGATAAAAAAACAAGTAAAAAAATTATAATTAGATGATCCATACCAAATGCTGATAGCAGTTTCAATTTTGAGGTACTTGTGAATGAAGTTTTTTTTTCATATATATATATATATATATATATATTGAATTATTTACTTTAAGTTTATAGTTCTGTTTAAAACGAATATACACACGGATAGAGATTTAATTGAATTAGTAATGGTAACTTGTTGATTTGCCTTTTTAACTCAAAAACTAAATGAGGCACGAAATAATTTCTCAGACTTTTAATTTGAGGGGCAAAAAAAATCCTAAGTCTCCTAAAATTTGATAGTGGAAGGCAAATGGAAGATTGATTTGTAAGAGAATAATTCAAAAATTAGATACGAGTACAATTTTCTGAATGGGGTGTTACGCCTCAAATTGAATCGAAATAAATAAAATTATATTGAAAGCTACCAAGTACATCCTCTTATGAGAAATAGTGCAATTTCAAGCATGTGTGATAACAAGAAAACATGAAAAATCAAATTTCCTCAGCAGGAAATCCAACATTCCGAACAAACCTTACAACGTAGGAACAAATTATGTATCGATATTAAACTTTAAGATAAATCCAAAAAAATATATGTAAAAATATGTTACTGCCTTTGTCAAGACTGATATATTTGACACACACACAATATATGAATGAAAGGATTCCTTATGAATTTCATAACTCGTATTGTTTTCTGAAGCATGTAAACTTTAGTAAAAATTTTAAAAATAATTTCTAATATAATGTAACTTTCAATATTTATTAAATAGTCTCAAAAATTATTTTTAGTATTATGATCTACATTTGACATGATTCAAAGCGTAGGTATAATATTTATAATTATCGTGCATAAATTTTAAATCGGAACGCAACACTCGATGAAGATGAAAGTTTTTTAAAGAGAAAATTGTTTTAGCGATTAGAAATGTTTAATCGTGAATGCTTGGAATTTCCTGCATTAATTGTAAAATTATATTTTTCAATTGGATTTCCTTATTACTGAAAATTATCGTTTTTTGAGATCAAATTTGTAAAGAATACTTATATCGTAAGTAAGATAAAATCTTTCAACAGAATGTTTTATGAATGTTTCAAAGTATATCTTTAAAAATATTTATAATACTTGAAAAATTAAATATTATGCACACTAATACTAGTATAAATCCACTCTTATGTTGCATTATGCAGTTAATCATTTTCTTTGGGAAATAAATGTAGAATATTAAGAACACAAATTAATGAAAAAAAACAGAAATATTCACATTTCGTAGAGTGGGAGTTTGCTGAAGATGTTTAAAAACATAAAATTACTAACCCTTTAAATTTATGTTTCTTTACATGCTTCAAAAGCAATTGCAACAATTTTATTATTTGTTTTACATAACTTACACAAATAATAAAAAAATAGTTTATTTAACTAATCCTTAATAATGCTTAGCTAATATTATAAGTCTAAATATCGAAAACTATTCTCTACGATAAACATCAATTACATTAACCAAGATTTTAAGCACATTAATTTTTTTACTATAAATTTTAGCTATGTAGTACTATGGAATGTGTACATGTAATGCTTCTACATTATAGTTAACTTTAGAACTGGCAATTGAAAAAATAAAATTTCTTCTTCTTAGACACAAACAAAAAAATAAGCAAAATAAATTATCTCAATCTTATATAATACTATTTTTAGTTTATAACTTAATCCCTTACCAAAATGTAATATATTTTTTCGTTTACGCTAAAATTTTAAAAATTGCTACTAACCTTAGGCAGAATGTTTTCTCAAATAAAAAGTAATAATATTGTTTATTTTATATATAGTTAGCTAATGAGAGATATCTTTATATTTTTGAGAAAATATAATGAAATAAAGTTCTACTTAAAAATCTCCCATTACTGTAATAAATAACATGATTTATTTGTTGCTTAATCCTTTGCATCTTCAGTATTTTCTAATAAATATTTTGTAAGAAATTAAGAAATTAGTTTGAGGTAAAAAATAAGTTTTGTGGAGTTTTATCTAAACATTATTTTTTTCCTCGTTCCCCTTGCAATGTTTTGTTATTAACTCATTTATTTTAATTTATATCAATTTATTGGGTATCCTACCTGGTATTTCTGAGTATTTGTTTTTAAAAAAATTACCTATTAAAATCTTAAGAAAATGAATAGGAGTTTGCTGTTTATGAAATTTAGCTATTTTATTGATATAAAACTAACATTGGTAAAAAGTTATATGTTAATAATTTAAGCTCAAATAAAAATGAATGCACACATTCTAATATAATTAGTAAAAAGTTAGAAAAAACAAACCAAATTGTTTTGCTGATTATAGGTTATTTATTATTCAAAAGCGGTTATTTTTATTATTTTATTTCAAATGCGGTACCATTATTTTCAAAAGCGGTTATTTTTGCCCCTTGCTGTTTTTATGCTTAAAACCTTTTACTTTATTTAATTTGTTAACAAAAATTGTTTAAAAACGTTTTTGATCTAATTAATGACTTTATTACTAAGAAGCTGGCTCTTAATATGTATAGACTTTGCTTTTTTTGTGTAAGTAGTTTATTTTATAAATTTTAAACATAATTTTCCTTTTTTTTTAAGGAAGAAATCTTTTCATGAATAAATAAGATTCTTTATTAAAGTAAGTGCATTTTCAACGCGTAACTGAATTTTAAAATTTGTTTATTTATATATAACAGTGCTATAGAAATTGTAAGAAAAACCAAGTTTGAAGAAATACTTGAATTTGACCTAACTGCTCAAAAGACCTAACTATAGTATGTGTAATCATACACTACTCTAACAAGGAATTCGATTTAAAAAGAAGCTATCACTGTTATGGAAATATTTTAATGGAAACATTTTAATGTAAAAACGCTATTTTTTATATTTTATAAAGTATCATAAATACAAGATATATAAAAAGGTAACCTAATAACAAAAGTTTTGAGTTCTTGTAATATCTCTTGTTCCGATAAATATTTTTCAACCATTGTTTCAGTCGTAATACCTGAATATTAACTGACATTTCCAAACAAGAAATTCTTTCGCGTGTTTCGACAGTTAATTGAAAGACATTTATTCTCAAAAGATAATACCGTATTCCGTCTAAATATTTCAGATAGCAAATAAGCACAATACTTAGCTAAAAATCCTTCAAAGTCATTCTAAAAATAAAATTACCAAGAGAATAGTTTGATAAAAGGCATTTTGAATATCATCTTCAATTTGTCTTCTTGCGAAGCTTAATGTTTCTGGGATAAAAGCCTTCTTCCATTATAAGCAGTTAAAAGAAAAATATGTATCATCTTTCGCATAGCTGCAACAACATAAATAGTCACAGAAATTGATTCAGTATCTACTTAAAATGTTACAAATAGCATAAAAGATCATTTTAGCTCAGGAAATACACTACAATGACAGACGAGGCATTGTAAGGAAACACTGCATTTATAAGCTTCGAATTTCGCTCGATGGAAATTCTCCGGCATTTTAAAGGAGTTTCCGAATGAAATATACAGTATAAACACCACAATCATTAATTCTTTTCTTTTTTTTATCTTCTTTGTCTCTTAACACCTTTACTTTTCACAAAGACATCTATTTTTAACAACAGTTGAGTATCGAGTTCCATAAAGCTAATTTACTACTGCAGTTTTACTCTTTAAGGGAGTGAAAAACAGAGGAAAAAGAATGCGTTGGGGGTTGAAAAAAAAAGGATGGGAAAAACTACGTATTATGAGACTCTGAAAAAGATAATTAAGTTGTTATTGAATACGTTGAAAGGATAGGAAAAAAAGGAAAGAAATAAAACAAAGTAAAAAAATTACAAAACAGAAAGCTTATTACGATGGAAGAGAACGGGAGAAAAAAAACTATCCTATTAAGTACAAAATGAAACAAGGCTTGGGAATATATTTCCACGGCGTTCGAAACGAAAACAAAATAGAACTGTTTCAAAGGCAGCGGTGACAGGTTTGAGCTCATGGCATTAGTCACGGGTGTTGCCAGATCGAGGAAAGAAAGAATAGCCGAGGCAATTGTGTGGCTCGTGAGGCTGTGTTCCTAGCGCGCTTGTTAAGAAGCTTACTGGTAATGCAAGGACCATCATTTAAACAAATAGGAAAGCCTCGTAAAAAGCATTAGCAAAATACCTAAATGCCACATTAAAATAAAGACGCCATAGAAAATACCGAACGCGTTCTTGAATTGATTGTTAAGGTTCTATTCTATCGTTCCCTGGAACAAGCTATGAAAATCCATGTCATGTCATCATTTTCCCAAGTCGATAGAGAAATGAATCATTCACCAGCGTAGTCTAATTACGAAAGAAAAAAAGAGAAAGAATTCACGTAAGTTGTGGATTGTAATATGCATATTTAATGTCAGACTTCCGTAGAATGGTAGTATGAAAGGAATAAATTATTTACACTTGACGTATATATGCAGCCGTTGGTAAATTCTGACGGTAATATTCAGCCGCTATTTCTTTTCTAAGTCATAACCGGTTGAAAAATGCATTTCATAAACACAATTTTGCATTTGAGTAGAATATTTTAAGCGTGAAACGAAGCCTTATTTTTTTTCTTCAGAATTTCTGCGGAATATAATAAGCAATTGCATTTTTCTATCACTCAAACGTTCCACAGTAAATTTAATTAGTAGTTGTAATTGCCTTTTAGGATTGAGTTGGTGTGGTAGTTTTAAATGTAGTACATTTGAAAAAACGCTGAATTAGACTGTTAACTTGTAAAATATAAAAACTTTGGTGTTGTATTGTACAAGAAAATTAGCTTACATTACTAATGAAACTACTTTCTTTTACTCAACTGAAATATGTTTTCTCATTTTAAAACAATGATATCTGAAAATATTTTGTTTAGGCTGAATTTCTTTTTTGAAACACCTTTTATTACGTAAAAATTTAATGTTAGAAACATACTGATGCTATAATTGGATTCATTCTCCAAGACTTCGAATTACTCACATTGCTCAAAAAATAAGTTCAGCTTAAAATTTTAGAGCCTCAGAAATCTCATGATATTTCTAGAGAGAACAGCAATTTATGTAGTAAAAATGCACCATAATCTAAGAGTAAAATATTTCAAATTTAATAGGGAAGCTTAAAATATAAAATGCTTGTAGAATTGTGAAAAAAAAGTTTCATAATGTGTATTAAACTTTCGAAGAAAATACAATGCAGTTTTTCGGCTGATGGTATAAGCAAACATTGGATCTTTTACCTAGCTTAGGAATGAAAATTTACTACTAACCCTCTAAAAACAATAAATAATTTAAATGATCACAAAAATGTGTTTTATGACGAATAGCAACATGAATTCTAAATTTCCTATTTTGATATGAATTTAACAGTGGTGGTGTAAATGAAAAGAACAATTTGTAATAAACTTGACATATTTTTCAATGAAATTTGTTCAGTTTCATTTTTAGATCGATTTATTCGTTCTTAGATATTTAAAGTCTATTCTTTAAGTTTTTACATTTCTTTATTATAGTAAATTACATAGCACCTTTATATGCGAGTATAATTGGCATTATAGTATATGTATACCTGGATCACTTTTTTTCTTCTACGTATTTTTTTTCTGAATTATAATATTTATATGAGCTCGTGTAAAAAAAATGCTAACAATTGTTTATTATTTACATTTTTAAAGAAATTCTATAAATTAATAGTTGTACACTTTAGTACTTATAGATGGGCATTCATCCGACATTAAATGATTGTACGAATAGAAACTACAGAGAAAGTGCAAAAAAAGCATTTGTTCAAACAGAAATTTGTGTAAAACTAGTACTCCAATAGCTTTATACCATATCGTCTCATTTCCATTGATTCTAAATTTTGAAAATAAAAATACGTTTCAGAAAATATTTTTTTCGGAAATAATGAACAAATGAGACCTTTTGTGGACAGAAATAAAGGAAGTTTAATGAGAAACGTATTTTATAGTACTGATCCTTTTTGAGATAATGTAAATAAAATGAAGAGCGACAAACAAGTCAAAGTTTTATGACAGAATATTTTGAGATAAAGTGAAAAAAAAAGATGCTGAAAACACACAAGATAGAAATATACCTATTTCTGAATTTGTAACAGTTTCTCTAGACATAAATTTATCTTAATTTAAATACGAAAAAGAAACCTTCATAGAATCTATTTTTCCATTAAATGTATATATACACGTCAAAGGTAAAAAACATTCAGTTTTAACTCAAAAAAAAAAACATGAACTTTTTTAGTTATTATGTGACTCTAAATATTGTTAAAGGTATTAAATTGAATGCCTAGATATTATTAATTATCTTAAAGAATATGCTATTAAATTTCTTTTAAATTAAACGTGTCTACTTTTGTCGTGTTTATTTTATTTATACATATTAATAAAATAATATACATTTCAAAATATTTATCAAAACGTTTTGTTACGGAGATGAAGCCTGAAGTTTGAATTCAGAACTATAGTAATTCGTTACAATAACATCCTTAAGTGCGGACAATGGAAAATAGCACGAAAACTTATCAGAAAAACTTTTCACTATTGTTAAATTCTTATTTAGTTTTATGCAGGCTGGGTGGCGTAGTTGGTTTGTCACTGGCCTTCTGCACCTTAAGTTGCGGGTTCGATCCCGTCCCAAGTCAGTGGTTTTTCATGATTCGGCAGTGGGTATATCGTACGATTTTACGGCATGTAAAAGATACTTAGAGTGTCTGTTTGGCTTAGATGCTCTCGGTAAAATTAAATCCTATTACAGGTTTGCATCGTCAGAGCTCAGGTGCCTCCCTCTAGGGAGGAAACTGAGTGTCAAAACTACCTGCTGTGATTGGTACCCACCTATGTGGTGCCACACTAAAAAAATAGATTCCAGCTTCCGGTGAATATACTAAGGAATATACAATGATAAAACACCTACCCATATCACATTAGAAATAAAAGAATATTTAGTTCTTATTTTTAAGATTATTCAAATTTATTTAATTGAATCATATCTTTTAAAAGTTTTACGTAATGGCTTAAATCAGTTATATATTGTATATATATATGCCTGATAAAGAAACATTAATACTATTATTTTTTATGCGCTGAGTGAAGATATTTAAAAGTATTCGTTCAATTTTTAAAAGGCCGCCTAAATGCATTTTTATTCTTAAATAACAATTCAATAATAGCCAGTCATTACTTTCAGAAGCAAAAAATACGTAACAATAATATGCTGGTATTATAAAAACGTACACGTAAGTCTTATAGCACCATTTGATTTATAAATTTTTAGTTAATTCTACGTAATTATTCAAGTAAAAATCAATACAAATGCACTAGAAAGCTAGTAAACTTAAAATGATTGAATACTATTGTATGATATAGAGTTAATTAGAGGAAAATTGTAATAATATGTAGTATAATATAGAAATAATTGGAAATATTTTTCATACAGCAAAAATGCCCTTAATACTGAATCGATCTTAATGAATGTAATGAATCTTCAACAGTAAGTTTTATAAAAGTATAGAAAACCAAGTGTTTGCGTTTTTCACAAAATGAATAATAATGCATGATTTTCAAAATATTTTTTATTCTGGATTCATCATTAAGAAATATATATATTAGTGGTTTTATATTAATATTAACTAAATAGACCGATTGATTGATTGTTAATTTCGAACTTTAAAGGAACACACAGGTTATTGGACACTGACTTAGTACTTTTGAACCACCATCAAATGACGATGACACCTGGGCTTGGGTGAGTGAGTGAATATTAACGTCACACTGTTCAGCTACACGAGGGCTTTTGTTGACTGACCACGTAATTTTGAACCATTGTCAATTGAGGTGGACGACACCTGAGCTGGTAACCCCCTTTCTTATCTACCCCACCACACCAACAGAGGACGTTTGAGCTCTCGACAAATTTAACGTGCATTGCTCCCCTGCACGGCGGGTTTTTAGTGGTACTGGGCTCGAACTCGTGACAAGCCAACCACGATCCGATACCTTGACCACTCGGCTACCGCGGCCTCACCTGAGCTAGAACTTCTTTCTCTAGATTTCAACATCATGTCAAATTAAATAATAAAGAAAATTCTAAGAAAACTGATATTGATAAAATTATAGTTCTGGTTTAAAAGAAGTATCGGGATATAAAACCTTTCTTTCTATTTTTTTCTAAGAAATTTAATTATTTTGAATCTCCTAAGACACAGCACTGTTGAAGTGTTGAGAATGCAGGATTGCTTATGTGAAAGCTGCATTAGGATGACATTCTCATGCTCGTTATCTAGAGCCTTGATAGGTCCCTATAGGCAGGATCGTGTAAGGGCCAATTTGGAAAACATGTTGGGAGGAAGCCTGTGAGTATATTGGGGAGTCTTCGCCGGAGCGTCTTAGAGTGTTAAGCATATAGAAGCGTCTCTAAAGCATCATAGTTTCCCCTTTTGGTATTTCTTGAAAAATTGAAGTTGACAAGCCTCACGTGACATCGGATCAATTCTGTTTGGACGTAACCGAGATTACTTTTAGGTCATTGGTACTTGTCCCTCCTTGAGCGGTGGACTTAGAAGCTGGAACTACACCGGTCACTTTTCTGTCAGCAGGACAAAGAAAGGTCAAAGGTTGACTTGCCTTAGAGCATAAGCGATGGATTGTCCGCTCTTCGATACTTTCCCACTACGTAACCATTGAGACGTCATTAGTTGCCTTACAGGAAATTGGTCCTTTCGTGGAAATCGTCGCATATCTTTATAAATTTATATTCGATCATAAAAATAAAATTCTATTAACTATTTGGATAATTGTATATTGAACACTAATTGGTAGTAGAATTTGTATAAAAATAACACAAATTACTTGTAGGGAATTATAAGTTAATTTATATACGAATAATTAAAAAAATATGCCACTTACACATAGATTTAGAAAAGCCCTTTTATTTACATAAACAAAAAATATTTTAAAATCTATTTATTCGTATTGCTCTAATTCAGAATAAAATTAAGTTAAAAAAAGTTATTAAATTGAATTTTGAAATCGGTAATTGATATCGTGAATTCTTTTTCTTACATGTAATAACCCTTATGTTAATGCCTGTATTAATATAATGAGACTCTCATTCCTTTCACACAGAAGACAATATCAAATAAAAGATTACGTCTTTATTTAAGATAAATACAATTAGCACCCCACATTTTTTCCCAATAGAATCTCAAACATAGTATAAGATCTACTCAATAGAGTACCTGTTTATCTCTTCTATCATTTCTTTTCATTTTATTCCTGGGGACTTAGGAGTTTAAAAGATTTCGATAAACAACACTACAGCATGTTCTTGGGCTTTGTGAAATTCACTTTCATTTTATTAATATCAGTATGCAGGAGCTTAGTGGGAATTAGCGTTAAGCCGCTGTTGACATCGAATGCATTAATTTTGATTCGTGTTTTCATCCCTTGCATGACCTTTCACAATACGAAATACTGTTTAAATGGATGAAAACAGTTTAATCGCGAGTAATTATTAAGCCTCAGCTTAATACCTCCAATTTGCGGTGACAAAAATAAATATTTAATGGAATTTGTGTAGAGAATTCCCCGGTGGGCGAAAGACAATTTATGGAAATAATGCTAAGCTTTATCCACTCAAGAGAGATATAAGCGGATGTTTTAAAAATTAAAAAAATATATATAATTAAATTACTAAGCTTTTATTTCAAAGAATTAAAGTTGCGTATTGTTTTTAATTTTTAATGACATACCTTTAAATTAAGGATTATAAGTGGAAACTAATGATATTTTTGAAGCAACTAAATAAATAATTTGAATGCATTTCAATTTTTAAGGAGGGGATGATGTATTTTTCATGCATTATATTTATAAAAAGATCTCATTGTTTTCCATTAAAAGATTTAAATTCGTTTTTGTCGATTCAATGGGGAATCAAATTCAAATAAAATTTAGAGGTAAATAATAACATGCGGAACTTTATATGCCAATATTTTTTTTTAATTCTATAATTTTAAAAAACATGTAGTTCAAAAAAATTTAGGCTTATTTCATACTTTTATACACTTTTTAAACTAACTTAATGCTTCTGTTTTTTTACCTTTGCAATTCTAAAAATACATAAAATTTAAAATTAAAAAACCTATATATTTATTTTATAATTATTTTTTATACGTTTTCTTCTAATTTTCTGTTTTTATTATTTTATCTTTGCAATTTTATAAACGTGTAATTCAGTTAATTTTAGACTTATATAATAATTAAGGTTGTATGTTGTCTCAGATTATTAATATATATATGAGGACTTTTTCCCTGTTATAAAAAATATTTAAATAGTTTCAAAGTAGATTAATATATAACAAGCTCTAAATCTCGCTTCGATTTCTTATAAATAATTGCGATACGAATTTAAAAAAAAAAACTTGATTCCTTTTCAATTTATAATTTCACCTTCAAAAGTTTGTACTATCATGCAACAAAAATTACAATTTTTATTAAAAAGAAACATTACTTGATAGATTTCAGTTTTTTTATGAGACTAATTAGTGTATCAAAAGTCTGAATGCTCACCCTAATATTTAAAATTAAACAAACAGAAAGCGCTACTAAGAATAAAAACTAGGAAAAACATAAATTGACTAAATGATGCAGAAAAAAATTGCAGGAAAGTTTTGACATAACTTTTTAAGACCGGGATTACGAAGTTGCAAAAGTGCTGAATGAATACTGGGGTTGTTATTTCCCGGGGACCAGTTCATAGCTCCAAACCCCTTAGGTTGAGTTCGATCCTGTTGGTCATGCAGCCTATACCTTTAGTGAAGCTTTAGAGTGCATCATAAATGAATATTAAGCAATAAAATAAATAAATACTTTCGTAAGAAATTTTTAATTATATATTTAAAGATATTTATACTGTATGACTGTATTAAAAAGGAGGTACATATTAAATTTAAAAAAAAACCTTTTGTAAAACTATTAGCCCACATTTCATTGATTCAAATTAGACATGCATGTTACCCAAGACTTTTTACCAAATATTAAAAAAAGAGATTTAAAAAGTTATTTTATTTTATAATTTACTATGAAAGGTTAAAAAAATCATATTTAAATATGTTTAAATTGTTTTTATTCGGAACACAAGAGAATATAACATATTTTATATTTGAAAGCAGGATACTACAAATATATTGCATAATTTTACCTCATAGGTACGTTTTAATAGATCCTTTGGTAAATTACAACATCAAAAACTCTATATGATGGCTCATCATTCTTTCTAGGTAGTTGCTTTTCTATACGTATTCATTGACAAATAATTTAACAATATGTATATATTCAGCATAGAAACAGTACCAATATTATTTATTTAAATACAAAAGTGGATTTCGGAATAAAATGGATACTTATTTTCGGGTGTCTTATATATTAGGTCTGCTTAAACATATTTCTTGTTAAGAGATTTCTTTCTTACCTAGATCTAATGATTTTTAATGTTTTGTAAATTTTATGAATAAAATACGATTATAAGTTTCGCTCCGAAATACGTAGTGCTACTAAAACGCACATAATAAATTTAATTTGAAAATTTGGTAACTCAATAATTCTTTCGAGAGTAAAATATGATACTTTCTGTAACATCACATTTCATTCGCATTTCGCAATAAATGTTATATTAATATAATATTTCTCTATGGCAGAGCCTTCACTCAAATTTCAAAAATATCCGTTTCAATATTTCTAAAGTGCTTGAAAAATCATTTTAAGCAGCCCTAACGGAAGACTTACCCATTACATTGTACATTCAAACCAAGTTGTACGAGCAATACTTGAGATGGTTCCTAACCTACCTTATTTCCACACCGCTTTAAATTAAGGTATTTAGACTCAATTCCAATTTCTGAGCAGCGACTCCAATATTTTACGAGAAGAATCTTTATTATAAACTGGAACTCAATACACTATTTATATTAATCATCGGTTTACAATAGTTTAATTGTCGTCGCATCAGTATAAAGTAATACGATGACATTAGTGCAGTGCTTCTCAAACTTTCAATACTGGCGCCCCCCTTTTCAATCACAATTTTTATCGCGCCCCCCCTTATACATAATAATTTACTGAATGCAATAATAAAACACTTTTACGATAAAGCAACAATATTTATTATAAACCGTACAAATTCATGACATAAGTATTAAATTTTGTATATGTTATTTTTAAGCAAAAAAAAAGTTAAGTAATAGGATAATTACTAAGTTATTTTTCCTTTCTCTGATTTTTAAATTGGAACATATTACAAAATGCGGTGGTTGCTTAGAAGACAAAATATACATATCAGCTAAATATAGAAAATGAACTCAGAGGGTCAATTTCTTATCTTAAAACTCCTTTCAAAAACTTTGCTCTGTAAGACAAGCCCATGGAAGTAGCTAATAATTATTAAACTTGTTCTTAATTTAGTATTAATTAATTAGTCATAAAATACTCTGTGCACCACTCATACATTAAAAGCAGTGTTTCTCAAACTTTCAATACTGGCGACCCAATTTTCAATCATAATTTTTGTCTCGCCCCCTGTACAACAATAATGTATTTACTGCAATAAAAATGCACTTTGAGAGAGAGACGCTAAAGTTACAATACGATCTTAATTATAAACCGTTTAAATTAATACGATAAGTATATTAAATTTTGTGTATATGTAACTTTTTAAGTAATATATATATATTTTAAGAAAATTACTTAAAATATATATATTACTTAGAATTATGTTATTTTTTTTCTCTAATTTTTAAATTGGAACAGATCGCAAAATGATGTATTTAATTAAAGATTTATTTCCTTCAGCATTCATTTCTCAATGTACAAATGTCATTCGAAAAATAGTCTAGTCAATGTCGCACACATCTGGCATTATAGGGTACGTTTGCGTAAGTCTGGGCAACCTATCGGACGTCTGCGCAAAACATGTAAAAATGCTTTTCCTCGTACAATTCCAGTCAGTTTTGGTCGACTCGATACTCCTATAGCTACCGAATCTAGCTTGAATGTACATTTTTTTAATTTCCACGTTAATTGTAATTCACGGTAATTAAGTATTTAAGGCAGTAGATTAAAACAATATCATACATACATTTTTAAGTCGCAAGCAAACATTCGACCATAATAAAAATCAACAAGTACACAGACGAACGAGCATGGTTCCGAAAATTAAATCAAGGCGATTTTCTCAAAAATACTTAAATTTTGGATTTACCTCTACTGAAGTAAATGATGGAAATAAAACCCCAGCTCGATATGTGTTGAAACTTACAAATCTGTAGAACAACATGTGAAAGTTGTTTTTAAAACATGTAAAATCATTTAGCTATGTTGGCAAAGAATTTTAAAAAGTATTTTCTGGATGAGGACAGCTTGGTAGCAAGTTACGAGTGGATTAGGGATTTATTTCAAGATACTCCAGAAGGGCTCTCAACTTCCGAAGAAGAAATCTTCATAGATTTCACATCCAGTGAAAAATTAAAAGGCAATTTTAAAATAAATCGCTCTTTGAATTTGGGGTAGAGGTGGATGAGGAATTATCTGTACTGAAAACAAAAGCACTTCGTATACTATTACCATTTTCAACATCCTACCTTTTTCAAACCGGATTTTCTGCAGTGGATGCCTTGAAGACAAAATATAGATCTCAGATAAATATAGAAAAATAACTCTTAAAGTGTCAATTTCTGATATTAAACCTTCCTTTGAAAAACTTTCCTATACAAGACAAGCTCGTGGAAGTCCCTAATAATTATTAAACTTGTTCTTAATTTAGTAATAAGATTGATTGATTGAATATTAACGTCAGACTGTTCAGCTGCACGAGGGCTTTTGACGACGGACCCCGTAATTTTGAACCATGGTCAAGTGATGTGGATGACACCTGAGCTGGCACCCCTCTCTCCTAACTACCACACCACACCAACGGGAAAACGTTTCAACTCTCAACAGATTTAACGTGCATCGCTGTCCTACACGGCGGGTCTTTAGTGGTACTGGGCTCGAACTCGTGACAAGGCAAGCCACGATCCGATACCTATACCACTCGGCTACCGCGGCCAAATTCAGTAATAAGAAATTATTTATAAAATACCTTCTTCATTACTGATACATCAAACGTATACTGGCTGAAACACCGACTCTTCGCACGAGTTCATTTTTAAAAAATAAAACATTATTCTTGATATAATAGCTTAACTGTAAGGAGAGTAAAACTGTGTGCACGACATTGTATACAAAAATGTAAAATGATTTTTTTTTTAGATAAATGCTATAATTGTAAATAACTGTTTAAAAGAACTGTAATTTTAAACCTCACACAATTAGCATTTAGAATTAATGTTAAATTATGAAAAAGAATATAAAATTCCGATGAAGAATAATTGTGTTACTTTTTAACATTTAAAGCGAGAAGACTTCAAAATGTTTTAACTCGGGAGAAGGCGCGTACTCGATACTAACATTACTGGTATTGCGGGGGGACTCAGTCACCCCAATCATTTGTTTAGAAATATTTTTACTGTACACGATACAAATCGGAATTCTAGTGAATATTTTAATTTATAGAAATTATACTTACCTTCTTTCAAGGATTATTCAATTCTTTGATGATTTGAGAAAAATCAATAAAACTGAACTAAAATGATTCAAAAGTACAAGACCATAATAAAGGACGCAAATCAGACACTTTTCAATTATCCTACAGAAATGTTAAACCAATCAATTCTTTTCCAAATATCGCAAAAAACTCAATTATTTACAATTTCCCTAAGCGAAAAGCAAACACATAAAAGATGGGAGGGAACTAATATTGATAATAACCATACCATAAGATTGAAGGTCAATCAAATGATTAGCAAACGTACTATGCAGCCTGGCTGAAAAGTGAATCATGACTTCCTTTTCTTTTTCTACAACTAATGTACAGTATTTCAATAATAATTACAGTGGTGAATTGTTTATCTTCTTAGAATTTTTCTCAGGGTCTGGGTTTCGTTTTTTCTTTTAACGAGTAATATTTTATGTTAAAACGTAATAAAAAAATCTCTCATTGAGGAAATACAACAAATAAAACAAAATGTTTTTTTTTCTTTAATTTGGTTTTGGGATCAAAGATAGCTATTTGATGACGGAAAAAAGCCAGATAATAAACATAAATTATGTCAGTGTTGTTGTGTGTATTTTTTTTTTATTATGGAAGAAAGCATTTTGTTTTACTTCTCTTTCCGGTTATTTTTTTAAAAAAAATCTTTAAATTTTCGATACGCTCACGCCCCCCTTGTAGGGTCATCACGCCCCCCCAGGGGGGCGCGCCCCACACTTTGAGAAACACTGCATTAGTGGCACGTAAATTTGAACAACGATCAATTGATGAGAAGGATTAATCGAGTTAAAAATTCAAATTCCTAAGTATCTCAGATATACCATGCCAGAAAAATAACGCTTAGTTTAATCCAATATACAACAATTATTATTATCTCGTATAATAGATTTATATTTATTTTTATTAATATAAGATGATGGATCTCGAAATATTAAACCATGGTCAACTAACTCAGCTAACAACACATATTCCAAAATTCCACAAACTACGCCACAGATTATGAACCATGGGGTCATGGTCACGAACTCGTGGCCGGCGTTGTTAAGTCACGGGTTAAAGTCCTGATGCCACGAAGGACCCACCACGTAGAAAGTCTGGGGCATACAAGATCTGTCGAGGCTCAAAGTTCTGTTGACGTGGTGGGAAAGTTTGGAAACGGGATTACCAACTCAGGCGTCGTCCTCCTCGCTTGACCATGGTTTACAGTCACAAGGTACGTTGCCACTAGTCTTTATGTTGCTTTAGAGTGTGATGTTAATAAACGCTCACTCACTTAATCATTTTACACAACTTTTTATTATTGGTATCTCGAAAGAAAGAACATTGATTATAAGATCGTAAGCACAATCAGTCGATTACCATAGTTGTAGATGTATTTAAGAATAAAGATTTATTTTACAATATTTAAAATCTCATTTATTTAAGGGTTGCCCAAATAAAAAATGAGCAGGTACAATTATGTTGGAGTAATTACAGCTGTAGCAGTGCCACCAAAAATGGATTTAAAGGGAGGGAAGAGATGTACACTGTATACAATTTGCAACAATGAAATCTGTTCATGGTAGTGAAAATGGATCAATAGCAATGTATTGCTATTCATGGAAGAGTTTATATTAGAACAATGCGTGGTAGT
Organism: Trichonephila clavipes; assembly: GCA_019973935.1. Lineage (NCBI taxonomy): Eukaryota > Metazoa > Arthropoda > Arachnida > Araneae > Nephilidae > Trichonephila > Trichonephila clavipes. The sequence continues at coordinate 756,668 of BMAU01018473.1, read as the reverse complement.
ATGGTTTCAGATTGCACAAAGTGAACTGAATGCGGGCATCCATCTTCGAATGGAGTAGTATATCGGGAGCACTGCTTAGTTCAAAGAATCGGTACAAAAATTTTCATAAAAGGCGGCAAACGATATCGGATCTCCAGGACAATGCCAGCTCAAATGTCTCTCTTGAAACTCAGGAAATCGTAAAAAAATCCGTTGAAAAGTGTTGAAACATCCACCATACAGTCCGAATTTGTCTCCCAAAATCTTCCAAATTTTTTCCACTTAAGACAGTATTACGTTTTCATTAGGACGATTAGTTAAAGGAAGTTTTACAGGACTTCCTCGAGAATCAACCCCAAGTTTCTTACAGCGAAGTCATGGAACAATTGTCGAAACAATGAGATCTGTGTTACAACAAGCATGACAATTCATTTGGATTTCCAACAGATGTATTATTCGTATTCAACTTGTCCATTTTTCATTTGGGCAACCCTTATGCAAGAAGGATATCTACAGAAACTCAGTTCTACACTTATAAACCTTTATTTGATCAGCCCTTTTTTCTCGGGTTAAAAAAAACTATCTCGATTTTCCTTAAGGCTCTTATGAAAAACAAATAAATTAAAAGAAAAAAAATGTGTCTCAAGGAACTGATTGAATTCATTCGTATAGCCTCTAAATTTTATGAAAACTGTTTAATTTTCTTTTGTATCGAAACTTTCTTTACCCCAGTAGCAAAAAAAAAAATCAAATCAAATGCAAGAACAACAGAAATAGAATCTAGAAAGAAAGAATGAATTTGATAATTATTTCCTTAAAGATGATAAGTTTTTAATTAATTAATTTCTATATTGTATTTCTTATAATATTTTCCTTCAGGGTATTTCTCAAAGCAGTTCTTTAGCTTGAAATCACCAGGCTATGGGCAATGCAAAAAGTTGAGTTACTTTTAAATAGTTTTTAAATTATAATTTTTGAAAACCTGTAAACCTGTTATTTTAGGGTGAGATATAATTCTTATTAAAATGTTCAGTTATTACATTTTTATGTATGGAATAAATGCTATAATTGTATTTTGTGGTTACTTTATTTCACTATGCTAGTTATTATTCGGTATGTTCTTCGAAAGGGGCGAAAATAGATATTTTAACGTAAGTATCAAATATATTTTCTTTTCATTCTGATCTATGGGAAAATTTATTTTGCTTCATATAATGAAAAGATAATTAATGATACATTTTTATTTGTTCTACATTCCCAAATCCTTCCCTTCGTAAGGTATCTGACTACTTTCGGTAACGTGGGTTTTGAAAAAGGATTTAAATGAATTTTTTGGGGGAAATATAATGTTAATTGAATTAGAATATTCATATAAAATTACTTCTGAGAAAATCAGTATAATAAAAAATTATATCAATACATTTTTTGACAAAAAATAAAGAAAGAATGGCATATTTTCAAAACATTCACCTTTTATAAAAAAAAGACTTATATAATAAAATTATTTCGCGTATGCATACCTAAAACTTCTGTACAACGGCTAAACCAGAAGTTTTGAAACATATTTTACAGAAAAAGATTTATTCATATTTTACAGAAGTAGATTTATTCATATTTTAATGTGTATCATAGTACAGAAGTTTTATCGCAAACCACCCATTATTAATTTAATTACTCTGAAAATAATTAGAACTTTTCATCACACCTATTCGAGGATCTGTCGAGCTATATATAGTCAAGATATTATTATTATTGTAAGATTTTTCATAAAAGGCGAATGTTTTTTTAAGTAATTTTTTTCTTCATATTTTTTTTCCAAAAAAATTACATTAAAACAAATTTTTATTTTAATAGTTTTCTTAAACCGATTATAAATACATATTGTTTCTACGTCAACATGATCGCCAAGTCACCAAAGTCGCCAACTTGGTCCTTGGACACCAACTTGAATCTAACGCCAAGTTCCCATTGAATCAACATTACAACGTAAAGGACAGCGTTGATTATGAATGCTACAATATTAAGGTAAATTAAATCTAACTTAGAGTAAGATAAAGGCATTACACATCCAAATACAAATTATTTACTCTATTTTACACAAAATTCGTAGCAATATTTTAATTCAAGTGGCACTAAGTATAAAAAAAAATTAATTTATACGCTTTTGCAAAACTATGGTTCCTAACGTAGCCAGATTATTTAAACAAGAATCAATAAATATCCAATGACTTTATTGTAATCCAATTATAATGTAATATACTCGTTAAGCACTGCAGAGTCAAAGAAAGCCAAAGAAATGAAGTAATATGACGAAGCATTAAGTTACGCTGAAAATAATTAATTTGACTCATGTGAAGCATTTGACTTTGAAAGGTGATCAGATATTTCTTCTTCCGATCATTTTCTTCTTGCGTACAATGAAAGCCCTCCGAAAAGTTTTAGAGCATAAACATTTCTCGCGCTTGTCAGCATCTCCACCCCAACACAAATAACTACCAAACTAAATACACTAGCATCTGATTTCAGTTTTAATTAGCACAATCTATTTTTGTTCGTTCACTTAGAAAGAATTAACACGAAGACTTGGAAAGATAAGTTTTACTCTAAAAGGAACTTGTATTCAGCCAGGTGGAGGCTTTTATCAGGAAATTGAGGTATTTCTTCCTTTTATTATATTCCCTCGCTGAAGCTCCAGTCCCTTTCAAAAGCGGTCAACTCAATCCGAAGGTGGAACAATTAAAAGTTTCTGTTTTGAAAATAACCCGTTTTCTGAATCGAAGGGAAAAGAGGTCTCTTAAGACAATTCATTAAAACCGACGCTGTCTCCAAACCTAATCCCCCCAACCAGAAAAGCAAAATCAAATTGTCTTCTTGCCTTTTGTCTTCCCGCAACAACAATGAAGGGCTGACGGCATACACAGCCGTGGCCGTTCAATTTGACTCAGAAAAGGTGTGTTGTGTTTTCTAGAACGATGCCATGTACTCGTGTGCCGTAAATAAACTTATATTGTTAAGAAGTTCTTGAGACTAGGAGATGAACAATGGAAGAGCTCCATCTGGAATGTAAAAGTTGCATTAAAATGTATTTCGTTTCATTGGACAGTCATTCCGGAATGATTAAAAGTGAATTAATGCTTGTTGTTACTAGTTTCTCTCCTGGTTGTCTTTTCACGATGGGATATCTAATCTAAATTATGTCGTTTAATTCGTAATTGCATTGTTAGAAAAACAGATTACATGTGAAAAAGGGAAGAATGATTGCTTAGTAAATGTTGTTATAAATATTTTTTTAATAATTTGCAGTTTTTTTGTTTCTGTTTTTATTCCTAAGGTATCCGAACACGTTGAAATGACCAAATTAGATAAAAACACATATTTCTTTGTTTTTTTATTTTATTGAATAGAGTCATTTTTTGGCTTCACAAAATAGACTTCGTTTTGTTTCTACGCTACTAACAATCGATTTTATAAAATTAGAAAAACCGAAAATGGGTCATTAAACTACCTGATGGGGACATTTACATTGTTCAAAATCTATCATGTGACGAGTCTGCTAACATAAAATAATATTAATAAATTCCTATGATGCTTTTGAAACTGATATTTATATTATTTTCTAGAGAATGTACTAAAATATTTCTTATTGTATGAATATTTTTTGAGTTATGGCATGTTATTTAAATAATGGTATTATAAATAAATGCACATTTCGTATAATATTTATTTGATCAGCTCTAAAACTTTTGATAAAACATTAAAATTTTAGTACATTCTTTAAATAAATGCTTTTAATTTGTTTAAGTAACACTTTTGCTGGTAAACGTTTATTATTTTTTTCTCTAATTGCTTTGAAGTTTTTCAAAAATATTGCTAAAATTTCCCTTGTATTTGTAATTTTTATAAAACTTAGATACTTTTTTAAAAAATTAATATTAGTATTGGAATTGCTTCTTAAAACCGTATTACGTTTTAGTATGCTATTACTTAAAAATGTACGAAAGTGTTCGAAACCTTTAATGCAAAACAAATGAAATCTAAGGTTTTATAATATTTCCAATGCATCTTTTAAGTCATACATTTATTTACAAGTATTTTCTAGTAAACAATTCAGACTCTGTTAAGTTAAAAATCTAGCTGAATACGGTATAAGTGATATTTATTTGTATCATATTTATTATTCTCATTTAACAAAAAGTATATTAACCCCTTAACGCGTATACTTTTTTCGAAAAAAAAGAGAAAGAAACTGTCAAAAAATTATTGTTCTTATTTTAAACCTTGTTTGGGCAATAAATAAATAAAAATAATAAAAAAGAACACATAACGAAATATTTTTTTATTTGAATTTTGATCCTCCTTACACATAAAAGCCAAATTTTGCAATATTGCACATAAATCCGCTTTCCTTAAACTTCTTTTCGAATTGCTGGTTCAAAAAGAATATTTATTTTAAAATTATATATATATACGTATATATACAGTAAAAATATATTTATTTATACTTTATCAATACAAATAATAATTATAGTAGTATTTATTTTTTTTTAAAAGAAATATTAAATTTTCTTTAGAGTGATGTATTTGGAAGCAAGGAGCAGAATATAGCCTAACCTTGCAGTTATTACACATACATCGACTTTTTTCCCTATGTCATCCTTTTTAATACAGAATACAGCGTCATATCGTACGGGATCCTCTTTTTTGGGGTTACTGTAACAAAACTAGTAAATCGTAGAATTTAAAAGATTTTGAACCACTCGATTTTTTTCTAAACTAATTTGCCCGATTTACAAAATCACGACGAGGAACCTCAGTCACATTTACGACGCTCTCTTATGTTCAAGTATGTACATTTGTATAAAATACGATCCCGCTTGAATTACCTAGAACTTGCAATAGATTTGACCTGTTTAGCGCACTCGAAGCATTAAGACATTACAGGGCACACATTAAAGGGTAAAATGAGAAATAATTCATTTTTTCTATTTTATTTTTAAAGAAAAGCATAAAAAAAACTTTTTATTAAAAAACTTGAAAATACAAAATCTTTTTTTTAAATTTTAGTTGAAAAAATAAAAGCTTTGACAGAAAAATCACTTTTTTCGGCTTAAAACTTCCATACCATTAACAAATTTAGTTGTTAATAGCTTTAATCCACAGGTTCTATAATGTTTTTTAATATCACTGTTTAAAAGAAAAAATATATAGTTAAGAAAAAATATATTAATGTAAATAAATAACGGTCACGTTACACAAATACAGTTTTAAATTTATGAAACTTGTACAAGATGTTAGTATTTAAATGATAATATAACTAAACATTAAAAGTTAGCCAAACAAATTTGTTGTAATTCTTTTCTTACATTATAACACATATATTTAATCAAAGTATAAATAATCGTGGAACACAAGGAATTAAAAAGAAATTAAGATTTAGTTTTCTTCGATAACTAATAATTCATTTACCAAACTTTACATTGACTCTAAGAAAGAGTGTAACGCAAATATATATATATAAATATCTCTTGTAACTCTGATCAACTATATAATTAGCATCCATACCCTGAAGACATTTTATCTCCAATTTTGGTGAATGAAGATTTAATTAAGGATTTTGTGACATAACTCGTTTGAAATGCATCACAAAAACAAAACATCACAAAAAACATAAATGAAAAAAAAGTTCTACCTGCATGATTGAAAAATTATCTGTTCTCTATCAGTCTTCACGTGTGCGTGTTCCATTTTCACAATCAAATCCTACTTACGGAACTATTCGAATGAAAACAGCCCGACGCAAACCCCAACTGAATTTCAAAACTTTCAGATCTCTTTTGCGTACATTTTTCCGAGCCACTCCGAAATAAAAATTTAATTTGCATTTCTCTCCGAGGCGATTTCTTCTTCACAAAAGAAAATGCAGTTTTAATCTATGACAGCCCTGAACTCCAGAGATAGTGAAAAAAATTATTCAGGAGAATAAAACAGAGGATTACTTTTAATGAGCAACGAAAAAGCAAATGAAAAATACTCTTCCGACCTAAACGTATTTTCGCCAGTCGACTTATTAATTTCCCTATCGGTTCTCTGGGGAAGTTATTACCCATCTTAGAAAATCCTATTTAAGGCCAGTCCGCTGGAAGACGTAGATTTTGCTTAAGGTAAAATTACGTGACATGCAACTCCCGCCATCTTGTCAACCGATTAATCCGGATTTATACATTCGAAGGCGTTTTTTCTTCGTTTTCTCATTGGATGCCTCGAATAAATATTCGAATAAGAACTTTAAATCCACTTCTAAAGTTTTCCACAAGTGTGTAATTGTTGTTCTAAACGGGATAGCAACTAATTACGAGGGAGTAAGACAGTTTGACGTAAACAGATGTTCAGTTTGAATAAATTTACTGCATTTTTTCCTTCTTTTGTTGTTTAAAAGATGTTTGATCGTCAAATTATCATATGATCCTTTACATGAGAATATGAAGCAGAAAGGAGGTTAAATTTGTATTCGTATATCATTAGATGTAACGAGAGTTTACTTAGAGTTTAATGCGAATAATATATATTTTAAAATAGGAAATTTAAATAGCATATACTTTGTGCATTGAACTGCATATCATAAATATTAAGTAGACAAGTGGTGTCAATTATACTATTGCTTATTAAATGTTAAAAAAAGTAATTTTTACCAATATCCAAGTTTTCTATATGAATATGGCAGAATGTATTTGAACTACTGAATCGAATACTTATGTTTTCATTTCAGTTCTACAATAATCTTTATTCAATTTCTACTATTAGTCCACTCTCTCCCTATATAAGTGACGAAGCTATACGCGTTTTTCCAACTAATCCTTTTGGGAAATCTTTGGGCTATAAATTCGTGTTGTTCACAACCAACCTTTCGGAAGAAGAGAATCGTGATATTTAAGTTAGCTTACTATAAATAGGCGAATGTTTCTAACTTGAGAGATAGAAGGAGAGACGATATACTCGAACCAGGTGATATTGCTATAATATTAGCGATATAGTGATTTGATTCTTACTAGGAGGAAACTTAAAAATGACGATTGTTCACTAGGATTGATTTGATATTATATTAAATCGGATGGTAGCTTTGATCTTTTATTAAGATTACAATTGAATTTGATAGTCTCTTAATCGTTAACGTTTTACTGTCATTGTTCCACTTTCACGGTTAACTTTGAGACATTTTCTTACTATTATTAGTTGAAATGTTGTCTTTTCTTTGAGTGGAAGTAAACAGATTAGTTGGATCATGTCGAGTATTTCTTCCCTCCCTTCCACACATGTAGGGACCCACGAGAGAGGCGCGAGCCTCTTAGATATGTATATGTATATATATATATATTGTAATAATTCCCCGTAATTTAATATTTAATATATTTTGATTTATCTGTGTTCCAGTCCTTCAGGGCAAATTCTTAATTATTTTAACTAGCCACCCACCTAATGGGGACTTCTAGAACTACATCCATACCCCCCTCCATATCATGTGATTTCCAGATGGGTATAAATAGTGAGATCTCGGGAAAGTCCCGCCTCATTTCTTTTGTCTTTGCCTTCAGCATGTAGTCGACTGAAGCGCTTAGTATTTTAGTGTTCTTTGTTGTAGGTTTTATGTGTCTTGGCTTCTTGTGATGTTGGAATGCAATGTTATTATAATATACTTATGTGTTTCAATCTGTGCAATAACCTGGATTTACTAATCACAAGACTGCCTCATCAATAACATTGAATACGCAACATCAACCAGCACAGAAAATGTATCCAATATACAGTAATCACTCACCACTGGCCACACGCTGTCCTTTCGTTACGGTACCATCGACTTGCCACGACATTATAGCTATCATTACCCACTCTCCAAAAGTATTTAACATATATATATATATATCTTGTTCAAATTTTCAATCGTAATTTAAATAATTTTTATCTATCCATTCAAGTTCAAATACATTTTTCTTAAACTGTTAATGCTTGACACTTGTTGTTAACACAGTGTTTTCAAATATTAATTCCTTAATTAAATTTTATTTTTATTGTAAGTTTATTCTGCGTTATTTCTGTCGTAGTTACAATTAGATACAACAGATAGCACCAATACGTTTTTCTTAAAGAAGTAGGAATTAATGTTAACATTTTTTTATATTGCTTGTTCTTAAATGTCTTACGTAATCCTTACAGGGCCATAAAGTTGCTAGGAATAACTAATGTAATTCTTAATTTTTGTTTGCTTGGACGTAAAATAAATCAAATTCATATGAAAAATGCATAACAATGCGTAATTTTTTATTTTCTGGAATTTCACGGGGATAGAGTAGCATTTTTAATATAGAATTATTTGCCACTTTCAGACTTTTGTGTCCATTTGTGCAAATATACTTTGTTCTTGCACAAAATTATGCTCATCGTATAATGTAAAATATGGGTGAAAAAAACAGTAATATAACATTAAACGATACATAAAACAGAAATAATAACAGAGCACAGGCTGCGCATAATTTATCATTGGCACCAATTCATTTGACAGTTTTCTTTTTCCTAAACATCCCCGTTTATGTATTGAGTTTGGTATACATTCTTTTTTTTTGTATTCTGTATAAAAATATATAAAAGCTTATGATAGTCGTTACTAATGCCACATGTCTGACAATGTCAGATCGAGGCCCATCAAATTAATTGTGACAAAGTGCTAGATGTATGCCTGTTGTTAGCCGTAGCTTTAAACACCATTCAGGTGACAGTACATTTTGCCTCTGTTAAACGCCAATTTCGATAGAGAACACCCTAAGGGTGGTCAGGGATCTCCCAATTCTCTCCCCCTTCTACCAACTTCACGAGAGGACTTGTGGCTCGAAGGCTACTAAAAGTAACCCCATACCTAAAAAGCACTATACATTTACAAACATCTAGGACTTCTCAGGGATTCGAATTCAGACCCTACGGCGCAGCAGTCAGCGTCACTAACCACTCAACCGGAGGGGGGAGAGACTTATAAATTAAATATGACAGCAGTTTTAAAATGGGTAAAATGTTAGTCTTATTAGTGAATGTATATCTTATACCGAGTGAAGTAAAAAAATAATACTATGGTAAATTTTTCTGTTTTTTTAAAAAACAAATTCTAAATTTGTTTTAATGTTTAAGAATAGAGGAAGATAGCTTTAAAGTAGTATTATATATTCTACTTTAAAATATTCAATATAAGTAAATAAAAAAAGGCTAAATTTTCTAATAAAATACTATCTTGAAATCTTCCTGAACCACAAAATTACACAGTGCTCTGAATCTCTAAAATGACTGTTTCAATCGAATTTTGGTTAATAATAATATTTTAATTCATTTAATTCCCCGATTTCACTTAAAGTATAAAATATTAAAAGAGGTTAATGCATTCGATGGTGTGAAATGATTCAACAGAAATTCTTGTGAAAGGTTTATATAATCTATTACGTTAAGCACAAAATCAAGTAACTGCATTTTACCGCTCCATAAACTGCGCATAAATGCCTGGATTCATTGAATTCTTCCAACCCCAAATCTAATTTCCCATTCCATCGCGCTTCTATCTCCTCCAATGAGCAACAAACGCGTAATAAGCCCAGGCTGCAAAAGAAAAATAATAATACTGTCATAAACATAGAAATGCAAGCGGGTGAAATTTATCGCTTTCCAATGATCAAAGTTATACGTGAGACGAGAGCACTAAATCCCATTCTATCCATTTCAATGTGGCATTCACATACATTTTCTTCCTGATCTCCCTAAACTAGATAATGGAAGAGACATGTTACCCGAAGAACGTTCTTAGCGCCTAATTACTGTAATTAGAAGAGATGGAAAAGAGAGGCTCAGTCTCTAGTGTGCAAGAAAAGGGGAGCATAAAAGAAAACCCAACGACTCATCTCTTTGCCGTTCTATCTATCCCTCTCTATACCTACAAGGCATCCATAGCAAGAGTTGAAGTACAACTAGCGCTGCTAATTCAATTTTTCTTCAAACAATCACACCTAATCTCGTTAACTGGTCTACAGACTCGTAAATCATTTTATAATAAGCCTAGATACTGGTAACAGGGTTCCATAGAAAAGAGGAGCTTATAAAGAGGGATATTGAGATATGCATAGGTTGAAATGGAAGGGAGGCTGTCTTTATCACAGCTGCATGGGCCGTAGTTTGGGTGAGGGGTCGACGTAGTTTATCTCATTCTCATGCTTGATTTGGGAGAGCCAAATTAATGACTACTCATCCAATTTTAGTTAATTTACTGGAGATTAGGGATTTGGCAAGAGAGATGCCCTTTTCGCTTCCTGGGTTAGGGGAAGGTATGAAATGATAGTCTGTCCTATCTACGCACAGCTCTTGGCATAATAATAGCGAGCCTGTTTTAAAGATGAAAAATGTGGTGTTGATAAAAATGTGTGAAATGCTTTGTCTTTAACAATATGGAAGTGAGAAATTGCTATCATTCTTAAATATTTAAACAATGAAAACGATTTTAAATGCTTACACTTAGACAATAAAATTCATATAACAATATTCTTCTAAACAAATTACGTTTAAATGAAACTTTGAGGAAATAATTGAGATTCGTTAGTATATATATTTTATGTTGTTGTTATGGCCAATGCCACCTGTCTGACGTAGTCAGAACGAGGTCCAAATAATTCATCGTGGCAAGAGGCTAGAAGTAAGCCTGTCGTTAGCCTAGGCCTTGAGCACCATACAGGTGACAGTACGAATTAGTTCGGCGAAATTCCCCGAAGAGACGATAGATGGCGACACCACTTATCTCCACCTCCACAATTTTGGCATGGAACTGAAAGTGAAGGAAATATTCTCCAGTCCTCTGCACTCGTGATTCAGCCCACAAGACTTTCGGCCCACTGATTTAACGAGCACGTACTCCGTGTGTACTCGGAGAGTATTTGGTGGCATCGGGCATTGAACCCAGACCTTCCGGTCTGGAGTCCGATGCTCTAACCACTAGGCTATCCACGGCCCCTACGTATATTTTATTCCTAGATTTGTCAAAGTTGTTAGCAATAAACTATAAATAGATTTCATTTTTATTAGTATTAAAACCCAAGTATTTTTGAAGAATTTTGTAAAATATGTCATTTTTCTACACGAGTCAAAAGTTGAAATCTGTAACAAAAGATCAATATCAATTAAATCGATTGTCCATATTTCGAACCATACCTTCTGAAAAATATTGAATTGATTCTTAAAAGTATTGTTTTTTCAATATAACATTAATAAACTTGAACACTTCATTAAGAAAGTCCTATATGCACCACGGATGGAAGAAATCATATGCAGTAACATTGCATCAAAACATGTTGACTTATCTTTATATTTACTTATAAATAGTAATACTAAGCTATATATAATTATTAAGATATTCTTATTATTTTATAAATATGAATATTTGAGTAATCTGATTCAAGTTTTAAAAATCTGAGGGGACACAGGAGTTAATTGCATCAATAAAATCAGGAATAATAATTTCCTTGTGACTTATTTAAATACTGTATATATTTCTCTTTTAAGAAACGTTTTATTTCTTGGGAAAAGAGCTAATCCTAAATTTGAAAGTTTTCTATTCCTGCAGTAGAACCAATTCATATTATTACTTTATTCCTATTGAGGCATAAACTCTTAAACCTTTTACGAATCCTCATGAGTTCTTAGGGTTTAGCTTTTCAATTAATATTTGGCCATACGTTGCGTTCGTACTAACACAACCTCGAAAATTTCAAAAATTCATTTTAAGGTATCCGACTACGTTCGGAAACGTGATTTTGCATAAGCGTACAAACGAATATTTTTTTGTAATATTTAGTGTCACTTATAGATTAGAATACACGTATAAAATGGTTTTAAGAATATTATTATAAAAAATATTCAAATGCGATATTTTGGCAAAAAATGAACATATAATTATTTATTTTCAGAATATTCTCCTTTTATGAAAATTGCTTCTATAATAATAATATTTTGCTCATATATAGCTGAAACCTCTGTACATAGCCTAAACTAGGATGTATGAAATATATAACTTAGAAGTGAATTTATCCATATTTTAATACATCAAAATGAAAACATCATAGGAAAACAACACGGTTTATTATTTCAATTGGTAGTAACTCTGAAAAAATATGTGAATTTTTCAATAATCCTAGTTCAGACCCTCTGGAGAAGTCTTAGCAATACAAAATATTATTATTATAGAAGCAATTTTCATAAGAGGAGAATATTTTGAAAATAAATAATTCTATGTTCACATCTTTGGCCCAAATATTGCATTTAAATTATTTTTCATTGTAGTAATATTCTTAGAACAATTTTATACGTGTATCCTAATCTAAGTGACACTAAATAATAAAAAAAATATTCGTTTGTAAGCTTTTGAAAAATCATGCTTTCGAACGTAGTCGGATACATTAATTTCTAAAATTATAAAATTTAAACTATTTTTTTAATTAAAAACATTTAATGAACATACCACTTGAATTACGAGAAGAATCACTTGAATAAAAAATTATATTTATTATTTGCTGAAACGTATTCAATTTCTGGAACAACACAACACGGTTTATTCAGAGTCTCGATGGAGTAATTACAAACAATCTTCAAAAGGAACACCAGCACCAAAGCTGGTAATCCAAGCGACAAATATTGCCACTATGTTGCACGAGGTCCCTTGAACCTGGATTCAAAGTTCCCACTTGATGAGAAATCATGTTCAGTTTAAGTTACGCTAGTCCCTTCAACCTAAAAGTCTTTAATTTGTCTTTATTTTATTCACTTCCTACTATTAGTTCACTCTCTCTCTCTCTCTGTCTCTCTCTCTCTCTCTCTATGTATATATGTATATCTTGTTCAAATTTTCCATCGTTAATAAAATACTTTTCATTCATCCACTTTAGTTCAAATACATTTTGTAAAACTTGTAGTGGATGTGATGCTTGATGTTAATACAGTTTTTCAAATATTAATTCATTAGTTAAATTAAAAAATGAATAAATAGTAACAACAATAATAATTCAACAGCATATATAGAAAGGAAACTCGCTCGTTGTGTCCCTGTAGCGCAATGGATAACGCGATCGACTTCTCATTCAAAGGTCGTGGGTTTAATTAACACCAGGGTTGGCCTAGTTTCTGTGAATGTGATTTCTTTTTATCATACTATTTTATTGGAATGATTAAATTTAATTAATGAATAAATAGTAACAATTAAAAATACTGGTCCAACACCCTAAATAGAAAGAAAGGGAAATGGGAGATTGCAAGGAAGATCGTTTTCTATTTTGCCACTTAATATTGTGATTGTGTCATATGTATATGCATATTTATATTAATTGTAACCTTTTAATAAAAAGTAGCTAGAATGACATTTTTCTTTGTTGACAAGTAGGAATTGACTTTAAATATTTTTTTTATATTACTTGTTTTTATTTTCTATTAAGAAACATCAGCCACGAAACTGGTTAATGTATTGCTAGACTAGCATTACCTGTAAAAAGAAAAGGGAGAGATTGACTTGCCATAAAATTTTCACCGTTCTCTAGAAACAATCTTAAGACTGCTGCGTTTACAGGAATACATTTCAGTATCTTACTTTAGTACCCAAATTAGTACTTACCAACTAATGGGATGTGTTAAATAAATTATTAAGTTTTAGATAATATTCACACATCTTGAAAAAGAACATAGATTCCTCTTTCTTAAAAAAGAACTCCCGCTTTAAATTATATAAATAACTTGAAAGATATTATTTATGAAAGAAAAGATGTTGGAAAGATAACTAAAAGAAAAATATATAAGTTATTTTTTATTTATATATAATTTTAGTGCAACAATACACTAAAAATGCCCTAAATTTATCACATTTAGTATTTAGAGTTAATTAAATACTTTAAGTATTTGCTAACATGTAATTAAAATGTGTCTTAAATTTTTTTATTTTAAGCAAATTCAATTAGGTAATATTCATTCTGTATCCTTAATTATTTAGAGAAGTAGCTAGTTAAATACAACTTACTCATTTTAAATACAAAAAAATGTAGATTTTTTTAAAAAAAAATACGTTCATTAATTCATTAAAAAATCTTAATAAAAATTACTGTATACTTGATGCCAAAATTATATCTTCAGATTCAAATCAGTGATATTGTTCTTAATTTAAGTCATCAAATATTGAGCCAATATTTACATCTCAAGTTGAAGTATACAAAATGTTTTATTTCACAACTTTAAATAAATGCTTCACATTGGATACAAATTTAAAAATCATTGTTTTATATAAAGGATGTTAATGCAGTGCTTCTCAAACTTTCAATATTGGCGATCTAATATTCAATCATAATTTTCATCCCGCCCCCCTGCATACAATAACGATGTATTGAATTCAATAATACTATACTTTGACGCTAAACCTACAATACGACTTTAAATTCTTAAGTGCCACCGGCGTATATAAACGTCTCGCTCAGCCAGTGAATGAATTGCCCTGGACGTATGTATGCATCTTTCCAAAGTACAATATTTTGCGAAGGATTTACTAATTTCAGAGAATTTGCTTATTTATTCCTTTTCAACCCTTCCCCATACACCCCATACGCTCGCCTACTTGTTAAAGGGGAGCTTAATCCCCTAATTTTTAATCGGCATTTAAGTGATCAATTATAAACCGTACAATTTATCAAGAGAAGTGTTAATTTTTGCATATAATTTAATATATGACAAGCCCATAGGGTCACTGGTAGTTATTAAATTTCTTCTTAGTATTGTTATATTATTATGCACTTAATTTTTTTTATTGTGTCCGAATGTATTTTTCTTTGTTCAGTAAATTAATAATTCTTTGTTTTTGACTTTTCAATATGCTCGCGCTCCCTCATAGGGTTATCACGCTCCCCTAGGGGGCGCTCCCCACAGTTTGAGAGAAACACTGGGTTAATGTAATATAATCCTAAATTTAGTCTATTTGCTAGATATATGCAACACACTGCACTAATTATTATACCTTCAAAGTCAATTAACTATGTAAATATGTAGGAATTGAGAGAGAATCTTTCTAACGTTTTCACGGAAGCCTTATTGAGACGAGCCTTTCAAAGGCGAATGCCGTAAATTAACTTAAAGTATCTCTACCTAAACGCATATCACTATAGACATAAATAACTTATCAATCATATATGAGTGCAATCTATTTCAGGTGAATCATAATACCATCCAATCGGGTTCAAGACCCAAATAAAATATTTAGAACTTTGTTGTTCACATATGAGAGGGAGTCATAAATATATATTACAAATAAGATCAAGTTATATAAGTGTGATATTGACACTGCAAAATTGATTTTCTCATGAAATCCTTACACAAATTATGGCACCACTGAATAAGATATGCCATGCAGAGAAAATGCCTTATGTGTAGTGTAGTATTATGGCTTTCAGTGTTAGGAGAAATATTTTTAGCATAGTCAAAATAATGCGTTATGGAGCCATACAACATAATAGGATCAAGTACTCAGTAGGTAGCTATTTATGTAATGTAGTCGATCAGAACTTGTATCATATGTGCATAGTATAGTAATCTGAAATATGTAATATTTATCGACTATGCAAAGATTAATATAGAATCTTTTAGATTTTAAATGAATATTAAATACACAAGAAATTTATGAAGCATGATTAGGCTCAATTTAACAATTAATAAATATTTAACATTGCGAAATGCCATTTAGGCGTGAAGTTTGCAATCCTGATAGTTGCTGTTCTGATATATATATATTACCTTCTTAAAACTACTATTATATTTAGATATTTAATTTTCTTTCTTAGGGGTATGTAGATTTTTCCTTTCTACTTTATTTTATTTGATAAAATGACATTGATACCCGTTTTAGTATTTTTAGTATTATTCTTCTTGTTTCATGATTATTATTTTAGCATTGGTGAAATCTTATTTTTACATTAGTTTCCCCTCTTTGCAGTCTTGAGGAATAGGAAAATATAGGGGAATGTTGGCTGATCTGAAAACTTTGTTTCATCCCATAATTTTAGTAGTTACAGGACTAAGATTTTATTTTCTATTATACTATTAAGGTTATCTCATTTACGGTCTGTACTGCCTTGTTACATTACTATTTATTACTTTGTCATATTTCATTTTTGGTATTATATAGATATATGTGTGTGTGTGTGTGTGTTTGATAATATCCTCTAATATCATTTCCAGAAACTTTTAATTATTTGGTGTAGCCTTTCAGGACTCGTGATTATTTATTTTAACTTGCCTGCCCAAATGGTTGGGATTTTAATCGTGGTTAAAGAGTAAGATTGCATCAGAAACTAACAGGTGGTAAATTCTGACCAAGCAGAGCGTCTGTTAGAAAAAGTCACTTGATCTTCACTACCGGTATAAAAAGTGTCCTCGCTCTCTTTGTCTGTTTCTCATTTATCCCTCATTCTACACCTTGTTGCTCCTTGTGTTTGTCTCTATTTCTTTGTGAGCTGTGTGTTTTCCTTGTGGTGTTGTTCGTAAATGTTTGTGTGTCTCAAGATGTTCAATAAATAGATTTCCTGCCACAAAGGACTGCCTCGTCATTACTAACAAATATGAAGCATCAACCTTCTAAAATAGAATCATCATCGTTAAAATCATATTCACACTCACCAAATTAAAATATTCATCCTTACCACTCGACTCGACACGGTTTTTATTACACACTCACACACATCATATACATGTAAACATATATCTTTTATAATACAATTTATATCATATTTAATTATGTTATTTTAAACATTTGCTAAGCTATGTTTCTTAAAAGCGTATTTGTCTAATAATAAAGAACACTTGCATAGACCAAAATATGTTCCAATATAAATTTATCCCTTAAATTTAACTGCATAGAAACTAATATACTGAACAGAACTCAGTGCCGCAACAGTCCACGAGGGCCAAGACCTGCTGTGCTTATCTCAGTTTATGTGACCTTAGATGCTGGAGTGCATGTGTAGATGTTTCGATCAAGTCTGACGCGAAACTCACAGTGTTCAATTCCCAAGAAAGCTTGGTACTCATTTATCGACCCCCTGAAGAGATGGAAGGCTGAGACGATCTTGTTCAGCTCGGGATTTGAACCCCGAACCTGTAGTGTGGAAGCGCAATATACTACCACTCAACCCATAGGCTTATATACCTAATATACTTTCTTGTTTAAAGGTCATTTTTTTCTTCTATTCAATGAATATATTTCTTGAAAAATTGAGTTCAGCAATACAGAACTGTTAAGTTAAAAAGAAAAATCGAAAAATGAGCGCTTATACACTAATAAGAAATTCCTAAAATATGACGGAGTACTTTTCCTCACACTGAAAATATCTTTAGGGAATTCGGACCTTATTTTCTCCCAAGAGGAATAGATGACATAAAATTAAACAATTAGAAACGCACACATTTGCTAGGAAAATCAGCAAATAATCAGGATACAAAACAAATTTTGCATTAAATACTTCTAACTTAAATTCAAGTTGCTTTTAAGA
The DNA here is from genome assembly GCA_019973935.1 of Trichonephila clavipes. Taxonomy (NCBI): domain Eukaryota; kingdom Metazoa; phylum Arthropoda; class Arachnida; order Araneae; family Nephilidae; genus Trichonephila; species Trichonephila clavipes. The sequence continues at coordinate 739,104 of BMAU01018473.1, read as the reverse complement.
ATGTATCAGTAAATCTGTGATACATAATAAGATTTATTCTCTTCCCCATTAGATAGACTAAAGTATTTAAAGATCCCTATCTTACTTCAAGAACTTTCTAATCTTGAAAAATCCCTCCTGATTAAACAACTGACATTTCTCTAATTATAAATCTATGACTTCTCCATTGTTAATGTGACCCTACCTATAACAAACCTCTGAAGCACGAATCTTCACCGTCATGATTTCCTTCTTCGTCGTCAATTAAATACACACATTGCGTGGTATAGATGACAAAATTCAATAATATTTCATCCAGAGGCTCTTTTGATACAGATGAAATGAATCCTGATTCAAATTAGTGACAGACCAATAAGTTTCCCAGTTGGAAGATCGAGAACTTTGCCAGGGCGCATTGCTACAGGGCGTAAAAGCAGGGGCTGAGGGAAACTGGATGGTCAAATATTTACCCTCGCCCTACGATCCCTGTTTGTCTAACCCGCGGATGGTTTTTAAAACACAAATATTTGATCGAGAAGGCGTGTGAAAATGAAAAATCCAAACCTGTCTATACGTATAAATTCGCCTGTGCGTACTATGTCGACGTAAATTATTTCCTCGTGGGGGATTTCGCCATTGTATTGATGTTTTCCAGATGGAATTTCGCGTTTGTTTTAACGGTGCACTGTAGTTTTCCACGTTGTTAATATGTGGAGGAATGTTTTGAAGTAATAATAATGCAGTCACATGCAGTAGATTTCAACAAGTTTAATGATAGTCTTAATTAATAGAAACAGAAATATAGTATTACATAGAATTTTAAACTACTTATTACATGTTTAATAAGGAAATGGTTTGATATTGCTACGGGATTGACAAAGATTTGAAGTATATATTCAGTAATTGATGAGATCATAATTATATATATATACTTCTTTTATTGATTTATAGCGGTCATTCTAAAGATAGTGTATTTTTAAAACTTTTAACTTATTTGTATCACACTTCATAAAACTATAAGAGCAGATAAAATTGTTAGGTAGAATGATTTGTAAATTTACAGATAAAAAGTTAGAAACCTCTGTAAGCAAAATTTTGCTCTCATTTTTGTAAATGTCTAACTAAACCTTTCAAAGTTAATGCGACCAATTAAAATATTTGTACTTAGTTTTTTAAGCAATATTTATTAGAGTTTTAGGATAGAAAGTGAACTAACTTAAATTTCAAATCGGTTTTTAATACATTACTTCCAATTATACAATTATATAATTCTATGAATAATAAGAGTACTAATTCAAGTTTTTTTAAAAATTTATTTTTAGATGCTTTCTTCATTTTAGGAATAACTCTCTCTTTCTCTCCTTCTCCTCCTCCTCTCTCTCTCTATATATATATATTTATATATATCTTTATATATATATACATATATATATATATATATATATATATATATATATATATATATATATATATATATATATATATATATATATATATATATATACGATGCGGTATTTCGAGGAGATTGTTTTCTCTGTCTTATTAATAATTAATCAAGTATGATCATTCTTTCTAAGAACGTTAAATATGTAGCATATGTTTCACTTTCACTACATTTTTATGTTCTAAAATTTCAAAATGTTTATAAGACTTATTTGTAAGTGTATAAGTAATAGCGCATTAATATTATTTCAAATAATATAGAAAAGTGTTAAGTATTTTTAAGTATATGAATAAGTTAAGTATTTTTAAGTAATATGGATAGTTACATGTGATTAGAAAGAATTTTATATCTAAATTTCATTTTTGTTTCAGGCTGTAGTAAATAATGATATAAAACTAAATTAATAAAATAGTTTAATACATGAGAAAAATAGTAGTTTGAAATAACTGTTTTAGCACTCATTGCTTAGCTGTTTTTCACATACATTAAAACAATACCCAAATTTTATATGTACATCGATGCATTAGTTGACTTAAAATGTGTAACATTCTAATAAATATCTTGGTTTTTAAGGAAACAAAAGTATTGCATACTTTTCATACTAAAAATGCAATTTATGCGAGCAAGTTCGCTACTCTATTTAACCACTCATATTTCTTTTTAAATTCATAAATTAAACAGTATTTTTTACAGAAAACCCTTTCATATATTATTGAATCTATTGTATTCTTCATAGTTAAACTATAATGCAAAGCATTAAAAAATTTTCTTTGAAAGTAAATTTTCACAAAAAATGAACACAGAATTGTTAAGGAGAATAAAAGCTTTAAAACGTAATCTTTACTATAGGAAGGAGACCTTACGACAGTTTTAAGTCAGAGAAAAAGATTTTCTTAGCAATTGTTTCCACAGAGTTGCTTTTATTACTTCAGTTAAAAATACTTCTTTACAAATAAACATTTTCAAAATCTATTTCAAAAAACTTTCCTTTTAAAACTAAAAAATAAATATTACAAAACATAAATAAAAAACACAGCGGGAGAAAAAGCACAGCACAATACTAGGTACATCAAAGAAAGATGTTTCATACGTTAGATAATGCTATTCTCTCTATTCTGCGGAAGAAAGACAACTAAATCAAGTTTTATTTAAATTATTGTTGGCGTCTAAAAAGACTCGGAAGCAGTTCCCAATATTGAATTTTAGACTTTATTGCAGCAATATGCATCTTGGAAAGGCTGTTTTATTTGTGAAAATAATATTAGTTCGAAAGGCAGCATGGGGTAGTTCCTATTTACGATTCTAATAATAAAAGTTTCCTTCTGGTATTTCTTATCTACGACGAACATGCACAATAAAGTGGTATTGAAATCCAGATGAGAAAGTAGGTGATTTATTATTCTTTGCGTGGGATTAACTTTCTGGATTTCGTATTTCTTAAGCTTACGTTTCTGCTAATAAACATCACGACAGGCAAATTTAAAAAAGTTTCCGTCTACGGAAAACTATGGCAAACATGAATTTTAAATTTATCAAAAATGCTAATAGATGAATAAGTTGTCTTTTAAAAGATACAATTAGTAATTTGAATAGTAATGTTATTGAAATATAGTTACACATTTTGATGAGATTCATTTCTATTAAAAATGAAATGAGTAAAAAGAAAAGATTCTATTTTATTTCTAGTAATACATCGGGGAGTATATTTTTCTCACTTATCTATTAATCACCTTGTAATTTATTAATAAACTAAAAAAATACCATAATATATCTTTATACAAATAATCTCGTTATGTGAAAAACATACTTTCGTGAATAACTTTATATTAAAAACCATTGAAAGACTTGAAAAGTACTCATTTCAGTTTAAATTAATATTTTATTGGCTTTAATTTTAAAAGAAAAATTAATATAAGAAAATAAAGTAAATTCCTACTTAGGTCAATAAAGAAAATTTTTATTTTAGTCACTTTTTATTAAATAATTACAATTAATATAAATATGTTTATACACATGAAAGAATTACAATGTTAAATGGCAATTAATTTTTACTGATTATCATTAAAGTATCATATTGTCTTCCAAAACATTCGTGTATAGAAAATTTCAGCTCAAATAAGTGCTTTAAAACGTGAGAAAAAAAGATCTTCAAAGTTTTGACAGAAGTCGCCGAAATGGTCGCTAATTCGCTAAAAATGATGCCAACGTGGCTGTATTTGAAATTCTTAGAATAATTAGTTTTAATAAATTGATTTTTATTTGTTATAATTAAATTACCTTATTGTCATCCAAACTAATCGTACGTATAAAATTTTATCTCAATTAAGCGCTTTAAAATGTATTTTATTAACAATTGAAAATTTGAACAAGGTACATATATATATATATATCTTATATATATAATGAATAAATTGTAGGAAATGAAAAATATTTATTCATGCAGTTAATAGAATTTTTGTTGTAACAATAATATAAAGGCAGAGATGTATCAGAACTTATTATTCTGCAGCGACCTTACAGCTCAACATAACGACTCCAAAACTGAACTGAATTGATCTGTTATTATTGTAGCGTGCCTGGTTGCATGTGTTGTAGTTTTTAGAAGTTTACCTCTTAATTGCACATTTAATCTTTAAAGTTAATAAATGTTTATTGTTATTTAATTCAACCGTGTTGTAGTGAAGAATGGCTAACCACGCAACGCGGCAGTGGTGACCCCTTTTGGACTTAAAAACACGTAAGCTATTCTGTTCTACTGGCGAATGCAATACAAATTCTTCTACTACGGATGATCAGTACGTAGCGAAAGATTTTTTTTTCTCCTTCTCCTCAAGGCCACTTGAAGCATCTGCTCGGAGATTCGTTTCGCTTCCTGCTTATTCAACAATATGACTAGTGAAACCGTTGAAGTAGCTCGTATTGCGTTGCGACTGCCGCCGTTTTGGAAATCCAACGTTCGTCTATGGATTGCGCAATGCGACCATGCATTCACATTCAGTGGTATATCCAGTGATGATACTAAGTATTCTGCTTTGGTTGCGAACCTGGATGCTGAAACTCTCTCCTACGTGTCGGACATTGTGTTAAGCCCTCCGAACAGTGACAAATATCACACTCTCTCACAGCGGCTCATCACCCAATTTAGCGACTCGGAGACTCAAAAAATTAAGAAACTGCTTACTGACCTTCAGCTAGGAGATGAGAAGCCCAGCCACACCTGTTGCGAAAAATGAAAGAGCTGTCTAATGGCCAACTCCAGGATGACTTTCTGCAAAGTTTGTGGCTTCAACGAATGCCACCACATATCCAGACTGTTTTATCTGCATCCTCAGAGCCTTTGGATAAACTGGCTATCATCGCTGATAAGGTTTCTGAGGTTGTTGGTGCGTCCTCAACTATCTGTGCTGCCACAACTGTTCCTCCACCATCCCAGTCATCTTCATGCAGTGCTCAGCCAACCATGGACTCTCTCGCCAGGCAGATCCAAGAGCTGTCTCTACAAGTTGCTGAACTGACAAGAGAGCACAATTCCTCTCGCCACCAACGATATAGTTCTGACCGCCGGAGATCAGATTCACGCTCTAGGAGTGTCAATAGAGGAAGTGGCATCTGCTACTATCATCGTCGTTATAAAGAGCAGGCCCGCAAGTGTGTTTCACCTTGTGCATTTGTGCAAAAAAAACGAGTAAGCTCTGTCATAGCTGGAATGGCAGAGCCCTCGCAACATACCAGCCGGTTATTTTTATTAGACCGCAAGTCTGGCCAGAAATTCCTCATAGACTCTGGAAGTGAAATCTGTGTGTCATCCCACCTTCTCCAACTATGAATAAATCACCTCAGTCTAACTTCTCCTTATTTGCTGCTAATAATACCAAAATTCCAGCCTATGGTATGGTCCGTAAAGAACTGAACCTGGGTCTGAGGCGACCTTTTATCTGTACTTTCATAATTGCTGATGTATCATCTCCTATAATTGGTGCTGATTTTCTAAAGCACTTCAACCTTTTAATCGACCTTAAGAAAAAAAAGGTTGGTGGATGTGGAAACTTCTCTTTTCACTTCTTGTGTTTTTCAAATATTGTACAGCCCTCAATCCTCACTGTAGATGCAAACATCAGTTTTAAAAACATCTTATCGGAATATCCAGACCTCAGCAACCCTTCTTTAATTTCCAAATCAGCATCACATGGCACAGTCCACCATATTATTACTACTGGCCCACCAGTCACTGCCAGGCCTAGAAGGCTACACCTAAACTGTATGATGCAGTGAAGGTAGAATTTGAATTTCTTCTTGCTCAAGGCATTATTAGACCTTCCAAAAGTCCCTGGAGTTCTCCTCTTCATGTTGTGCCCAAATCTTTCTCTACAGTTAGACCTGTTGGGGATTACAGGCAGCTGAATTCTGTTACTGAGTTCGACAGCTACCCCATGCCTTATTTGAATGACTTTGCTCATGCACTACATGGCAAGAAGATATTTTCCCAAATAGACATTTTTAAGGCATTCCACCAAATCCCTATAGCTGAGTGTGATATTCCTAAGACAGCTGTAACAACTCCATGGGATCTTTACGAATATACCCATTTGTGTTTTGGCCTTGTGAATGCACCACAAACCTTTATGCGATTCATGCATGAAGTACTAAGAGGACTTCCTTTTGTTTTGTCTACTTGGATGATATTTTGTGTTACTCAGAAAATGCTGAGGAGCATCGTTCTCACTTAAGAACTATATTCCAAAGACTGAGCTCATATGGTTTAAAACTAAATATCTCTAAATGTGTATTTGGTGTGACTGAACTCATTTTCCTTGGCCACTTTATCACTCCTGATGGCATTAAGCCATTGCCTGACAAAGTTCAAGCAGTTCTTGATTACAAACAACCAGAGACTGTTGGCTGTCTGAGAAAATTTTTAGGACTCTTTAATTTTTATAGACGTTTCTTGCCCAAAGCAGCTGAACAACAATATCTTTTAAGTGAATTTTTAAAAGGTTCTAAAGGTAAGAATGACTCAAAGCCTTTAAACTGGTCTTCTGAGGCAATTACAGCATTTCAGAGGTGTAAACAAGCTCTTGCTGATGCTGCACTTCTTGCTCATCCTTCACCTTCTGCCCCGCTTGCTCTTCATGTGGACGCCTCTGATTATGCCATAGGAGGTGCACTTCACCAAGTTGTGAACTCTGAGCTACAGCCATTGGCTTTCTTTTCCAGAAAACTTACTTCATCTGAAAAGTCTTACAGTGCCTACGACCGTGAACTCCTTGCTATCTACTCGGCTATCCGACACTTTCGGTATATGCTGGAAGCTAGAGATTTCACAGTGTTTACTGACCACAAGCCCCTCACTTATGCTTTTAGGCAAAAAAGTGACAAGTGTTCTCCACGGCAGATCCGTCAGCTGGATTTCATCTCTCAGTTCACCACAAATATTGTACACATTCCAGGATCTGACAATATTGCTGCTGATGTTCTCTCTCGTGTTTCTGCAATCACCTTTCCAAGTCAGATTGACTATGACTGTATTGCTGAGACACAACAGACTGATCAGGAGCTTCACACCCTAATAGCATCTGGAACTTCCTTGGAACTCAAAAAGGTAACTTTTCCCAATTCATCTACTGAAATTATGTGTGATCTATCAACGGGCACAGCCAGACCCTACATCCCAAAACAGCATCGCCAAGATGTTTTCTCTGCTATGCATAATTTATCCCATCCTGGCATACGTCAATCAGTGCATTTGATGAAGCAGCGTTTTGTTTGGCCATCAATCTCATCAGATGTAGCTAAGTGGGCAAGACACTGCCTAGCTTGCCAAAAATCCAAAATTCATCGTCATACTAGATCACCTCTTTCATCATTTCAAGAACCTTCCCAACGTTTTGATCATGTTCATCTGGATCTCATTGGACCTCTACCTCCATCAAATGGCTACACCTATTGCCTGACAATGATTGACCGTTTTCGAAATGGCCAGAGGCCCAACCTCTCAAAGACATAACTGCTGAGACTGTGGCTGAGGCCTTCTTTTCCTCTTGGGTGTCTCGCTTTGGAACTCCTGCAATTCTCACAACCGACAGGGGCAGGCAGTTTGAGTCCTCGCTCTTCAAAGCTCTTAGCAAACTACTTGGTGTTCAGAAGTGTCGTACAACTGGATACCACCCTCAAGCTAATGGGATGATCGAAGAATTGCACCGCCCATTGAAAAGTGCAATCAAATGCCATGCTACTGAGCGTTGGACAGAAGTACTCCCTATCATCTTACTAGGTCTACGAGCTTCTCTTAAAGAAGATATTCTGTGTACCCCAGCTGAATTAGTTTTTTTGACCACTATTCGACTGCCAGGGGAGATGTTTGACTCTTCCAAGCCAGACGATGATGTTGTGAATTTTGTTTCGAAACTTAAGTCTCACATGCAATCACTTCACCCTAAACCACCAAAACACCATGGCAAACGTCCAGTTTTTATCCATCCAGGACTGTTGGAAGCAACACATGTTTTTCTTCGCCGAGACATGTTACGTCGTCCACTTCAACAACCCTATGATGGCCCTTTCAAAGTCTTACAAAGGAAGGATAAAGTGTTTTTCCTTGACATCAATGGTAAACGGGTATCTGTATATATTGATAGATGCAAACCTGCCTTCTTTCTTAACACTGAGGACTTGCAACTACCTCAAACCAAGAATGAAACACCTGCTACTGTGGAACCTAACGCAACAGCTTCAACACCTGCTACTGTGGTATCTGATCCAACAGCTTCAACGCCTACCCAGCGATCTACACGTTCTGGTCGCAAAGTTCATCTTCCAACTAGGTATCGTTGACACTGGAAGGGGAGTATGCAGCGACCTTACAGCTCAACATAACGACTCCAAAACTGAACTGAATTGATCTGTTATTATTGTAGCGTGCCTGGTAGCATGTGTTGTAGTTTTTAGAAGTTTACCTCTTAATTGCACATTTAATCTTTAAAGTTAATAAATGTTTATTGTTATTTAATTCAACCGTGTTGTAGTGAAGAATGCCTAACCACGCAACGCGGCAATTCTAAAGTGAATGTGAATGTTTATTTATATACATTATAAAGCAACATCAGACTTATTGGTGACAGACCTCGCAATTTTGAGCTTCGGCCAATTGACGAGAACGACACCGGGGATGGCACCCCTCTCCGAACTTCCCCACAATGCCAACGGGAGGACTTCGAGCCTCGACCGATTTTACGTGCATCAGCATATTGACACAGCGTGTCTCATGGCACTCTTCGAATTCAGGACATGTCACACACAAGTTACCGTGACCTGTTATTATTCCGGTAATTTATCATGAAAATAAATATATTTCACTTTATAGAAAATGAAACATGTTTAATAATGATAATTTTAAAAGAGTGGAAATTTTAAAATTTGCTACATTTTGTTCTAAAAATATATTTTTACCAAAACATTTTGAATAATATAACGCCTGATTCTTTGATGTACTGCTTTCCTGACACTTTAAAATATTTTAATCATTTCATGATGAGTTATAGTTTTTCTTTAGTTGTTACCACATATAATTTATGAAATTCTTTAAGCTCGAAATTCATGTAAAAGGCTACGTTACGTAAAACTGATGTTTTTCCTGATTAACTAACTCAGTAAATAAATATTTGGTAATATTAATTGGATAACCACGCAATTTAAATTCCTGTCTAAAGTTAAATGTGCTTTTTCTTCTTTTTCATAAGAAAATGTAACATGATTTCTTATGCTTTTGGGAAAAATTAATATTTGTGCATTTATAAAAAGTTGTCGAAACTGTATCAAAGTTGCCGACAGTGAATAATGTATATAAAAAGTTAAATATGAATCTAAAGTTAGAAAAATGTAAAAAAAAAACAAACATTCCAAGTCGACGTATTTTTTTAACTATCATTAAATGCATGAATAACCTTCGTCCAGGACACATAACTTCCAGTCGGTTGATCAGCAGTCTAGACGAATATTTTCTCTCCATCCTACTCTTGTTCTTTATCTCAAAAGTATGTACAATGTAACCTATGAATTTATTGTATGGTGATTATCATTATGGTATTCTGTTTCAAAATATTTTAGTGACATTTCATGAAAAAAATACATCTCTCTTTATGAAAAACTCTCACTTAAGGATTAAAATACTCTAAAAGATAGGAAAATTTAATAAAGAAATGCCCCCTTCCAAAAAAATAGTATTATATTTTAATATTGCTAGAGTGTATTTATGTATAACATTACATTTATATAACTTGACTACTTTTTTTTTAAGTAATTTTTTTTGTATGAAACTAAGTATCATATTCCGTTTTACATTTTCTTCTTTCCAATAAGAATTTTAGTTTTTTTTCTCAGTGGCGCAACAGCCGATAGAAAGCTAAAGCCTACTGTGTCCATCTCATTTTTCATGACCTTGGGTATTTAGAAAGTTTTCAATACTGGTAAAATAAATTAACTATTAACTTTTTATTATTTCTAATTAAAGGTTTAAAAAAAATTCTAAAATATCGGATACTGAGGAACCTTTTACACATTTTTTTATTTGTTCTCAAAAACTTGTAGAGAATAGGGGTGGGGTTTAGATTCGAGTAAATAGGGTAATTAATAAAATTTTTATTCTTGTTTCATTTATAACACTATATATTTGCACATCTATAGGTATGTGTGCACGTGTTTATTAGATGGAGAAGAGACATAGAAAACCAACATAGACAGACATTCCTTTAACCTCCACTAAACATCTTGATAGATTCACCTTACTAACAAGAATTTCCATCTGACTGATCCAATCTTCAACGGGGAAAGATATCACTTCGATCGCAATGTAATTCCATATCTTAAAAACATTCGCAATATAGCCTTCGTATCTCCCGCACAACAGTATTCGAGTACAATACCTATCTCTCATATCTCTCTTTCTACAAATCTTTCTTCGTCTTTATACTAACAAATATATATATTTCCTCATTTTCTCGTTTACCTAAATAAAACAAAACAATCCGAAAGTGGAGGATGGGTGCTGCTGCTGTTTTTTTTCTCGGTGACTGAACCAAGGGAAAAAGTCAATAAAAGATTTTCTTCCTCCCCCTCCCTCTCAGTACCACTCGAAAGGTAATGATTCAGAATCTGAGGAAAAGACATAAACAGAGCCTTTACCGGAGACTCTATTGACAGAGAGCTATTGCACCCGGAAGATAAAGAGGACCCCGAGAAAGTAGAAATGAAATGAAAGTCCTTTTGTGTAAGATGTCTTTTCCTTTTCTCGCCGTCAGGGGGAACGGGGGGTGAGCCATCCACCTTCCTGGAGGCTTCCAGATAAAAGGCTACTTTGATATTGTTTATATGAATATTTCAAATCAGATCAGAGTCCGTCAATTTTAATGCCAGTCTTTTCTTTGCCTCAGGCCTTTTCGTTTTCTTCGAAGTTCAGGTCAGATTCCTTTTTTTTTTACTTTTCTTTTTCGGTCTGGAGTTGGACGGAAAAAGGGATGGGGTATTTTTGTTTCGACTGTGTTAGAATTGTGACTTAAAAATTGCTTCTTTTTGGTAGACAGAGTATAATAAATTGTTTAGTGATCACTGTACAGAGAAGCTTGTGTTGTACTTTAAAAAAAAATTGTTTTTCGAAAGCTTATGCTAATTTGAAAAAAAAATCATCAAAACTTGTTAGATGTATAATTAAGCTATACATTTATTTTCAATTTTTTTCATCATTTAAACCATTGATATTCACGCTTAACCCCAGAACTTTCTGAGTGGCCCATTCAACTAACAAATTCAATTATTTAGATCAATGTATTTACACATTAGCGGGAAATTGTATCAATAAAGCAATACATATATCAATTTTGTTATTGATGTCGTTGTTGTTGTTGTTGTTTATCCTTTTTACAGATCTGACACAAGTCAGATCAACTCCATTAGGTTGTTGACCGTCAAAGAATCAATGACTAGATGTGGAACAGATGTTAAGTCCTCCTTGGAAAATCCGACGCACTTCAGAATGTGCTCCGGAGAGGCTGGATACTCACAGCACTTTTTGCAAGTGGGATGGATTTTTCTTCCAAGTTCAAAGGATAGGCATTTAAGGCGGCCACTTTTAAGTCTAGCGAATGCAGTCTGAGAGTTTCGATCCCATTTAACTTCTAGAAGGGTGCCAGGGGATGTTTCGGTATACCAGTGGTGCACAGGCGGAGTGCGCCAACTTAAATTTAATTTAGATCTTTCATTGGAGTATAGTTCCTGGTAAGTTAGCAAAGAGCCAATGGCCGTTTCGTCTTCACTGCCTTTTTTAGCCAAACTATCCGCAAGCTCATTACCCCTAACGTTCACATGTCATGGGATCCCTTAGAGATGGGCTTCATGGGTTTGCGTGAGAAATCTTCTTTAGTTTTAGTAGAGTAGATATACTGGTTTCATCAACTGCAGAGGACCAGTTACTAAGATGTTGAAAAACACTGCGACTGTCTGATAAAATCCAAAGTTCTCCAAAATTGATATCATAAGATATAATAGCATCGTCCCCTTTATTGATCGCAATTATCTCGCTCCTGAAGATAGAGCATGTGTCAGGGTTGAGTTGTTTTAGTGTGGTATCAAGATGAGGGGTTCTAATATAAAAACCGCTTTCTGTACGACTACCATCAGTATAGACCTGCACTGCGTCTTTAGGAATAGAACTGATAATTTCCAATGCCAGCTGCTTAAGGTGGACGTCAAGATGAGTTTGTTTGTTTGCAGTGGAATTCAGATCAAAATGGAAGAAAACTCTTGGCATTGATGTTGTGCTGGTACGAGAGAGAATTACGAGATAACAAATAACAGTAAAATAGCAAACATTTTAAGTGTGGAATTATGGTGGAGCAGAACCATTTTATGGGTGAACCTTTATGATACCTTTATTATATCTTACAAGTAAAAAATATCTAAAGAATATATGTTGTTTCAAGACGATTATGAGTTTAACTACTTCGTAGAGAAAAACAAAGATGTATCTACAACTTGTTTGTATCGTTGTGAAAAAATCCTATTAAAAAAATATAATTTTGCTCTTCACTATACAACTAAGCACAGATCTTTCAATGGCCATTTTCCTTGAGGATCTCTCACAAGACGAGATAAATTAACCTTCGTAAAAAAATCTCTGCAACAGCAACAAAATATTGTGTCGTTGTATATCAAAAGTACCGATATATCCGTGGTATATCAATATGCAAAAGTAACAAAAGCATCTTTTAAATTTTTTTGCATTATATATATATTGATAAACATATGAATTGATACAGAAATATTGTTAGAGTATTTCATAAATATATTTTTGTAATACTCTTTGATAAATTCAGTTATTTGTTCAGATATATTTTTTAGTATAATCAAAAAAAAACTACTTGAATAAATTTGAAACAAAAACACTCAAGCAAGTCTGAGCTAATTTTAAACAAATAATACAGATTTCTGTCTGGAATTCAGTAAAAACACTTTGCTACCATCCTGTACATTAAAAATTGATATCTAGAACAAAAATAAGTAAGGCTTTGTCAGAAGACAAAATCGAATTATCAATGCACATGGTAATTTTCTTTTTATGACAGCAGAATGCGAACAAAGGGGTTGGGATCATTGATGAAAGAAAATTGAAATTACCCCATAACTGGGTAAAAAATACATAAAACATATTTTGTGTGAGTTGGGTTTGATAGAGCTTAATATAAATTAAATATAAAATCCTAAAATTTTGAGTTTTGAATGATCATTTGAAATGTTCTTAATCTTATAGTGTCTACCTTCCCCATTGATCCACATTTTGCAACCTGCATATAATATTTGTCTTATGTATGTGGCCCGGCGGGGAAAAAATTTTGCCTACCCCTGATTAAGCCATAAGTTAAGACTGGCTTCGCCAAGTGTGCCAGAGATTGAACTAAACGTAGAACACACATTTTCAAACAGAAACTATGTTTTATTAAATTCCTACTATTAGCTCAAACTCTCTATATATTTATCTTGGTGGAATTTTCAATCGTTAATAAAATACATTTTAAAGCGCTCCATTGAGCTGAAATTTTATATACATGATTATTTTGGATGCCAATACAATAATTTAAGTATAATTAAGAAAAATTAATTAGTTAAAAATAATTATTCAAAGAATTACAAATACAGCCACGTTGGCATCGTTTTTGGAGACTTGGCGACCCTTTTGGCGATTTGTGTCAAAACTTCAAAAAGGTTTCTTTTCTCAAATTTTCTCACAAACTCACGGAAATTGTCTATAGACTATTGTTTGGGGGAAAACACGATTTTTAATTATAATTAATTAAAATTAATTGACTGAAACTAATTATTTAAAGAATTACAGATCCAGCTACGTTGGTTTAATTTTTAGCTACTTCGGTCAAAACTTTAAAAGATTTTTTTTTCACGTTCTGAAATTTTATATACACGATTGTTTCGGATGACAATACGATATTTTAATGATAATTAATAAAAGTTAATGAGCATTTAATGTGATTCTGCCGTATGAATGTACATATTTATATTAATTGTAACTATTTAATAAAAAGTAGCTAAAAGAAACTTTTTCTTTGTGGTTTCTTTTACTTTTTATTTTTTATATTACTTGTTTTTAATGAAAATTTTGCAACATATTGTAATTCATATATCTCTTTATTACATTTCACTCCTATAATTTCAAAATATTCCATAGATAATATTTTTTTCTTCCCTTTAATACATAAAATTATAGCTCATGTAGCGTTAATGTATAGAAGAAAAAAAAAGAAACAGATTTTATTCGTGTAGAAAATGACTCAACTCGGATAAACTGAGTAGTATGATTAAATATCCAGCACTCTATTGTGGGTAATGAAGCTAGAATATAATAATAAAGTCGGAGTACTTTTATGTCTGAAAAAATATTTCAAATTCGAGTCCTATTCTTTAACATCAAGCTAAGATAACCTGAATATATCACAAATAATAAATTTCAAAGAACCCAAATATGTTCGGAACCTTGCTTCTGGAAAGGCATATAAATTGATATTTTTTATGCTTAGGGTCATCTGAATAAGAAAAGATGCATAATTTTATTTTTTTAGCTATTTTTACAATAAATTTGCCTTTAAATGCAGCGTGTAGGGCATAAAATGAAGGAAAAATAACATTTTTTTAATGGAAAATACTTTTTTTTAAATTATATTTTGCGTATATATATATATATATATATATATATATATATATATATATATATATATAAACTAGAGTCTCTGAACTAGGTTTTTAAATAAATTATTCACATCACATTTTCAGAGTTATAAACAATCGAAGTAATATGAAAATATTTCTGTTAAAATTTCATTACACTGAGTATATTAAAATATGAATAAAAAATATTATATATTTAAAATTACCTATTTTTAAATTCCGGGTTCGGACACTCAAGACCTGTATGGGAAAAGCATTTTTGCGAAAATTTTATGTAAATATATGAAAGCTCTTGACGTTGACGCATAATATGACGTTGTAAAAATTGCAATTTCTTTAAATTCACAGTTTTTATAAAAATGACCTTAAAGATAAAAATTGTGTAGGAAATAAAAATAAATATATAAAAAGCCAATTTTTTTTCAAAAACATCTTAATGTATTTTTAAAGCTCTTCTTTTCCTTGAATATGGGTAATAAATATTTTTAAAAATCGAATTTATAAAAAGGAATGTTTATGGGAAGACTTTCACTTTCTGTTATGCATTTATTTACTTGAAATCATCTTGCATTAAAATTCTTATAATTCCATTTCTACGTTACATAGCTTCAAAAGAAAAAAAATCAGTTTAAAAAAAAGCTTTTAAATATTTTATTGTGTAAAAATAAGAGAAATCGATGTGGTTTTTTTTGTGGTTTTTTTTAAATTGCAGTTTTTAAAATGTTTGGAACATAAAGCTACGAATGATTTTGAAAAACTTTGACCAATTCAAAATATCTTATTTGCAATCTTGTTGGGTGATATTTAAAAGCAATATTCTATCATAATAAATCCGCTTAGATCAGCGAGATATAAAAATGTTTCTTTTTAGTTCTCTCTCTCATTTATAGTAAATACAATGAATTAACTATATATATTTTTGTTGATTTCATATCAAGTGTATTATAAAATACTTGAAACAAACTAAACTCCACTTTGCGTTTGTTCAAATTATAAGCCGCTATAATAAGAAACAAGTAATATTTAAAAAAATAGCCAATTCCTACTTAGGTCAACAAAGAAAATTTTTATTTTATTTACTTTATTTTAAATAGCTACAATTATATATATATATATATATATATATATATATATATATATATATATATATATATATATATATATACACTGGTGTGCAAAAATTAAGGACGAGACGGTTTTTTCAATATAACTTTGTACAAAAGCTTTCCAAATCAACACATTTAATACCGTAAGATCCCCAATACGTAAGGACATGTGTAATGTAAGCAACACTTACTAAAAGAGAAATCAGAGGGATAAAAAGAAGCTTAAATGAAAAAGTAGCATGGAGCGCAATGCGACTGAAGGCCGAAACATCCCTGTGATGGGTGTCCAGAAAGAAACATCCGGTCTTTAGTAGGGTATATGATCTCCCCTGACTGCTAGGCAGGTTTCACAGCGTCTGCCCATGCTGAGAATGAGGGTGTCAATGAGTTGTTGAGGCATTGCTGCCCATTCGTCTTGCAGCGCCAATCGAAGCTCCCGAATCGTTACTGGTGGTAAGGTACGAGCTGCCAAGCGTCTGCCTAGAAAATCCCATACATGCTCGATGGGATTGAGATCCGGAGATCGTGCCGGCCAATCCATACATTCAATATCCTCACTCTCTAAGAGCTGTTCGGCAGCTACTGTGCAATGACATGGTGCATTGTCGTCCATGAAAAGGAACTGCAGACCTATAGCGCCTCTAAAAAGACGCACATATGGAAGAAGAATCTCGTTACACTAACGGGTCCCGTTGACTGAACCTGCGTCGAAGATGTGAGGGTCTGTACGACTACCAAGCATGATGCCTCCCCAAACGAGAACACCGCGACCTCCATACCTGTCTCTTTCAATGATATTCGAGGGATGATTGCGGCTTCCCCGTTCTCTCCAGATGAGTATGCGATGAAAATCGCTATTCAAACTGAATCTGCTCTCATCTGTAAAGAGCACTCGTCCCCATTCATTGTCTCTCCAATTCCGGTGTTCCCGGCACCACAGAGAACGCCTTCTCCGATGGGCAGGCGTTAAAGGTACACACCGTACAGGGCATCGTGCAAACAGACCACCACCGTGCAGTCTTCTGGCCACGGTAAAACGCGATATCGGTCGTCCAGTCGCCTGTGTCGTGTGTCTAGCGATTTCTCCCGCTGTATGCCGCCTGTTTCTTCTGGCCTGTAAGACAATGTACCGGTCATCTGCGAGTGTGGTTCCTGGTGGACGACCACTACTGAACCCCCGGATAGCTGTTCCTGTAGTTTGAAATTGTCTCCAAAGTCGTGAAACGATGCTGTGAGCAATTCCGAACTCTGCAGCCACACTTGTCACACTGCGGCCTTCCTCCAACTTCCCAATGATTCGACCTGGGGTAAAAGCATCCAGATGTCGTCTAACAGATTGATTATTCGCCATTTCTTGCTGAGGAAGCAACTCGGTGTGATTTTAACTGCTATACGGCGTGCAATCTCTTTGCCAGAAATACTGATCTTACACCGACAACATGCTTTATACTACTCAGACACTCCACCATTACGTCTATCTGCATATCTGCGCATGTGCTATCGTACATCACCTTACTTAATCTCCTGATTGGTCTTTCTGTCCGCTCTGCCTCTTCGTTCAGCTGATACGCTAATTTTTCGACTTCGTCCTTAATTTTTGCACACCAGTGTATATATAATACAAATATGTATGTATATATGACAGAATCACAATATTAAGTGACAATTAATTTTAATTAATTATCTTTAAAGTATCGTATTTCCATCCAAAACAGTCGTGTATGTAAAATTTCACTTCAACCGAATGCTTTAAAATGTGAGGGGAAAAAATCTTTTAAAGTTTTGACCCAAGTCGCTAAAAATGAAGCCAACGTGACAGCATCTGGAATTCTTTAAGCAACTCGTTTCAGTAATTTAATTTTAATCAACTATGATAAAATTATTGTATTTTTACCCAAAACAATCGTGTGTAGAAGATTTCAGCTGAAATGAGTGCTTTAAATGTGAGATAAAATCCTTTTACGTTTTGACACAAGTCACCAAAATGGTCGCTAACTTCATAACCATAAATGATGTCAACGTGTCTGTATCCGTAAATACTTGAATAATTCATTTTAATCAATTGATTTTTATTAAGTAGAGTTAAATTATCGCATTGTTATCCGAAATAGTCGTGCATATAAAATTTCAGAGCGCATTAAAATGTATTTTATTAACGACAGAAAATTTGAACAAGATATAAGGAGATTGTGATGTAATATTAGCAATTGAAAAAGAGTATAACTATTACATCTCATTGTATATTTTTTTATTTTGAAAAATTTATTGTAAAAAATGCCAGTTAAATTGTTTTTAAACATGATTTAAATCCAAAGAATTAATATAATTTTTCCCAGTTATGAAACCTTGTTTTCTGAGTAGAATAGAATTGATTTAAATAAAGTTAGGAGCACAACCATTTTTCAGTTTCATTTTTTCAGACATGAAAGACTAAAAAATCTATTCGTGAAAATTTAATTTCAAACTTTTCTCGCTACTAATTTAACTCTTCAAAAGTCTCGGGAATTATTTTTGACTTAATAGCAGCATGGCAGAATAAAAAGAAGATGGCTAGCTAACTTCCATTCCACTGATGCTGTCCCCTAATTTAAACTCTGAAAAGCAAATGCAGGTTTCAAAACAGCAGTCAGTGAAAGCCAATTATTCTCTAAGCGTAATGCGTTCACTTTTAGCGCAGCTATGCGATGCAAACACAGTAGTGTCGGCATGTCTCTATTACCTTTAACGTCTATTGAAATGACGGATGACGGCAATTAGAGCAGTATGTGCATTACGGGGAATTGGAGGTAAGTACACATTTACCAATCTGACAGAAAACATTTATGTCAACGTCCAAGGGGGGGGGGGAGATAATGAGAGTTCTTGAAATTGTAGAATTCTATTTCACATTCAACTTGCAAATTCTTTGACAGCATGCAGAGCAACACTGATGTATTGGTTTGATATCAAATTTATACTTAACCCTTTATCTACCGACGGTACTTATAAGTACCACTCACTTTAAAATTGCTTAGAATAACTATTTTTACAACTACTCTGACGATACTTGGCCGAAATATTCTTTTAAATCCACTCTTCCAAGATATATGTCAACACATGTTCTATGATGAGTATTTTAGCGGGGAAGGGGATTAGTTTTACAGCAGAAGTTGCGTTTTCAGCGGATTGCGAAGATTGTCATTTTTGTTCCGAAAAAATAGTCAATGTTCAAAAGATAAGTGTCTTTTTTAGATATTAATTATCAATTAATATCTAAACAAAATAATTAAAAATCATTAATTTTTTAGATATTATTTTTTAGATTTTTTTTTATTTTTTAGACTTTAGCAAACGATTTGACTATTTATTTTAAATGAACAGTGTATATAATTAATTTTACAATTGATTTAATTAATTAAATAGCTCTAAGGGATAAAATTCCCCTAAGTGGATTATTTTGTTTATGTATATTCCGTAATTTTTAAAGTAGTGATTTAAAAAAATATTGCATGAAAAAACTGCAGTAAACAATATTGTGGTAGATTAAGGGTTAAATAGGACTTCAGAGAGAAATAGAGTAAGTGAAAAGAAACGTATACGTGTTTGGTCACGTGGCAGGGGTATTTAGTAAAGTATATACATTTGTGTGAATTGACAGAAAAATAGTTTCTTTTAAAAATATGCAGGTTTTGTAGTTGCTGATATTTGTTTTTATATTTAAAATGAGTAAAAGTTAATGACTTGAATTCGAACGTTAAAATAATGCTTTCACAAAAAGAAAATTGTACCATTTTAGAAATCAAAATTTTTTCAAGCTTGATTTTTTGTAAGATTTGAAAGCCTTCCCATAATGCCTTGCAAGGGAAGGCAAAATAAATTGCTAATTTCTTTTTTTGTGTGGATTTAAGACATAAATAATCTTTAAATGTACTTTTAATAAATAAATTCGTTTATTTTTAACAGATAAATGTTACGTTAAAGGAGTTCCAAAATATAATTTCAGTTTTGTAAGATAAGTCTTCATTTCGTTAGTTTCATCAATTAATTTAGATTAATTCATACTTTAGATACAAAAATCTACAAGACTTGAATATGTGATGTAGCAATCTTTAGAAATGGTTACATCTTATAAACATTTACTAGTTCTATATATCCAAAATAACAGTGTTCTTCTGGTTTATTACGAATGTTATATTTTCTCAATTTATTTCAAGGGTACACTAGTATTTTAAATGTGATGTTCTGGAGCAGTATTAGGAAAACTGTGCGAGTGCATTATGATATCAAGTTATACGTCAGAGAAAATGCTTATTTTAGGGATTTTTCTATTTATTAAGACCCATATAAATCTAATCAGTGACAAAAATACTTTTTGTTTTAGGTCTGTAAGTTGACTGTAACTTAACAAACTTTTTACTACTACTTCTATTATTCTCTACTTAATAAAAAGACATTGAAGAAATAAAAGGTTAGATTTAAAATATACTTATAAAAGAATACTTTTGTTGCCTCAGTTGTTCTTATTTTTCGATACTCTCTGTTTTTAACACATCGGGATATTATTGCTGATTTAACAGTATGCTGTTTTTCTTTAGTTGCATAATCATCTGGGAAGAAACTAAGCTTAAAATATCATCTTTCAATTCTAATTCAATCGGTATGCACTGTTTTCATAAGTCTGCAACGGTGCCTCCTTCTGCAAGTTACAAACAACAAAAGGACCGGAATAAAAATCCTTAATGAATACCCCGAATAGGGATTACTTTCGTCTCAGTCGTCTAAGGCATGTACGGTGTAGCTGCGGACCGGTAAGTCGGTAGATAAAATAAACATCCCTGTCAAGGTCAACAGCTTGTCGCTGGAGTGGTGACCTAGGAATTACACACTTTGATGGTAGCACAGCCTAACAATATTGGGTGGTTATGCCTTCATATCATAGAGAGTCTAACTAAGACATTCTCGATAAATCACGACTAGTGATTCAAAAATGGCAACGTCGCATGCAACAACTAGACCCGTTATCTCAACAGGAAATTCTCCGCAGCGTCAACATAAAAACGTTCCAACGACACTCAAACCTACTGGAAATGTATAACAACTGCAGTAATTGACAGGAAAAACAACCTTCCTTTTGTATCTCTTAGAAAGTCAAACGAAAAAGAACCAACTTTCTTCTCTAGGAGGGGGGTATGCAGCGGCACTCAATTCTACAATTCACCAACAAGAGGAATGAAAGTCCTTAACGACTGACCCGACTACGGATGCCTTTCATCTAAGTCGTCTGAGGCATGCACGGCTTAACTTCGGACCAGTAGATCAGTGGATAAAATAATCATCTCTGCCACGGTCAACAGCTTGTCGCCGAAAGCCAATAAGAGATGTGCTATGTAAAATAAACGTAATAAAAGCGGTTTCTATTACATTGCATATTACGTAGTTATAATATCTAAGGAATAGATTCTGTATTTAGCAGTTTTAAAATCATATTTTGAATATCTA
Organism: Trichonephila clavipes; assembly: GCA_019973935.1. Lineage (NCBI taxonomy): Eukaryota > Metazoa > Arthropoda > Arachnida > Araneae > Nephilidae > Trichonephila > Trichonephila clavipes. The sequence continues at coordinate 717,873 of BMAU01018473.1, read as the reverse complement.
TTTCCACTGATTCCAAAATAATCCTACATTTAACAGCCCCTCTTACAGAACATTTCTCCAAATGAAATACCCTACCGCACACTATTTGAGGCGTGGAAAGAAGGAGAAAAAAGTAAACACAAAAATAATCTAGTGGCGAAGTTCAGTAGGTGGGAGATAGTATGTGTGAGAGAGAAAAAAAAGTAAACAGGTAAAAAAAAAGTAATTGAATTTCCGCCTACTATGGGAGAGAAAAAAGGGAGCGAGAAAAGTGTTAAGCCTCGTTAGTATTCTTGACACTGAGATTTGAAGACCGAGAGTCCTCTCAGAATTCACGAAAAGTACCGTCGTAACGGCCTCTTCAGCGAGTAGTTCAATCTAGCACTTAATTCTGATTAGATTTCAAGTTCTATTTATTTTATGTTCGCCCCTTTGTTGTCTTTTGTCCTGAACTTGATTTTTCCCGTTCTTGCCCTTACCCCTTTGGTGTGATGTTATGAGGTCGTTGGAGCGAATTCCACCTTTTTTGTTTGGTTTGTTTTCTGTGAGGGTTTTCTTTTTTCAGCAAAAGAGTTGTTAGTGGACTGAAGGGCGTTGTGAGGCTTATCAATGGGGTGCGTTCTAAACATTAGGTGATCATCGACATGAATGATTCCGTGATCGTTCTTATGTTATAGATTTTCAGCTTTTGATAATCGCATACTTTTTAAAAGAACGGTCATAAAAAAGTGCCGATTTTTTTTTATTCGAGAAAACCATATAGAAATACTTGTATTCACGATATATGTATTTATTTTTATATTTTGGGCAAATTTTTAGCTGGAATACAACAACAAAAAATTTAATTTTTTGAAGAAAAGTCAATGTTTATCGTTATTATGAATGAATGCTAGTTTTCTAGCAAAGAAAAAAAGTTAAAAAATAAGTGTTTTAAACGTTATAGGAGGAATTTATTACACTTATGCAGAATTTAAATGCCCATTAGTAGTTTTTTCTTGTGAGATAAATTTCAAAGCAAGAGATGCAAAGGCCAACATCACAGGTAACAGTACAAATCCATCATCACTGCTCTCATATTGACTAACCGAACTTTCAAAACAATAAATTATTTCAGAATCACTCTAAGATCCATTTATACTTAAAGTAGAATCCAATTCACTTCCTGACTAACTTCATAATGTATACAACTTAAAAAATGTATATAAATATATACTTATACATTATCATATAACGCAACCCACGTGTATTCACAAGAGCGGAACTCAGTAACTGAGTTAATTACAAAAACATATCGCGCTAATATATATGTTTGATTGTGCTAATATATATTTTAAAATAAAAGACTATCTTTAAACACGTTACTAATAATGTAGAGCTCCTATCTGGTGAGAAATAAACATGATTCCAAGCATAAGAAGTACATAGTTTTAATCTTTTTGGCGTGTTACTTGTAAACATTCCAGGCCTGAAATATCACGCGGGTGAGAAATAGAGGGGGACATTTCACCCCCGTCATTTTGAAGGAAGTGAGAAGAAAGAGGTTAAATTACGTATTAAGGGACTCTTTATTTGTTTTCTTAACATGTGCTACATTTTTGCATTGCGGTGTTATTTTAAATACATGGTATGCGTGTAATCCATTGGTTGCTTATTAACGTCTAACGATGAAGAAACAGGAAAACCACTACAATTGGACCTCAGTCAGATTGCCATTTGAACCTTAGTCAAGTGACGAGAAAGCCAGAAATTCTGGGTATTTTGCATGAATTTGCAATAAGGCCGCGGTAGCCGAGAGGTATAGGTATCGGATTGTGGCTTGCCTTGTCACGAGTTCGAGCCCAGTACCACTAAAGACCACCGTGTAAGGCCGCGATGCACGTTAAATCTGTCGAGAGCTGGTGTGGTGTGGTAGTTAGGAGAGGCGGTGCCAGCTCAGGTGTCGTCCACGTCAATTAACCATAGTTCAAAATTACGTGGTCCGTCGCCAAAAGCCCTCGTGTAGCTGAACAGTGAGACGTTAATGCCCAATCAATCAATCAGTTTGCAATATGAAATTTAAAAGTTGTTCTTGCTTCAATTTAGAATTTAACATGGAATCCGATCATTTGTCGATAAGTTTTTCCTTCTTCATTATAAGTGTTTTTTCTCCAACCAGATAAAAATGCATTTTCCATTCGAAAACTATTTAGTAAACATTGTATCAACGAGTATAAAACTATTTCATGAAATTCGAGACCGCAAATATTCACTATTTAGTAAGTAGTACATATATAAAGAATTTTTTTTAATATATTATTTTATTATTTTACAACAAAAGTTAAAACGTATCACAAATAAAGTTATGTATGAATAGAATTTTCAGTTTAAATGACTGGGATGAGCTTTAGATACTTGTGGTTACACAAACTGCACATTGAAAACGTTAAACATATTTTACATGCATTTAGGATTTTATTTTTGTTGTGAATCATGGGATTTTTAAGTGTGCTTCGTGAAGTCCCAGAGATCCGTGGAACACAGATTGAAGACCAATGGACTAGACTATGATTTAAAATTATAAAATCATATCAACTTTGTCTGACAATAAAAAAGCTATAAATGTATCAACTGTAGGAATGATTAATTATTTATGACGAATGTTTTAACAATCTATCAACTTTTTCTTCCTGATTCCTCTCGATTCATACATCTCTCGAAATTCCCAAGAGGGGGAGCATTCATTTTAAAAAAACGGAAACTATCATCAACAGCTTCCTTTATTCCTCGTTTCTTTTTATCTAATTCATTATACCGAAATAATTAATTGACTAAATTAAAGCAAAGGAACGGAGGATGGAGATAAATTAAGCAACAAACAGAGAAATCCGACCCTTCATTAACGAACTCGGAAACAAAATCAAAGCATTTCTTCACGAGACGGCATCCGTGTTATTCCTTTGCCGTTCTAGAAATTAATTTCATTAGAAATTTCTCATCGTGAAGTGGCAACACACGCGATTGTAGTTCTGAATTCGTCTTCATTAATTTGCGGGACTGTCAAAACACTTTTGGAAGGAGTTTCGCAACCCACCTCTCGCTTCCCCTATAAAATCGAAGTGGCGAACCCTGTCAGATACAAGAGAGTGATTGATACTGATAGATGAGATACTAGGGTGTCATCTAATTTGCATAAAGTGGTAGACCCCGTTGCCAGCGCCTTTACACATTTGCGCAAAAATTAATTAAATCAAGATACTGCACAGAGCATGATCCATTATGGGAAGATTTCGGACTTTTGTTTTGCAGGGGAACGCACATAAATTTTATGCACTTAAGAACTTAACGAGCGATAAGTTCCCTGGGATTCACTTCATTCTGATTGGTTATTGAGTTCTAGAGTTGGAATCTATATTCATTCTTCATATTTTGTCCCTTATCACTAAAATCATTCACTTTAATTACACTTGCAAAAGGGTTCAAGGTAAACTGTACTATGTATTAATTTAAATATGAGTTTATTGATAGAATTTAAAAACAATGGAAAAAAATCTGAACATGTAAAAATGAGTTTTTCCTTCAAATACATCAGGTACATAGGTTTTGCATATTTCATAAAAAAAAACCTAGTATTATTATATTAGTATTCAAGCAAATAACGGGGGGAATTTCCACATACGTAGTATGATCCAAAAATTCAGGGACTGTGGTCATTGTTAACAAAGAAAGCAAGCACTTAAAGTTAAACCACTTGAAATAGATTCTCCCAACCCTCCCCTACATGACCAGGTTGGTTTATTCCATGTAATGCGATCAAGCCGCATGCGCAGTAGTTATCTTCCGAAGCTAGCTAGTTTGGTCCTGCGATCTAAGAAAGAGGGCTTTTATTGAATAGCGCTGAACATTAAATTCTGTCAAAGCTGAGGTAAAACACGATTGGAAACTTTGGAAATGTTAAGTAAGATGTATGTTGAATCTACCATGGCGAGATCCAAGGTTTAAGAATGGCATCGGCGTTTTAAAGAGGGCCGATAATCCATCGGATACAATGAACGCGTTGTATGAACTTCGACTTCACGGAACGCGGAAAATTTTGCATTAGGGTCTGAGTGTGTTCGAAAAGATCGTGGTCAAACACTTGAGCTCATCGCTTAGGCTACACACTTCTCGAAGACGTCGTTTGAGGGAATCCATTCGTCGTAAACGGCATCGGTTCAGGCAGAGTGACAAATGGTATCTTCTCAATGACAACGCCCCAGCACATCGATCCAAATGGTAAAAGAATTCCTAGTTAAAACTCGCACTGATGTGCTTCCACTTCCACTCTATTCAACAGACTTAGCACCGTGTGACATTTGCCTCACCAATGAAAAAACATTTGCAGGGACGTCATTTTGTGCCACCACATGAAGTGGAAACATCATAGCAGGAGGCCTTACGGGAGGTTGTGGAAAATGGCTTCCAGATGTGCTTTCAGAAGTTATACGAACGCTGGCAGAAGTGTATCGTCACCCAAGGTGATTACTTTTAAAGTGGATATATGCCTCTGTGCTGTGAACTAATCAGCACAAGGTTCTCTACACTTTGTTGTGGAACCTTTGGATCTTGCTACGTATAATGTCGCTTTTGCTTACGTGTGTGCCTGTGGTCGTAAGTGTGTATACATGGGTGTGTAAGATATTTGAATTCTTATTTCATCTAAAAGGGAACTAATGTGTTATTGGAAATAATGTGCATTAGGTATATTTATTTATTTATTAAAAATATTATGCTCTGATATTCATACCAGTTTGAACTTTTACCTAATACAATTTTGCACACACGCACTCCCAGAATAAGAATTTACTTTCACAAATTCATTCATCACATTTTTGTAAAAAAACATTTAAACTTTTTTGAAAAATTATTAACAAAGCAAAACTATAGGAAATGCTAAAATTATACATGTAAACTATACAAGGAATAATTTATTAAGCAACAAATATTAAAAGAAAATACTTAAGAGCCATGAATTGTAAAGCTCGTGAAATATGCGTATAATTACGTTGATCAATTGTATCACATAAAAAGATTCAATATCAACTTTAAATAATGTAATCATTCCATATTGATTTCGATAAATAGGTTTTAGTTATCCCAAATAAAGTTTTTAGAAATGGATATAATTTTTTACAAGCACTTTACTTTAACTGTTAGAGCAAAGTTCGTTTCAGCAATAGGATAGGCATTGTCTAGTTGGTATTTCCTCAAAAAACATATTTTTCCGTGATAAAAGGTGAAGTAATATGAAATCAAATAATTCCTTTTTGGAAGATGTAAATAAGGTACTTGAGTATGTAGTGTTCCATTCAGTTTAAAAAAAGTAACATATTCCAGTGTATGAGCTTCAATTTTTTTCTTCAATAATTTTTTTACACTATAGTATTTTTTGAATACGTTTTTGAAGATGAAAACTATTTCATTATTATAATGAAAGTCGCCTTATAAAAAAAGCCACTTTACAAATCTGTACTGAAAATAAAAGAGAGAGAGATAGAGAGAGAATAATTTTTCTAGCAAACAAAAATATCTTATCAGTATGTTGATATTGGTTTGTGTATTCGAAGCTATCATCACTCGCGCATTTCGAAAAGATGACTTTTTCCTTTACAATACATTTTGAAAACTTTTTATAATTCTAAAATGTTTAACTTTTTATTGCTCGAGCTACCAATATATTCTATTTTATACCACTTGGGATTTTATCTTTGCCAAAACAAAAATATTTATGATTTCCACAAATTATAAAGGTTTTATAGGAGATAGATTTATTTAAAATTTTTAAACCAATAAATACATGCATTTTAAAGATGATAAATTATTGTTAGTTTAAAAAATAACCATAATGTTATATATAAATATTTAATTAAGGTGTTTTGGTTGAAAAATTATTATTTAAAAAAGTTTATAACACCAATTAAAAAAATATATATATTTAAAACTATTTATGAGCATATTAATATTTTTACCTTTTTGATATTCAAGTACAGTAGAAAATAAATCAGCAGTGCAAATAATTGGATATTAAAGTAATGAACGTTGCCTTTGAATTAATTTGTACATTACATTCTTCTCAGTCATTTTCTTTTCAGTGCATTTCAACGAAATAAAGTATAGAAAGCAAATACTCATAACTGATTTCAAAAGTATGTTTTCAAAGTATCAAACAAATATTTTTTTTTAAGTCCCCGTGAATAAAATCGTCAATTTATATTTAAATCGGTATGAATATTTCTATAATCAAAACTTACTAGTTTAGATTAATATGTAAAATAAAAAATTTTAAACGAAATATTGATGACTAAAAAATAAAAATACACGTTTGTTTAACGTAGCGCTATAAAGTTAATGTTATGTAATATTACACAGTTAGCAAGCGTTTATTGAATGGGGAGTATAAAAAATAATCTATTTAATATATAAATTGTGTGTGCAATATACGGTTTTATGGGATATAAGGCATATAAACTATATATTGTATGCATAGTTTATATGCTTTAGCGTATAGTATATATATAAACTATATACAATATATAATTCTACTAGATATAAAGTATATATTGTATTTATTATTTATATGCATTATTGTATAATACAGTGCTTCTCAAACTTTCAATATTTGCGAACCAATATTTAATCCTTATTTTCATCGCGCCCCCTCTTTCCCACCATTCAGTAACAATGCATTAAATTCAATAATAATATGCTTTGACGCTAAAGCTACAATACAACTTTAACCTTTTAAGTGCCACCGGCGTATATAAATGGTTCGATCAGTCAAAGCGGTAATTGCCTTGGACGTATATATATACGTCTTTCCTAAGTACGATATTTTCTGTATACTGCTATCCAGAAAATGATTTCGAACACTTTGGAATGCAATAAAAGGATCTTCACAGTGCTTGTGAAGGGTTTACTTATTTCAGAGGACTTGTTTCTTTACTCATTTTCTTCCCCAATACATCACCTTCACGCTCCTGCGTAGCAAACGGTGTCATTGGGGAGTGAATCGCGTAACTTTTAATCGGCAGCGAATGGTTTTATTATAAACCGTATGAATTATCAAGATAAATGTCAATTATTGCATATAATAGTATATATTTCAAGCCCATGGAGTCACTGAGAATTTTTAAACCTGTTCTTAATTTTGTATTGTTAAATTATTTATAAAATACATTGTGCAGCTCCGCTACATTTATAAGTGTATTATATACGTGTAAATGTGTATTTTATTTCTTTTTTTAGTATGACAGAATGTATTTTGTTTGTTTACTTTCAGTGTGAATTAATATATATTTTTAAAATAATCTTTTGTCTTCGACTTTTCAATATGCTCGCGTTCCCTCGCAAAGTAGTACCTACAGTTTGAGAAACGCAGAGATAGTATACAATGCACTTATGAACTAGGTACACTACATACTTTCACTGATGTACTATTTAATTCTAAGTACAATATATGCTTCTTATTGCTCCTTGTTCAGGCAAAAATATCTTTTAGAATTAGATTATCCCTGCGAAGAATCTATCTGAAATCTATCGCACTTAATTTAATGTAATGGATATTTCCAAGATAAGAATGGAATTGTGTGTATAAGTGATTCAGTTATATTATACGTCGCCCTCTAAGGCGCCATACGGGCTGTTGACGACGGACTTCGTCATTTGGAGCCTCAGTCAAATAACAAGGACGACACCTGAACTTGCACCTCCCTCTCCAAACTACCTCAACAACGGAAGGGAACATCGATTTTTGACAGATTTAACGTGCATCGAACTCCTCCACACGGTAGGTCTTCAGTGACACTAAGCTCGAACTAATGATCGCCTGAATATAACATCTAGGCTACCTTGGCCACGAAGTATGCGATTGTACTTGATCCATAAAAGTATGGCATGTATTTTTGTCTTTGCACGATGTTAAAATACAATGAGCTGGTGAGGGAGAGTTATATTAACGTCACACTTTAAAGAAACAAGAGGGCTATCGGGGACAAACAGAGGGCTTCGGTCAAGTGACGAAGTTTATATCACCTCCCTCTCCTAATTACCACACCACACCAATGGGAGGACATTGAGTCTCGACATATTTAACATTCATTGATTCCTCTAGAGTACAAGGCTCGAATTCATTACACTTTGGCCGTGAGCTTGCAGCCATAAACACTAAGGTATCGTGGCCACTAAGTATGCCATTGTAATTGACCTCTAAAGACATGGCATGTATTTTTCTCTATAAACAATAACATTGTGTTGAGTAATTAAATAGTATTAGTAATAAAAATAATATAATTAGACAATTTCCCCTCTCGAGTCTGAAAAATTCTATTGTTTCACGAATTATAGAAAACTACTAATTTGTTTATGTTACAGATTATCTATGAATTAGATGACTTAACTTTGATTCTGAATTTTAGATTATCGATTTAAGCAATTTTAGTTAAAATATTGGGGACTGTTAAGAAATTGCTCTTTCATAAGTACTGAATTTTCAATCGCGTCGTAGTAAATTTTTTATGAACTTGGCCGTTCCTAACCCAGTTATGCAGATGTGGTGTTTCTGCCTAATATATGCGGATTTCTTCAATGGACATGTCATCCGTAACTGTGGTTATTGAATAAAAAGATCAAGTTCGAGCCACCATGAAGTTATTTCCTTTACAAGATAAAAATTCATTACTAAAAAAAAAAAAAAAAAAAAAAGCTAGCTGAGTTCATGTTGCTGTGTAAATTACTATTTTTAATTTTAAGTTTTAATGGGCACAAATCATATGATAATGATTACCACATGATCAGTTCAAAAAATCATATGATCAGTTCAAAAAATCATGTGATGTCTTAATCATATGATAATGATAACCACGTGTCTTTAGCCAATCAATTCAAAAATTCATGTGACGTCGTAGTCGCAAGATAAAAGAAATCACGTGTTTCCAGCTAATCAGTTTTCTGTCAACTTTCGCTCTTTGCAGAAACTTTCTCTTAAAAAGTACAAATTTATCAACAACAATATTGCAAATAGGTAGACAAAATAAATTTCATTTAAAAGGGCATGCATAAAATAAGATTACTTTTTTTTAAATTTTAAAGTATTTTTGAACAAAGTTATTTATTTTAACATTTGAAAATTTTTATCCAATTATAAAATCTGAAATTTTACCCATGTATTACAAATAAAACAACAAGTACCATTGGTATGATATCTGTTTTGAATTCAATGGAGAACACGTGTTTGTCTTTATCATGTGACCGTCAGGAATTGAGCCCATTAAATGAGCCATTAGTTAATTTTTACCGGTATTTTCCCTTCTGATATTATTTCCATATTGCAGAAATACACTTCCAGAAACGTATTTCATCTTAAAAAAACAGAAGAAAAAGAAAAAAACTTCTCCCCTCACCCCCTTTTGACAATCTTTTGAGTCAGAGTAACCGAGGGAGAATTCATTTCACCATCACAAAAGTCTTCAGATAAACAAACAGAATCCAGGAAAACTGTTGCAAGGTCTTTTAGGTCGTTGCAAAATTCATGAGAAAATTCCACGCCATTTCTTGTTATTTTAGTGTACAGCGGCAAAAGTGAAGAAGAAAAATACAACCTCCTTTGATTGTGACTGAATAAAAAGCTGCAAAAATAAATAAGCGACTTTTATATATAAAGGCTTCAGTTCCAGCTCTGGGCACAAGTCTCTTGGAGTAAAAGCTCGTTCCATATGTACGCATTCCAGCAGGCTTTGCCTTCGGGGGTTGCAAAATGGAATACATTCGGGCTCTTCCCCGACAATGTTTCTTCTCAAAACATCCTTATTTGTCATTCCATTTAATATTTCTTTTCCGCGTGTGGGCTTCTTTCAGCAGGGCCCATAGTTGAGGTGCGCTCATTTCAATTTGTATCGCACCAGAAGACGCTGCTGCCATCTGCCATCAAATGATTTAAATTCGTTCCTCCTGGTTTCATTTCTTTCTTTGTTGACGTGTTGTCACACTCATGTTTCCATAATGAACTCGCGTGCAAAATGGTGAGAAGGTATACACATATTAAAAAAAAAAAATAAATAAATAAAAAGTGGAAGCTTTTGTGAATGTTGTTGGTCTTTGGGAAAATGGAATTTTAACGAAGTGACGAACTTTTCAAACTGTTTCGGGTATTTTCTTCTTCTCCTCCCTTCGCACTGATGTTTTTATAAGATGTATTTCCTTTTCTTAAAAAATCTCGTTTTTCAGTGGTTGGTTGAGGATAGTAGACAGTTTGCTTATGACGGGAAAAATATCAAAATATAAACACAAGATGCGTTTGAAACTTTTCTATTTGCGGAAGACATTCAAAATATTTACTCTCACTATTCATTTTAGTGGTATAGTCTCTATCGTTTTACTTAAAAAACCCAAAATAGGAACTCTTCGGAATGTGTAAGAACTTACGGTTTGTAACAAGTAATGAAATTGTGTGGCCACATATTTATTTAAAAATATTTTTTCTATTCCATTTCCCTGTCGCAATGACGGGGAAGGATGCTGGAAAAAAATTTCTGGAAAAGACGTCTTACTTTGAACTGTTTGAAAACAAAACCGAAGTACCATTTCATTAAGAAGAATCGCTCGCTTTGTTCATTAAACGACCTACGTTACTCAATAGATGATTCTTCACAACAAACTTATTCGCGCTTTACACCGCACAAATGACGCAACAAAAGCTGAATAATTTTTAATGGTAGATTCTACCTCATCCATTTTATAGTCCAGACATAGACTGTAGTTCCGTGAGCAGCCTAGTGGTTAGAGCATCGGACTCCTGACCAGAAGCCCTGGGTTAAATACCCAATGCCACCAAATAACCTCCGAGTACACACGGAGTACGTGCTCGTTAAATCAGTGAGTCCGAAGTCTTGTGCGCTGAATCACGAGTGCAGGGGGTTTGGAGAATATTTCTCTTCAGTCCCATGCCTAAATTGTGTTGGTGGAGATAGGTGGTGTCGCCATCTATCGTCCTTTCATGAAATTTCGCTGTGCTAATTCGTATTGTCACCTGCATGGTGATCAAGGCGAACGACAGGCGTACTTCTAGCCTCTTGCCATGATGAATTTCATGGGCCTCGATCTGACTACGTCAGACAGGTGACATTAGAAACAACAACGACATAGACAGCAGATTTGTTTTATTTTCTTACGACTTTAAAAGGAATTTTCCGATGGTAAAAATTTCAACAATAAACAATATGTTGAAAAATCTCCAAATGAGTATTTTGCTGTTAAGTATAAAAAACGTCCTTCCTAGATGGAATCAGAAAGTTCCGAGAAAGGTATATAAAGCGTATAGAAAATAATGGAACATATGTGTTACTAATTAAATATTTACAGCACTAGAAATTTGATTCTATTTGAGATTATTTAAATTCTGCACTATTATCCTGCCAACCCAATGCAGACTGTAAAGTATGTTTTAAAAAAATTTATTGTATGCCAACAGTGTTTATTATTATTGTTAGTACAGTGCTTCTCTCCCAAACCTTCTATACCTGCGACCAAATTTTGAATCATAATTTTCATAACGCTGTCTCACTTCCATACATTAACAATGTATTAAATTAAAAAACAATGTACTTTGACGTAAGGCTTCATTACGACTTTAATTATAAACCATACAAATTATCAAGATAAGTATTAAATTTTGTATATAATTTTATGACCTGCCCATAGAATCCCTGGTAATTATTAAAAACTTGTGCTGTTAAATTAATTATAAAACACATTTTGCAACATTTATACATTTATAAGTGTATTATATCAGTCTAAACGAGTCATTTATTTTTCCTTATGTCAGAATGTGTTCTGTTTTGCTTCCTTTTAGTAAATTGATTATCTTTTTTAAAATAATCTTTTGTTTTCAACTTTTCAATATACTCGTGCTCCTCTTGTAAAGTTAATTCCTAGAGAGCGTGTTTCAGAGTTTGAGAAAAAATATGACTTATTAGAATCTAAGCCACCATCGATTCTAAGTTGTACCCAAAATTCTAAACATGCTTTGCGAAAAATTAAAAATAGCGTAAAAAATAGTTTGTCAATATCTGACAGCTAGGAAATTTCAAAATAATAATAATAATGAGAACTAACGAAAAGTGAATAATCAATTTTTTTTATCAGTATACAAAATTGTTAAATACATACACGAACCTGTATTCACTTTGACCATCACAGCATCATGTTCAATTTACTCCACCCAAAGAATTTTTTCACCTTTGATCCTAAGCCGCACCCGATTTGCAGTAGCATTAACATTTGGAAAAAAAGTGTTACTTTATTTTGAATAAATACGTTACTTCAATGTCCAGAATTTTCTCATGCACAACACATTTTAACCAGTCACTTACTCATTCCATTACTTTGAAGTTATTGATTTTAAAATTAAAATCACTTCCATCAAAATCTAGAACAGTTCATTTTTAAACTGTAGTATAAAATTATCGTTTACATTAAATATTATGAAAATTGTTTTCTCCAAGGAGAGTCTTGAGTTTTAGGTATCATGTATCATCATGTCATTATAACATAAACGTTTTTTAAAAACGAAATTTATGATAATTATTTTCTTAAAATATTTAGTAAATTAACTCCTCTACTACTAGCAGGGGAATAGTAATTAAAGGCTTATTCTAACATTCTACGTTTGTGGGAGAAACACCAGAAGAATATTGAATTAAATATTTTATCTGGAAAATTGTAATCCATTAATTTATCTACTAAATAAAGGCTCAGAGAAAAGTAAAGCAAAACACGAAAATTTTAAAATACGAAGCCTTAATTAGAAAGAGAGATTTCTTTTTAATAAATATTAGTTCTCGATTCTTCACCGTTATTAAAGCTTTTATTATTTAGCATTAGAATCCTTTCCTTATGAGTTGTTAATGAGAAAATTTCAATTGATTCTTCGGCGAAATATGTTCATTAAAAAAAAGCTGAAGTCTCAAAACCGGTTATTTAAAATCTTACTTTTCCTAGCTTACAAATACACGCTTGGATTCCTATAATGATTTTAAACTCATCTCACCCAAAATCTATTTCTTTCTTCTCGATATTTTAATTTTCTACAAAATTTCGATCTCTCTTTCTCTTTTGCTTCGTTTTTTTTATTACTTCGTAAAGAAAATAGAGAAGGGAGGGGGAGGGAACAAAACGAAAGAAAAGCTGGAGAAGAAAATGATTAAGAAAAAAAATTCGTTTGTGAGGCATTTTTAATTAATTCTGTCATTACGTTCAAAGTAAGCAGCTCAGATTTCACGTAGACGTTTAACTAAAAGTCTAAATCCAATATTTATTTTGAACAGTTTTCAATTTGAAAGTCAATCAAGGAGTTATTCACTGAGATTGCTTTGAAAATAACAAGAAAAAAAAAGTAGAGAAGAAGGATAAGATAGATAGCTAAAGAAAGCGGAGACAAACATTACAGCAGAAGTAATTATAACTGAGGACCCCAGAAATAACATCTGTGAGGACGCTTAGTTCTCGCAGATAAAAAGAAACTAATATTATTTGAGGATTTTTTTTCGCCCATTTCCAGCAGCAACGCTGTCCGATGTTTTTGACAGTGCGGAAAATTATTTCTTCAACCCTTGGCAGCGATATATTCTCTCTTCTTATTGAGTGAAAAGGGAATGGGTATAGGACCAGTAATTAAAACGGAATCCCTCGCTCTGAACTATGTAAAAATTTAATTTGTGCGAGGTCAATGATATGCCTTCTCGGATTGAGTGAGTTGATAAAAGAGAGCTACTGGAGATTGAGAAGTCTCTAAGAAAATTAAAAATAAATTTCTCCTGTTGTATTTTAAGATGATGTGAGATTTCTTTATTGACAATTACATTTGTGATAACGAAAGTAATAGTATTTTATGTAGATAAGCATACGCGTCTGCGTTTGCAATATATTCTTCTTCTTAATGTTACGAATATAATTTTAGTTTTCAACTTAAGACAGCGTTTCTCAAACTGTGGGGCACCCCCTCCCTCCTAGGAAGGCGTGATAATTTTACGAAGGGGGTGCGATTGAAAAGTCGAAAACAAAACATTATTTAAAAAATTATTAATTTACTGAATGAAAATTAAGAAATCACACCCTGACATATTAAAAATAAAATACACATTTAAACTGATAAAGTACACATATAAATGTATCAGTACTGCACAATGTATTTCAAATTAATTTAAGAATTCTAAGTTAAGAACAAGTTTAATAATTACCAGCAGTGGCGCACACAAGGGGGTGGTCCTGTGGGTACGGACCCCCCAAAGCTCTTGATTTTTTTCCGATTGCTTATAATTTTAAGTATATAGCACGTTAAGTTTAATAAAGTAATTGTTATTAAAGATTAATTTTATTAATTAATGGTAATTATTTATTCAATAATTAGTTTTCTACTGTGCTTTGTTCCCGAGAATCGACAAAATCAAAATGAGCGTGATACAAGAATGGTGAACTTTAGACCCCGGACCCTACACCCCCCTTGAAAAATTCCTGTATGCGCTACTGATTACCAGTGATTCCATGCGCTTGTCATATATGAAATTATATACAAAAATTAACACTTACCATAATAATGTATACGATATATAATTCATCCCTTCACTGCCGATTGAATGATGTACGACAGTGTTTCTCGAACTGTGGGGGGCGTGGTATTCCTGCGAGGGGGTCGCGAGCATATTGAAAATAAAAGGTTTAAAAAAATAATTTTTTGGAATGAAGGAAAACACAAAATGCTTTCTGACTTAATAAAAAAATGCAGATTTACACTGATATAATTTATTTTTTTCATCTGGTGATCATCAAAAATGAAACATTCCACTTCAAACGTTCATTAGCTATCTTTGATCATATAACCAAATAAAAAAAGACATTTTGTTTGCTTTACTGTAATCACACGGTGAGAGATTTTTTTATTACCTTTCTTTTAACCACTAGAATGCTACTTTTGACTATCATTTGTTTGACCTTCAAACTTACTGGTATGTTTCACTCCATCTGTTTTTCTTTTATGAAAGTTGTAAATAATATTTTTCTGTTGCTTTTTTTCCATGTGAATGAGTTATATGACATACAGATAAGCGTATTGAGTACTTTGAAGGATTATTAGGCAAACATGCAATGCATAACGGAGAAGATTTTACGCAATTCTTTTTTAGAACTAATATCCATATGTTTTATTGAATAACACTTTTAACACGGGATCTGTCTCGGGATGCGCAGAGTCATCTGATGTTCACGAAATCGTTAATTCTGGGAAAACTGTTTTTTTGTTACCAATGACCTTGACAGAGTATCCTCCAATAAGACAGTCTTAATGGGAACTAAAAGGAATTAATCACATTTCGCCCTCTTTTTTTTGGTTGTTCCAAACGTTTTTTTTACAATCAAGTTACTAGTTTTGATCGAGTTCCCTGCGCGACCACTTTTGTTCAAAAATATTTTCTATGAACATGCTTTATGTCCTTTATTAAGAGCACGCAGATTTGGAACATTTTCATTAGTTTTATTGGATGTTTTTTCTCAAATTCACAAAGAAAAATTGAAAAGTCCTTGAAAGTAGGTAAGTATATTTTCTCTTAATTAAATTATGCGCTGGAATTGGGATTTTTATCGTGTATAGTAAAAATAATTATAAAATAAATTATAGTTTAAAACAAATTAAAAAAACACGCTTTTATCGTGACTCGAACTAAAAAGTAAAAAAAATAAAAATATATATTACTCAAAAGTAACATATACAAAGCTTAATACTTATCTCGTTAATTTGTACGGTTTATAATTATGATCGTATTGTAGATTTAGCACCCCTCCCCCCCCCAATGCATTATTAGTGCATTCAATACATTATTATTTTTTTGAGGGGGGCGATAAAAATTATGATGGAAAATTGGGTCGCCAGTAGTTAAAGTTTGAGAACCACTGCTGCACGATTCTCTCCCTAACGCCACCGTCTTCTACGGAGGCGTACGTATGGGATGTTTCGTGGGGGGGGAGAGAAAAGAACAAATACGCAATCCTCTTAAATAAGTAAATCCTTCGCAAATACTGTCAAGCACCTTTTATCGCATTCTAAATTCTTTGAAATAATTTTATGGATTGGATAACATTGGAAAAATCGGATGTGAATCCTTAATCTACCAGAAGTGAGTATTTAAATGATTCAAAATGTTATCATGGAGAATCTGATGACTCAAAATAACATAAATATATTTCTATAAAACTTTTCGGACTTGATAAGTATATCATTTTATAGGGAATGTAATAAAATATTTCTTTTTGTATGAATATTTTCTGAGTTATGGCTTGTTATTGAAATAATGGTCTCATAAAGAATGCCACACTTCTTACAATATTTAATCGATCTGTTCTATTATTTTGAAATTTTCATGAACATTGAAATTTTAGTACACATTACCTAGAAAAATGCATCTAATTTATTTTCGTAGTAATGTTACTGATATAAGTTTATTGCTTTTTTTCTCTAATTGCTTTGTAGTTTTTCAAAAATACTGCTAAAATTCTAATTATAATTGTGATTTTTTTGTAAGATTTAGGTAATTTTCTTAAAAATATTGGAAGTTAAATTTTAGTATTTATTAATATTGATAAATATAAAAGTATTTATAATTTTCAGTAAGTTATTTTTTAAAAAAGTGTTTCGAACGTATTCGGATACCTTATTATACTTAGTTTATATAGAATTAAGTTCAAATAATTTTAGACTTCTTCCTATGCTACGATTCGGTCTGTATTATTATAGCTTTGAATTTGTATTTGTATCACTGAATCTGGTAATAACTTGTTTATCACTCATCGAATCATTATGGTTTAAGTATTTTTGAACGCATCTTTAGGTAAGTCAGCCCTTTATTCAAAATGGATTTCGCACTTCTATTATAAAAAAGGGGGAGGAGAAGATTGGCTATTTGTAAAACTGTTTAAACACCCCATTTTTATAAATGTAAAAGCTATCTGCACTCAGAATCTATCTTTTTTAATTTTCAAAATCCGTGATTTCTTTATCATTAATATTCAAGTCATTTCAGTCTCTCCAGTTAAAGTTTACTAAACACTAGCGTGCGTGTGTGTGTACTATGTCTAGTGAACTTGATATATTGTGGAATATTAAAAAAGTAACTTCTAAAGTTTAAAGATATAATTTCGAAGAGCATTAATATCTGTTAGTCAGATATTTAAATACCGATACAAACAATTCTTTTTGCAACACGAGGGGGTAACAAAAGAGGCGTTATTTAAATTTAAAGCTCAAAGAAAAAACGGTGGAGTATGAGTTTTTATATTATTTAAAATATTATTTTAGGCGTATTTTTTCAAAGTTCTGTTCCATTTAAGATGACTTCCATTTTCAATAAAAACAGATAATCACAATAACATACATAAAAATATTGCTGACTTTTTAAAATTTTTTTTTGTTAAATCTAAGTTATTAATGTTTCAGAATATAACACTAATTTTCCGTAAATTTTTGAATTTAGTGCACCCATAAGAGGAAAAAAAACGTACATATAATTGGCTTTAACATACTAATAGCAAACAAATAGGTTTATATATTAAGCGATTAATTCTTATGGAAATTTTACTTATTTTGGATCAATACTGAATTTCTTTATAATACAACTTTAAGAAAAGAGAAAAAAAAAAGGTTAAAATTTTCTTGGTATGTTTATTAAATAAAGCATCTCTATGTCATTTACGATATTTTATTTGACAAAATACAATATGAAATTCTGTTTAATAATCCATTTATTGAATTTTGGTATAAATTAAAGCTTTTAATATCTAACATTAAATCATTTAATTGATTTGAAAAATAAATACAAGAAGAAAAATTACAGGTAAAAGAAAGCATGAAATTATTTTTTGATTGAAATGGATAGTAAAAACTGGACAACATGTAATTTTTGCTTTAATTCCAAGGAATTATTTCCCAAAATTAATAATTTACAAATATTCATTCAGAAAACTTTTAAAAAAAGAAATATTAAAAATATAATCTTCATTTAAGATATAAGCGTGCTTTTGGCAAAAAAATTCAAAAACACTTCTTAGAACAACTTGAGGAAAGCACATGAGTCAATATTAAACTAAAATTTAACACAAGAAATACAATCTGGTTTTACGATTAAAGGCTTTTTAAATTCTTTTTATCTGTATTCTAAGCGGACAATTTTACAGTGAATTTATTTTTCTTTAAAAAAAATACACCCAACGAAACATGTTTTTATTGTTTGTTTTATTCCTATCAAAAGAAGAAATCCAACGAAAACTCGAACACCGGAGCGTTCACGTTCCATCCTTCGGTATGTTTTTCTTTACACACGCTCGATTTTTAAACTCAGTTGTACAATTTTCAAAATGTTCCATTAGTCTAATTAATTCCGGATTACTTCTATAATACTTCATTGAAATTCAGTGAAGAAGAAACCTTGCTCCGCGAAAGCGCGCATTGAATCTTTTTTTCCCCAAGATATTCAATTTTCTCTAAATACTTCCAATCGAACAAAGCAAACAAAAGCTTTTCTGTGAAATCTTGCTAAAAAAAATTCCCAGGTTTGTTTGGAAAAGGAAGAATAAGGAATGAAAGGTTTCTATAGCATGCAAAAAGCATCTACTTCATCTATTGTCTTACTGATGAATTTTCTTTGCAGCCTCTTTTAAGTGCGTCTTGTAACAACTCTAAACCTCCCTAATTCAAAATACTCCATGCCACAATTGGAATTAATTTAAATAGTTACAAAACATTGATGGTATATCGTAGTGCAATTGCCGAAATAATATTTTTCTTTTCCTTTTAGCTCGGCTACTGTGAGTGTTTAATGTTTAGTAATAATAACTGTCGTAAGATGTGTTGTTTGTAATGAAGTAATACACATTCTCTGTTGCATTATTTTTATTAAAAGAACTCGAATGGGGCAACAAATGTTGATTGGAGAACATTGAATAATTAAATCTGAAAGCATGATGGAATTTAAAAAACAAAAATTAATTTGTTGATTTATAGATATGAAAATAAAAATTCCATATTATTTGCTTTAGTTTAGCATTGATTTATGTTTTGCATCTAAACATAAACAAGTCATATAAAGAAAATTTTTAAAGTCATATCCTACTTAGGTCAACAAGGAAACATTTTATTTTAGTTACTTTTCATTAAATGATTACAATTAATATAAATCTGTATATATACATATGACAGAATCACAATATTAAGTGGCAAAATAGAAAGCGATTTTCTATTCTATACATAGTGTTGAACTTTTATTTTTTGTTTGTGTTAATATGTATTCATTTATAAATCTTACTCTCAGAAATAAGTCCATCCCAGGTAGGATTCGAACCCAAGACTTTTGGATTAGAAGTCGAACGTGCTATCCATTGCGCTAAAGGGACACAACAAGCAAGTTTCCTTTTTATATGGGCTATTGCTTTTGATTGTTACTATTTATTCATTAATTAAATTTAACTTATGAATTAATTGTTGACGAAACTGTATTAACAACAAGTATCATCCACTACAAGTTTAAAAAAATGCATTTGAGCTTGAAAGGAAACATATGAATAGAAAGTATTTTATTAACGATTGAAAACTTAAACAAGTTATATATATAAATATATATAGGGTGAGTGTGAACTACACATAATATATTAGAAATTGAAAAAGAAGACTCAAGTGTGAAATACCAAATTACGTACGTTGTACGTAGTTTTTTCCACTGTGTGTTCGTAGAAATATACAGTTGTGTGCATAATTTGTCACCTTCAAATAAATTATTTGAAAATAGTATTTATACGCTCTAATTAAAAATTATTTACTCCAATAAATAATGCATCTCTAATATATGTATCTTTTTAGACATTGCTTATACAATAAAAATGAAAATAACTTTTCAGAGAGCGGAGAAAGTTCTATTGAAAAAATGTTATTTAAAATGATTTACTTTCCTAAACAAAGTCATCGATAATATTAATATTAAAACCCACATGAAAACTTAACTAAAAAGATAATAATTTTGAATTTTTTTCTTATTAAATATGTTTCCTTATTTTACTTTTCAACAATAATCTTCAGATTAAGTAAAATACAGCATTAAACTTTAAGTTTTGATTATTCTTTATATAATTTTATAAACACACTTAAAATTTAAACCATAATTTAGAAATTTATTTATTATTTAAAAAAATTATGTTGCTATTATTGTTACTTATGCCACTTGATTGACATTAACATCAGATCAAGCTCCACAAAATTCATCGTGGTAAGGAGCTAGTTGTACGCCAGTCGTTAGCGGTACAAGTGACAATGCTATTTGGCTAGATTCCACCCCAATTTTGTGAGACCCTGAGGATGGTCAGATGCCTCCCACCTCTCTTCCCCTTTCCCCAACCTCACGAAAGGACATGCGGCTCGACGGCTATTTAGAGTATCAACATGCCGCAAAGGCGTTGTACATTTACAAACAGCCATGCCTTCTCCGGGATTCAAACCCAGGCGGTAAACTACCCATACCCTAAGCCCTTGTGGCGCATCAGTCAGCGCCACTAACCACCACATTGCGGCCAAAATTATGTTTTTAGTTTCATAGTGAAATAATTATGATGAAATATACTTACCCGAACTACTATTTTTAAGCTTTTTGATAACTTTCTCAGTTAATTCCCTTAAATAGTTAAAGATTCCCTCAGCTTTAACTATTTCAAGAAATGTTAGCTTGAGATTAGTCACGCCCACCATAGTATGATCAGGATTATATATAAGAGACTACTTTTCCAAAAAAATTTTCTACTACACACATCTAAGAGTAATCCTTAGAGGATTAACTACATTCTTTGACATTCGTTATCAGTACTTAGAACTAAAAATAGTCTTTCAGTATTTTAAGAATTCCTTTGAAACATTAAGAAAATACTGTGAAAAACGTTTATATGGCGAAAAGGCTCAAGGCGAAGTGTCGGTTAACACGAAATGATGCAACGATCCCTTTAAACTACTGCGTATTTTCATGCATTTTCCCCTCTTAACGCGAAACAAAAATCGCTTAGCATGAAAAGATTCCCTTTCTGAGAATGAACAAAATATGAAAAACGTTAGGGATTTAAGAGGGGTGTGAAATGAAAGAGAGGTGGTTTCATATGTGTGACGGATCTATTCTTCTAATCTTTAGGCTATCACTCGCATTTATTCACAACGAACCATTGTGAAGAAGAAACCTTGATATTCAGACTAAGTATACTATATATAGTCAAGGGCTTCTAGCTAGCAATGAGGACAAGGAGAGAGATAAAGCCAGAAGTCAGGTGAGGTTGCTACTGACAGTTACCACTCCAATTTATAGAATAATTCAAATATTTAATTAGTGAAAGATTTAATGTGACGATTGATCACTCAAGTTAAATTAGTGTTAAATCCATTGGGATCTTAAGGTTAATCCAAAAATAAGGAGGTCGATATTTGTAGTTTTCTTATAATTCCTGCATCTTGTTGTTGTTCCACTTCTATTGCTTGCCTTTAGATATTATCTACTTGTTTAAATTAATTCAATCCATTTGTTAATTTGTGAGATCAATAAATAAATTGTTTTTGATTATGGCTAGTGTTTCCTCTCACATCTTTAAGCAACCGAGAGAGATTCCATCGCATGTGCTTCATAGAAAGGACTTCATCTCGGAATAGCCGTGACTCGAGCCAATTTTGTTCATCTAAGCTACTCTCACCCTCTTCCCTTACAAATGCCATACAAAAACATATCATCTCTCATCAATTGGCCTTTTTCATTCGGTGGGGAGAACATCGCAGTGTGAGTAAAAATCATAGAATTTCGTTCGCGTTTTAGTTATGTATTTTATTTATTTTAGAAGAACTTTCAAACGAGCACAATGGTAAATAGATCAGGATTGAAGTAACTGCTACTTCACTTAAAATAAAGACGGAGCTTCTTAAGGCTGTTGATCAAAAACAGAAGTCACAAATGGAAATCAATAAAAATTTTGGTATTGCTAAATTTTGTATTAAATTTCATTAAATTCTTGTGAATCTTTTTTATTTCATTGATTTTTATTAAATGTATGGATATATGTAAATATATTCATATATTTACATATATGCATTTACATATATGCATATATTTACATATATGAATATATGTAAATAAAATGTGTTGTAATGAACTTAATTTTGTTAAGTATATATTTTTTGCAGTATCTTTTAACACGAAAAAATATTTCAGTCCCTTTAATTTTGTATTAAAATATTTCCACTGTAATTGAAAATGAGATCATATATTTAGTTACATAACGTCTTTATCAATAATGGGATTTGTAATAAAATAATTGAAAACAATGTTAATGCTTTGAGATTAAAATTCATTTTACCAATATAATTTTTTG
Organism: Trichonephila clavipes; assembly: GCA_019973935.1. Taxonomy (NCBI): domain Eukaryota; kingdom Metazoa; phylum Arthropoda; class Arachnida; order Araneae; family Nephilidae; genus Trichonephila; species Trichonephila clavipes. The sequence goes on along the minus strand of BMAU01018473.1, from coordinate 695,457 downwards.
ATATAATTTTATAATACCAATGTTTTATGATATAATTTCATTGCCATATGATTTTCAAATTGAAAAGTTTTATTCTAATTATAATTCTCATAGGTGGTGGATTCCATATTAAAAAACATAAAAATCCAACTTTTCCTAATAGTTTCTTATATACCAGAGGAATAAAAAAATAGAATATTTTTAATCAGTTGGTCAAATTGTTTGATTTAGTTATATTTCAAAAATTCCACTTCCATCAGCATTTTGTAAAAGCATTCTAAGCGCAGAGTTTTACTGTTTTAAAAGTTCATCTTGTTTCCAAAATATTTAATGCATGCCTTGAATACGAATTACTCGTAATCATTGAAAAGTAAATAGCTTAACAGCTATTAAATATATAAACATATCAACGCGTTTCAGAATTCAAACTATTTATTTTCCACTTAAATTTGAAAAAGGAATTAATGTGTAAAAATATACATAAAACCCTGCACACAATTTTTCTACCTTTCAAAACATTTTAAGGATTACAAAAAAAAGGAAATTAAAAAATGTACTAAATATATATGCTACTAAAATTAAAGAAACAATTTCTTCACAGTGAACGAGGAGAGTCTGACACTTAAAAATATAAGTGGAAGTTTTTTGTTAATGATATATTCTTTTGTGTTGAGTGCGTGAAATTCATTATGCGAATATAGTTATAAGTTAACAGTCATGTCATGTGATATAAATATAAGTATATATATTTCTTCACTTAATCCTTATTTTTTGAAATAAAATGAATAATTTGTTTAGAATTTATTCGAATTATAGTTCATTAATTTTATAATATAGCCTAAGGTTTTTAATATAGGATTTTACTATGTTTCTGAAAGAACATATTTAAATATGTTAAACGTTATTTTCATATTTTCTAATTATAACATGTTGTTGCCTTCATTAAAATATATATAAACAATAATGTCTTGTAAGGTATTCCAGTACCTTCCCCTTTTCACTTCTTTTTAGGTGAAATTAGAATATTACCTTGTTATTTTTAATTTATTGTGTTTTCAAGTTTACAAAAATTACTTTTAAATTTACTGTATATTTCTGAATAAGTACATTACATTTTGTTACTACAGGATTACTGATGCTTACATTATTTTCACACATTAATAACGGAATTTTTTAAAAAAGTATTTTTTTCACTAATTTTATTTAGGCCCAGCAATTTAGGCAACCAGAGGGGAAAGCTGGTGTCTTAAATTATGTTTAACCCAAAAATCTTAGCTCTAAGCTTAAGTATTTGCTACTGTATTACTGCAGCTATTTAAACTCTCTTTTCTTCTGTATTGCCTCTCTCTCTCTCTCTCTCTCTTTGCCTATTGCTTAGCATTAAGTTAGAATTCAAGAATTTAGTATATATGAAGTACGATCGAAAATTTCGGGGACTGCGGCTATTGCTGCTAACGAAAGCAAGTTCCTAAAATTAAACTACTCGAAATGGATTCTCCCAATCCTCCCCTACCTGCTCAGGTTGGTTTCGTCTATGTCATATGAACAAACCGCACGAGCAGCTGTTATCTCTTGAAGCTAGTTAGCTTTGTTCCGTGATCTAAGAAAATGGCTTTTCTTGAACAGCGCTGAACATTAAATTCTGTCAACGCGTAGGTCAGTGCTTCTCAAACTTTCAATGTTCGCGACCCAATATTCAATCATAATTTGCATCGCTCCTTCCCTCCATACAAAAAAGATGCATTAAATTCAATAATACTATATTTTGAAGCTAAACCTACTATACGACTTTAAACTCTTAAGTGCCACCGGCGTATATAAACGTCTCACTCAGCCACTGTTTTAATTGCCCCAGACGTATATATACGTCTTTATGAAGTTATATCATTTCTGTGAACTATCAATAAAAGTATTCAGAAGACTGGAAAATGACCTTGACCGTGTTTGAAAAGGATTCACTTATTTCAGAGGATTTGATTATTTATCTCTTTTCTACCACTCACGCCCTTCAATTAATCACATTTACCTACGTGCTAAACGGTGGCAGTGGGGAGCTGAATTTTTAATCGGTATTTAAGGGATTATAATTATAAACCGTACACATTATCAAGATAAGTATTAATGTTGGCATATAATTTTATACATGACAAATCCATGGGGGTCACTGGTCATTATTAAACTTGTCCTTAACTTAGTATTATTAAGTCAATTACAAAATAGATTGTGCAGTACTGATACATTTATAAGTGCATTATAGTGACAATGAGTATTTTATCTTTTATTATGCCAGAATGTACTTGTTTACTTTCAGTAAGTTAATAATTTTTTAAATAATCTTTTGTTTTCGACTTTTCAGTATGCTCGCCTCCCCTGGAAAGGGTTATCATGCCCCTCCAAGAGGGGCGCGCCCCACAGTTTGAGAAACACTGGCTTAAGTAAAATACCAATGGAGACTTTAGAAATGCTAAGTCAGGTGTATGGTGAATCTAACATGGTTAGATCAAAGATTTACGAAAGGCATCGATAGTTTAAAGAGAGCCTAGGATCCATCGAATACAATGAATGTGTTGGACGACCTTCGACTTCACGGAACGCTGATAATGTTCCGTTGGCGTCTGAATGTGTTAGAAAAGACCGTCACCAAACACTTGCACAAATTGCTGCAGCTACCCACTTCTTGAAGACGTCGCTTGAGGAGATCCATTCGTCGTAAGCGACAGTTCTAGCAGAGGGACGAATGGCATCTTCTGCATGAGAACGCATCAGCACATCGATCCCAATTGATACAATAGTTCTTCGTCTAAATTTGCACTAACATGCTTCCACATCCATCCTATTCACCAGACTTAGGCCCGTTTGACTTTTACTTGTGCCTATCAATGAAAAAATATTTACAGAGACGCCTTTGTGTGTCATCAGATGAGGTGAGAGTAGCATTGCAGGATGCCTTATGGGAGGTTGCGTAAAAAGGCTTCCAGCTTTGCTTCCAGAAGTCATACAAATACTGGAAGAAATTAATAGGGGACTACTTTGAAGGTGGATGTACTTCAGTGCTCTGAACTATTCAAGGTAAGGTTTTCTACATCTTGTCCCGAACTTTCGGATCATATTACGTATATATACCAGGGTATGAGTACTTTTGTGTGAGTGAGGATGTGCCAGTGTGTTTAAGCTACAAGAATATATTTAGACTGACTATACTGTTTGAAATTTGTTAGATAATGGTACTATACAGTAATGCATGAGTAATACTCTATTGAAAGTGCTTTCCTAATGAATACTAATATTTTTCTTTTGAACTATATACTTATAAAGGTATTTTTCACTCAAGAGTCTTTCTTATTCTTGTGATGCTTACATGAATTCCAAAATCTTATTCCAGATTTAAAATTTGAAACAACGTTAAAAACAGAAGAAGCTTTCACTTCTGTAAACATGTTGTTATTTAGGAAATGCCCAACTACTTTGAATAGAAAATTTTATTCGACGCTCTACTACTTTTTACTGAAATAAACTTCACGCGCTCTTACGTTTGAAAGTAAATTAGCTTTCCAAAATAATAGCATCTCAAGTAGAACTATTCCAGATCCTGAAGCTTCGACAAAAGAATAAAAAAAAATCGAATGGTATAGATTCAAGCTATTTCTCCTCAGAAGGGAGAAAAGAATTGCCGAAGAAAGAATTTTTTTTTTCTTTTACCGAATTCGAAATTTTTCTCGATCTCTCTTACTACCATTGCTTTTCTCGAAGATAGTAAAGTAAATACAAACACCTAATGTTAACCTTTCTAAAGGTTTACGCTTGAACTTAACGCGTATAGATGTTTTAGCTCCCATAATCATGAGTAAATAGGAGCTTTAAGGTAAAGCTAAATATTGAACGAATTTGAACAATGCCGTTGTAGAACAAGTCTTTTCATTATTTCTTTGTCTCAATTCGATACGAATTTATTTATGGCGAATGTGTTTGTGTACCTTAATATTGCTATCTCTTTGAATTTATAGCCAGATTATGAATTACAAAATGTCGAAATTTTATTAATTTTGCCAGAAGTTGAGTGGTGAAACAGATTTTTTCTTGCAATAATAAAACTAAGTAAAATGAATGTATATAAAAGATGAAATGAAAATCTGTGTACTAGATGTGTAACAATATTTAAATTGTAAAATTATAATTCTTAATGCAATACATATTTTAATATTTAGAGCTAAGTAATTTATGATCAGTAAATATAATTAATGTAAATACTAGTGTATATTATATATATGCAGTGTACTTTCATAATACCGGACGATTATTTTTCATATCAGTTCACCCTAACTCATAATATAGGATTCTTGATCCTTGCGTCTCATTGGCTGTTAGTATCTCCTGTTGAATATCATTGGTCGGAAGAAATGTTTTCTGGCATTTTTTCTGTCTACCCAGAATTCCCCTCTGACGAAGGGAATACATATATTCGAACTTTATTTTTGGCTGTTAGTTGTTGTAGAGGAAAGAAATTTTATTTTTGACAAATCACTGCTATTTTACTCTGTTACTCGATACACCAAAATGGTGACCCGGATATGATTTAAACACGCAACCATCTAATGTGCCATGACGCCGTCTACCCGCAAAAAGGATCATTCAAAAGTCGTCAAACTCACTTGACGCAGCAAAGTCGTCAGATTCACTTGATGAAACAAAATCGTCACACTCACTTAACGCAACGAATTCGTCACACTCACTTGACGCAACAGTTACAACTCACACGCACGCCATAACAACAAAATATCTCGTTAGTTTACCTATGTACCAACTTATTGGTTGGAGAGTACTGTGGTGGTATCTAAATAAGCCAGTAACAGCCTCCGGACAGAAGCGATCACTTTTGTCTAGTGGTCATGTTACTGGGTTTCAGATCCATAATTTTAATCCCCGACATTGGATTTGTAATGTGTGTGTAGCTATTCTCTGTTTCAGCTGTCTTAGAAGGGGTTGTCTTTAATTTATTTTGTTTCAGAACCCTTTCAGAACATTGAGTGGTACTTAAATCTTTTCAATGGACTCGATTCATGACAGTCACATGATAAAAACAATCACGTCTCCATTGAATTTAAAACAGAACATCAAACTAATTGTACTTGTTGCTATATTTGTAAGACTTGGGTAAAATCTCAAATTTTGTAATTGGGTAAAAATGTTTAAATGGAATAAAAAGTAAATTGCTTCAAAATATTTTAAAATTAAAAAAAAATATATGCATGTGCTTTTAAACAAGATGCATTTTGTCTACATATGTGTATTATTGTTGTTGATCAATTTGCATTTTTTAAGAGAAAGCTTCTGAAAAGATCAAAATTTGGCAACAACGAAGCTCATGCTTTGATTAGCTGGAAACACATGATTGCATTTATTTTGCGACTATGACGCCACATGAGTTTTCGAACTAATTGGTTAAAAACACTTCATTATTATTATCATGTGAAAAGGACGTCACAGGAATTGGGCCCATTACCCTCTTAATGAGAGATACAATTTTAACAACAAACTTAGTTCTTAAAAGAATGCCGCGTCATGAAATGTTTTAGCGAGCTGACGCAATATTGTAACAGTAGCATACTGAGAGAAAAAAATCATGTGATTAAAGAACTTTCTCGAAACGTCTTTGTCAGTAATATAAGCCGAGGGTTTTGGATTGAGAAAGAGATCACTTTTGTTCCATCATAAACTACGCTCATACGTTTTCGTGTTGTGTTTGCAAGGGGTCTGTCTCATGGGTGTTAATTTTGTCTCGATGAGGTGAAAGTACAAACAATTTTCAAACAGGTATAATACTTTTAAATTTAAATTAAATAATTCGAATATTTGGCACATTATTTACAAAAAATTATGGCTTCAAAAAAGTACAAAATGTTTGAAATATAATCACAATTTTAAGAATTATGAGCATATTAAAATAAGAAATAATTTTGTAATAAATATTAAGGGATGTTGGAAAGGTAAAATCTTATTTTTTTTTGACAAATTGAGATTTTTACATTTTCAAACTGTATAGATTTTAACCTTTCTAAAAATACCTTACTTTAACCTCTAGGATATTTAGAAGCCCTTAAAACGTATTTTTTAATTATCCTTGAATTTGGGCCACGCCCACTTTAATGTCGAAAATTGTAAACAAATTACTTTGTTTTTGCTTAAAAGTGTAACGACTAATATAGACCAAAACATGTATCTTTTATTTTAAATTGAGCCTTTTATTTTTTTTATTTCTTAGTCGATTAGGAGTCTCACTGTATACATTAAAATCAATTTATCTCAAAATGTAAATTTTAATGTGCGATGTACCTTTTCTGAGAAAATACTGTTCACAGGTATGTAAATTTTTTATGAATTTTTTATAATGATGTCTAATATATGCTAAAATGAGCTTTTCGTAAAAAACTCAAAAATTTAAGTTTTACAAATTTTTTAAGTAAAATATGGGTCAAATTTCGTAATGTTTGATAAAATATTTCATAATTTATTAAAAAATTCAAAATCAGCTGAAGGCTCATTTTAGTATAATGAGAGAGGTGTACTTTAATAGTATGAAAAATTTCAAGCATGTACATAAAACAGATTTTGAGAAAAAGTACATCGAAAACAGCCAATTTAACATTGTCAGAATAGAGAAAGAGAGAGGTTTTCAACACCCCTTAAGTAATTTTTGCTTTGCACACGCTATTTTCTAAAATAGTAGCCTTTGATACGTAACACTTTTTAGAATTATAAAATGTATCATACTTTTTAAACCCTACATCATTTATGAATAATATATCTTTTGTATTTCAAAATATTTGAAAAATATTGAAATTTTTTAACAAAATTTTGAAAATGTAATTTTTTTATTTTTTATAAATATAATTTATTATTCTGCTAATATAGTATTACTACAGTGTAATAATGACACATTTAACTTTATAAATGAACTTATCGCTAGTAATTAAGGCTACTATTTTAGAAAATAGCATGCGCAATGTAAAACTTAATTAATATTTCTTATAGAAATGTTTCTTATTTCCATATGCTTATAATTTTTAAAATCATGATTATATTTTATACATTTTATACTTTTCTCTGAAGCCCCATTTCTTTTTAAATAATGTATAAAAGATTCGAATTCTGTAATTTTAATTTCAAAGAGCTATAAATATTTGAATTGTTTTTATATTTTCAGCCCTCTAGAGAAAGTTAACACATCTAAGACCTCTTAATTTATACGTCGCAAAAGTCCTCTAGTGTAATGTGAAGTTTCTAAAACAGTCATAGTACATAAATGATTGAAAAAACTGATCGGCATGCTTTCTTAAATGTCTAATGGCTTTAACTTCATCCTACATATCGAAAGAACACCTAAAATATGTCGAATACATGCTGGAAATAGAAGTGCTAAAGAAAATAGACGAGGAGAAAACAAATTTTCTTAACGTATCTTAAACACTAAGAGAATAATTATTTTGCATTCGTTCTCTATAAGTATATACTGGTACTATAAGTACTATGATTTTGCTACTACATATAAGTACTATTATTCTGCATTAAGTCTCTGTGTACGAAGAATGCACACATTCTCCCAACTAAGTAATTATAATGGGAAAAATGATAGGTATGTTATAATAGTGTACATATATATATATATAAACATTTCATTGATTTCATGCTTGATAAATGATTCATGTTGTAAATATAGATTAATGAATAAAATAAAATTCATTTTAAAATATACCAATAAGTAAAAGTATCTGTTTTACTTTGTGTTAATAATATAAGTATCTAGTATAATGCCTAGGTAACTAATATATAACTAATTTTCATATGATTGACGATACTTTTTTTTCGAGAATTATAGAACACACTTACTGACTTAGGGTTACTTATTGATAACTATAAATATCAACATTAGACAATTGGTACAAGCAGGTCACTTACCTAAAAGAAAAGAAAAATCTCATTAGTTGTTTTTCTTACATATTTTTAAACATCCAACAGAAAAAATCAGGTATTCAAATTGTAATTTATTTACATTCGATATTCAAATAGATTAGTATTGATATAAAAAGGAACGTTGTAAACTAAGTTATTCTGTAAGATATCCAAAAAAAATTAAAATTTGTATTCAACAATATAAATACATATATACATCATAACACATATAATTTTATTAAAAAAATATTTAAAGAAAATGTTTCATGCATATCCCACCTAGCAAATATTTATATAAGCAATTTTGAAAACGAAGAATTAATGCTGAATAATGGGCTTTTGTATATAAACCATTGAAAAAGTAAACAAGCGAATATTCTATCGCATAATATTCTATTCTAAAATAAAGTAAATTAAAAGGTCAAATTTGCTGTATATACATCTTTAACCAATAAAACCTCAATATAAGAAAAGTTATTATTGAATAGTCATGTCTACAAGGACGTGTTTTTAAAAAGAAATATTGGTTACGTATACTGGCATCGAAACCATTGCAAACTGAAGATAATGGAAAGCCGCACCTTTTTTAAATGGTAGCACCCATTAGCAAACTTTGCATCTCAAAAAAGTATAAATTGCACCATAAAATTAATAAATATAAATAAAATAGGGCATTTTTATTTTATTTATTTATTGTACTTATTTTACATCATCTATAGCTGCAAACTCATTTCATTTAAGAATACGTTTAAGTAGACAAATGAACTTTATCACTTTTTTTTCTGCAATTTCTTTGATAGTTTATCATTACAGCCTGGAAATTAGAGTCAGAGAAGGAAACTTCATTCAAGAAAACCATAATACATGTCGATCCAAATATAGTATAATATTTTCTCTGGATTTGTTTTTCTGACTGTTTTGGTGGCCCTCCTCTCTTACATACTATTCATTTTCTGCTTAGTGTGACACTAATCTACTTAAAAGTTTATTAATCAGTGAAAGTTTCCTTTAAATATTTAAAGAGTGTTTATTGATTTAAGGATATGGCATTGAATAATTTGATATCTCTCAGAAGGTTTGTAAATTTTCGAAAATATTTAGTGGCTTTTAATTTTCTAAATTAAAAAAAAGTCATCTAGTTAAAACATTCTACATCTTTATTTTACATTTAGCTACACTTAATCAAATTATACATACACATGGTACATTTCAAAGAAAAAAAAGTTAATTTAAGTTATTACTTAAATCCATTAGCATACCCCTTTTACTTTTATGCGCAAGGCTAGTAAATTCCTAGAGATAAATTCTTAAGACATTACATCTCTTTATCGATAGTAAAAAGATAAAAATCATGGTCGAAAATCAGAGCAAAAACTCGATCACGCCATCATTTAATAAAGAAATACTGTTTCCCAGTCATAATAATAGGAAAATCCTAAGCTAAATAAAACGGAGCACTCCTGAGCAGGGGAGAAACATTTATGATAGCATCATTATCATGTTCTAGGTTTATCTCTTTTCCCCATAACTAACGCATTTCCTTCTAAATTAATTCGAGAGCCTCGATCTCTCTCTGACTTTATATCCAGCCACCATATATACATTCTTTCATTTTCCAAATTTCAAACAGTTCGTTTAGCAATCTCTCGTAAAACAGTCCCGGGAACGAGCAATAAAAAAAGAAGACAAAAATACGATTTTGAGTGTACAGAGAGACCCAGCGAGCCTTACAGAGATATTACCACCAATCTACAATCAAAACGAAAAGAAAAACAAACAAGTGCTCCAAAAGCATGCAGGGTGGAAAGAAAAATCGATAGAACTTCCCACTAACAAACTTCGTATCCTCAATCAACTTCAGCTCATCCCTTCCCAAATTGGGTTCCGATCCCCCCTAAAGTATTACCTGCAATATCTACCCCCTCCCGGCTCCCGCACCCCTAGAATCCTCCTTTTTCTTCTGCGAATTCTTCATCCAGCCATGAGCAAGGCGGGCTTTTCCAGAAGATGCTATTAAGTCTGATGCCATCAATAAAGCACGAATTGTTGTTCTTGAATAATAAACATGACGAATGTTTTCTGCAGTGTAATGCGGTATAGCCTCCACCAGTCCTTTATTGTCTGTACTTGTGATTGATTGTTATATCTGAAAGGTGGATTTTGGAAAGAATTTTTTTTGGTTTACTTTCAAGTCTCCACCCTCACCCCTTTTTTTCCCTTTCTTCTCACTCTTTTGGTTATGTACGTTATTTAACTGTGTTCGATATCTCTTGAATAAGTTGCGTTTCCTGAAAGTGTTTTCGTTCGCAGCACGGAAGCACCCAAGAGGGGGTGGGGGTCGGGGTGGACGAAGAAAAGTGATCGTTCGCACGTAATGCAGTTCTGATGAATCGGGGGTGGCCTGGGCTCTTTCGGAGAATGTATAATTCATTGGTCAGTGGACCATAATCTACATGATATATTAAATCGCATTTAACGACTTGACAGTTAATAGAATACCAAATGAGTTCAACTCTCTCTTAATAAAGATTTTCTTTTATGAAGTCAATTCAGAAATAACCCCATACAATCCTTATTTCAATCTCAAAAGGGCAGTCAAACTATTAACGCGGAATTCTTTTCGAACACTCGGCAGATCCATAGATTCGTCTATATACGTTCCTATTGTACAAAAGAAAGAAGGAATAAGTGCGGGAAAAAGTCTATAGCAATGTATGGAGGATAAACAATTTGAAAAGAAATAAATTTGCTTATGTTTTTCAGCCAAAAAATATTCACTTTTATTTGTGAGTACTACTTTTTATAACTTTTCTTGGGCTTAATTTCAAATTTAGCATTGTTTTTATTACTATACAACACTCAACTATTTTATTACTATGAATTAAAAATAAGCTTGTAGCACTTTATTTGTGCATTACTTACTTAAAAAAATAACATCTTAAATATATTATCAATGCCATTCTATCAGATGAGTTAACATATGAGTAGTTTAATTGTACTACTGCAAGTGCTTATTTGTTGTTGTTTCTAATGCCATCTGTCTGACGTAGTCAGATCGTGAGGCCTACAAAATTCATCGTGGCAAGAGGCTAGAAGTACGCATGTTGTTATCCTTGGCATTGAGCACCATACAGATGACAGTACGAATCAGCTCGGCGAAATTCCCCGAAGGGATGGTAGATGGCGACATCACCTATCTCTACCTCCACAATTTAGGCATGGAACTGAAAGGGAGGGTAATATTCTCCAGTCCGCTGCACTCGTGATTCAGCCCACAAGACTTTCGGGCCTACTGATTTAACGAGCACGTACTCCGTGCGTAATTGGAGAGTATTTGGTGGTATCGGGCATCGAACTCAGGCCTTTTGGTCTGGAGTCCGATGCTCTAACCACTAGGCTACCAATGGTTTACTTATTTAATAATGAGTTTAGGTAGTTTTTTTTAAGACTATAAACTCTTTTTCAAGGATGAAATTATAGCTCAAGTTACACACACACATATGGATTTATTGAAAGAGGATTTTCTTAGAAACTCTACTTGAGAGAGTCTAAGAGATCGAATGCTTAAGATAAAAAATATCATTGAGTTTAATGAAACTTCAAAAGTTGGATGCCACGGTAATATAAACAATTCTGACTTGTGATATTTTACAATTACATAAAAATAAGATTCAAGGTATGCGAATACGTTCGGAACCATGGTTTACGAAAAGAGTATAAATGGATAATTTTCATGATATTTAGTGTCATTTGGATTAAAATACATACATACGAATGTTTTAAGAATACTATTAGAATAAAAAAGCTTTTTAAATGAGTTATTTTGATCATCTACTTATAAAAAATCAATAACTCTATTTTTCAATATTCTTTGAATATATTTTTAACTACTTTTTATAAGTTTTACTTGTATGTAACGTAATCTTTGAACTTAATTTCACCCTCTTTAAAAGGTTAGATAAATTCGAAATTTTGCTCACTTGTCCAAGACCGATGACAATACAATAATTTATTAATTTTGTTCCATTGTCCTGATCAGAAATCATCAGAACTAACGATTTCTCATTTTCCGATCCCATCCCGCATCTGGCGACTCATTCCAGATTTGGTGACTAAATGATTAAGTTACAATTTAGTTCAATTAATTATAAAAGTGTGTTTTTTTAAACTGCAATTTATTATTCCAATTTTTGAAAAAAGTGCTTAATGGAGCATCTAACTTTTCATAATTTGTTATCATTTAAATAATCTTTATAATTGACATAGAAAAATATTTAATTAAGAAAGCCAAAAAAAAATATATATCGTGAAATTTGCGTGATAAACTCAATTTGCATGAACAATTTGTTTATTAATTCGTTTATTTTTGAACTTGTTGACAAGAGCATATAGTTTTAGAGTACATCCATGTATATGCATATAATACTTACGTTTTCAATTATTAGCTTCCTTATGGGGACATAGCACTAATTACACTAAAATTTTTAATTTAAAGATTTTCAGAATTTATTTGTTGCCTCATCTGTGTGTATACTATGTAAAACAGATTTGTGCCCAAAATTTCATAAACAGCTAACCATTTAATTTTTTAAGGAAAAAACTTAAAATTTGTGAAATGATTTTAAAACCAAAAACTTACGTACACGCATGAAATTTGAATTACAAGTACGTCAAACTATGTATAAAAAAAGTTGGTATGGTTTTTGCGATAACACAATTGGTATTTGTACAATACTTCTTTTTATGAATCCTTATTGAAAATTCATTAAAAAAGGTATAAATTCTGAGTTCAATTATTTTTTAAAAAATAAGTATTGCTTTGATTCAAAAATGCATACCAACTTTTGTTCCATGTACTATTAGCATTAGGTAAAAAAGAACCAAAGCATTAGGCTCAATAGAAAAAAAAAGCCTTAGCATTTTAAATGAAGACAAACTAGTTTTTTTATATTTCTGACATAAGTCCGTTTAAAGTTTTGATTTGCCATAGTAATGTGAATAAAAACCAACATAAAAACTATAATAATTCTGCGTTTTTTAAGTTTAGAGCTTTCAAATTTTGCGAGGTTAAGGAAATATATATAAAGAACAATTTAGAATAAAAAAATTGGATTTGATTTTTTGACCGATTTTTGGCAATTGAATCGTACTCTGTGTCCCCTTAAAATAACATATCTTTCTTGTTTAATATTCATTCAAAAAATAAATTCTTGAGACTGCCAGTGAATTCTTTAATTCCACAATTAAAAACAAAAAAACTCTTTCATACAAATTTTTTCGGAAATCTTCATCTTCCAATATTTGAAACGAACATTCTTTGGACATTTTCATCGCGCGCGGACAACTTTTACACAAACATATTTTTAAACAGTTCCAGCCAGAAGAAAATTGGACAGAGCTACTAGTTTTTGAAATAAATTGTTTTTAGACATTTTGAACCACATTTACCCTCCCCCACCCTCCTATTTTTGGACATCCTCAGACATCAGCCAATCTTCCATTTCCATTCTTGATCATACTTGACAACTCGTCGTGCATTGTAAAGTCAGATTAAGCGGCGGGGCTTAGCGCACGTTAATATATTACACGCGTTATCTTTATCGATTCATTGGGGCGAGTTCACGCGAAAACGAATTGTAAGTAATCACGCTAATTCTCTAGCTTTAAATGATTGTCGATTGGAGAACTGCCTGTTTAGTGCGCTGCAGATGGATAATGAATTCAAGCTCTGGGTGTTGCGACGCGGAATCATTAAAACAATTCCTCATATCATTCATAGACTACTCGCGGAAGATAATTACAATGGATTTGACTACATTCGGGACATGTCCGGTGCACGGAACATCGAATAAGGATTTAGGAAGAATATTTAAGACTTGGGAGGTGAATATATATATCGCTGTTGTTGTTTAAAAGACAATTCTTGTATTACATTGTCAAATAAGTGGGTGCTCGCAACATCGAAGCAGTGTAGAATAAGGCAGAAGAACGCCGAAATAGGTCTATGGTGACATTGAAAGAGGGTATTGAATTGCAATGTAAGCAACCACTGAGTCTTGAGGACATAAAAATAAGCTTTTGAAATAATATTCTAAGCAGTAAAAGGGAATGCAGTTTTATTTGGTCTAACCCTATCGGTATCAACGATAAACTAGCAAATGATTATCAAGTAATAATTTCGAAGAATGTTAATGCAAATAAATAAGAAAGATATTATTATTCAATAAAACCGCAATTATTGCATTGCAGTATCAAACACGCTGATGTTTACAATTATCAAAAGGTATAAATATTTAATATGCCAGAAAAGGATACAGGGGTATTGAAAAATAGTCTGACTTTGCAGAAAATATAGATTAAAGGCCATGGTTTCGGTCTCGTGACCAGCATGTCATGAATTCGAGCCTAATACCACAGAACACATGCCGTGTAGAGGGGCTGAAGCATGTTAAACTTGTCGAGGTTCAAAGCACTCCCGTTATCGTGCTACGAGAGTTCGAAGAGAGGGACAAGTCCTTTCAATTGATCGTGGTTCAAAATTACTAAGTTCGACACCCAAAGTCCTCATGCTGCTCTTTAGTGCGCCTAATTCCCTAAATCTGAGAAAATCGAATTTTAGGATTTGGAAAGAGTATAATATTCAAAACGATTGAAAACCTATAATCTTGTGATTTGTTATTCTGTCACTGTAAAAGAAGCGTTAACAAACAAGCATTAAGTGATACTTTAAAGCAGCCCCTTAAGCATCAGCCCCTTATGCATTAAGGGGCCATCACAGACTCCCAAGATTTTGAACAACCCTTCTCGATCAATGGTAAAAAGGTATGTGGCCCTTTAATATTCTTAATCAAAGTACGAGTTCCAATAAAATTACTTCATTGGAGACTATTTAGTAATCTAGTCTAGTATGGCACATCTTTCAATTTTCCACGAGGCCTTTCAGAGTCTGTTTAATAGGAAGATTTCAAAGTTATATGAGCCCCCTAGAGAGGCACTGGGAACACCCAATTGCGCAGATTTAAGTTAAGAACTGCTGATTTAGAGCAATATTAATTTAGGCATCAATGTCTTTTAAATACTATAATAAATGTCAAACAAGGGAAGATGCATACGAAATGAAAGTCTAGTAAAAGAAATAAAAATGTGTAGAAAGTTTACAGTGCTATTAAAATTGAAAAAAGGTATAATACAATGGCAATTGGGGAAATATACAGGTCTTTCAGACTCAACTTAATCTTAAAACTGTTATACGTGTGCAAACTAGATATTTAATCTACTTTTGATCATAAGCCAAAAGTAAATATATGAGAAAAAGTGGATCACATAAGCCTGAAAATATCTGAACAGGTGATCTATCCCGCCTTGCAATTTTTTTTTCTTTCTACGATTGATTAAGATAATGCGTTGCGTAAGACTCATTTTTAAAACATAAAGAACGGTGGATTAGATGTTAAGCATAAATAAAACTATTACAAATTTTTTAGAAAAAATATAACTTTAAAAAAATAATTTTTATAACGTATGAAAAATATTCAAAGTTTATTACGTGAAATTGAATATTTTATAACTATAATAATCTTCAAAAATTCATCACAGAAGAATTTCATCAATGTAAAATTTTCCCTACCGGGTATTAAAATGTTTTTATACTTTTCTAATTTTTTTTATGCATTATATCAAAATCTTCCAAGACTTGAATTTCCTATGCAAGAGATGATGTTATAAAATCTGATTTTACACCAAATATAAAAGCTGTTGCATATCACTCATTACGTATTAAATATTCCCTTACTTATCAAGCATTAAATTTCTAATCATTATCTAGGACCATTATACCACAACGTGATCTTGAACGGCTTCGAAGGAAGTTGGAAGACCATTAGATGCGCTCGCAATCTACGGAGAACAGGTTCGCGTATAAAATAAGAGGCTTCCTTTAGAGTCACATCATAAAGTTCGAAGATAATGATCGTAAAATTATTGATCAAATCTAAAATTAGGATTACACTTGAGATTTATCTACCTGCACGCTATTATAGTTTTCTAATTTTTAATTTGTACTTTTTTACCTAGAAAGTTTATTTTTTGCAATTGAAGTTAATACTTTTTCCAACGTAATTGTAGTGAAAATTGCATTAAATTGGATGATAATAATTTTCTTAAAACTTATTTTTCTTAAGAATACTTGGTTCCCTTTGAGCTACTTTCTTTTTTTATGTATTTAAAAAATATTTTTTAACATTTTATATAATGTTTCTATTCAAGAAAATGAACGAGATGAAATTTTTCACATATTATATTCACGCCATTTCAAAAATTTAAATTTTTTGAAGAAAATTTGGAAAATTTTAAAATTCTACTCCTTTTGTAATTATTAATTTTTGTCCTGAAATTTTTTGTAATATTCTTATGGATGTTATAAACAACTTAAAGGATCGATTTTACAATAACTTAATTCGTTTTTGAGAAAAAAAACAAAATGTTGATATGCATGCTGAAAATCAACGAAAAATCCAATAGGTTTTACATTTCAATTTTTTTTTTAAAAAAAAGTATTCAGTTTCAAGCAAAATGGATCCCTAATTTTGTTACATACTTTATGTGCAACACACAGGAAAAATGGAAGTGATTGGTAAATAGTTGTGGAAAGAGTAGCATTTTGAATGCAATAATGTTTCAAAAAACACTAACTGAGAAAAACCCCTTTAAAGTTCATAATTCTGAAAAAAAACAATTCTAATAAGCTTAAATAAACTTAAGATACTACTTAAAGATAATAGTTATATATTTATCTTTAGAATAATTGCATTCTCATATTTTTTCAACCCATACATTTTTATAAATGATCAATTTTAAGAAGGTATTAATTGCACAAGAAAATTTAAGAAAAATGTTATTTTTTTTTCTGTCACGATTGAAAGTTTAATTTTTTTCTTCACATTTTATTGAAGTATTACATTTGTATGAAAAACATATCAGGAACAAAAACTGAAATTATGAAATTATTAATATAAAATGCCTTAGTTCAAAAGTTTTACGTGCACACATTTCACAAAGAAGAAAAATTACATTATTGTATTGCCTCGGAAATATTCTGCTTTATATATTACACATTCTTTTTTTATAATTATTATTTCTCTTTATAAAGTAGATTTTTTATCATAATGCTTTTTTTTAAATTTTTTTTCTTAAAAAAAGTGCGTTAGCGAACTGCCTAATTTGTTTTCAAATGGAGTTTTATTAAACTTCTAACTTTCCGACTTGCACAAATGATATATCAATCAAAAGATAATAATGCGCAGAATAAGATTAATTAAAAGTAAAAAAAAAACGATAGTTCGGTCATTTTGGGGGTACCAAGTCCTCTTAATAAAATTTAACTGCACTGAATGACATCAAAATACCAATATTTTTCACTGTTAACCTTTTGCACAATTTATGGTAACATTTCATTTTAATTATATTGAATTTTTATTGAAATATTTTGTTTAGATTTTGGAATTTATTTATATTTTTTTAAATAAAAATATATTTATTAAGAGTTTCCTTCCACATATGCATATTAAATAGGGTTCCCAAACATTTTCGACACATCGATCACCTTTTAAAAACGTTTTTTAGTCTCGGTTACCCCCTTACTTACATTTTTTTTCTTATAATATATCACATATAATGTAATAAAATGGCAATAATTTCACAAAAAAATAAAGGTGATAACTAAATTAGGAATGTGAGTATAAATCAGAAAGAAAATTTTTTT
The DNA here is from genome assembly GCA_019973935.1 of Trichonephila clavipes. Classification (NCBI taxonomy): domain Eukaryota; kingdom Metazoa; phylum Arthropoda; class Arachnida; order Araneae; family Nephilidae; genus Trichonephila; species Trichonephila clavipes. Next base: position 677,771 of record BMAU01018473.1, on the reverse strand, counting down.
ATTAGATGTAATTTTCTTTATACTATGCCGTTTCGATTGACATGCGCTGATCACACTTCTTCATGTTAATCTATATTACATTTATACATGTGAGCTATTTTTATTATTATTATCTAAAATAATAAAAAGTCGTGTCAGAGAGAGAGACTGACCACCTGACCGGAACATATGTTCACGCACCTCATGGCCAGAGGTCATGTATACTGAGATGGGCACAGTAGACATTGGCTCTCATGAGCTGTTGCGTCACTGAGTTAAGTTAATAAGGAAAAATAAATAATATTTTAAAGCAGGTAAAATTATTATCAATAGTCTCTGGAATACTATAGATAATTTTAAAACTTATATAATAAAGAGTAACAGCATTTTTTTTCAAGAAAAGAGATAATAATTAAATGTACTTTAAGAATGCCAGTTACATTTTACATATACATAGAGATATTCATGTATAACACATGCAGGGCATAAAAATTTGTCCAATAAATATATAAACAGTTTCTAAGTGTTATTGTGTCAAATATGACATAAGCACTTTTATAAGATTGTTCATAAGAGCTGAACAGTTGTGTTATGGTTTGTAAAAGAGATATTTTTAGCATAGGGCAGTGTCACTCAAACTGTTGGGCGCAACCCCGGAAGGGGACCGTGGTAACATTACGTGGGGGGAGGGGGGAGCCTATAAAAAGTCGAAAATAAAAGATTATTTAAAAAATTACAAATTTTCTAAAATTAAGCAAAACAAATATATTCTGACATAATAAAAAATAAAATACACATTGACTCTCGATATACCATACTTATAAATGTATCAATGCGCCACAAAGGTATTTGATAGTTAATTTATCAATACTAAGTTAAAAACAAGTTTAATGATTGCTGTTGAATCTCATAGGCATAATTTTATGGGCATATACAAAATAGTACACAAAATTTAATAGTTTTCTTGATAGTTTGTACGGTTTATAATCAAGGTCAAATTATAGCTTTAGCGTCCAAATATTATGCATTATTACTGCATTCAATGCATTGATATTATCTGGGGGGAAGAGTTAAAATTATGATTGAAAAGTGTGTCCCCAATATTGAAAGTTTGAGAAACTGTTGCATATGGGATTTTCTTTCTTTTAAACGACTTTACTCAGTTGCAGCATAGATCTCTTCCGCCTGATGTCATTCAATAATTTCGTAAATGGAATTTATGTCTGTGATATATTGTACATTACATAATTGTATTATCAGAATAAAGCTTCGCTAAAAGTTGTGGCTTTTTATACATCGGATTCTGGGGTGACCACCTTCACTAATACCTAATAATCATATGAAGGTCTAGAAATATTTTAAAAATACGGAGAAAAAATAAATCGAATCACAAGAGAAAAAGTTTGTTACATAGAAAATGTACTTCGCTATTTGGATGTTATTTTACGAAGAAAATCGTAAAATTTTCTTACTTCCAGGAAACAGTTCGCAAAATAGAGGTTAGTAAAATGGATCGAAATTTATAACTAGAAAATCTGGTTAAGTCCGGCTTATCCGGGAACTTGGGCGCCCGCCCCTAACGCCCAATGAATAAACTGGCACTGGGTGGACCACAACATCTTGAAAAAATTGAAAGTAGCCCGCATCCTGGAAAAGTCTACCCACCCCTGCTATACATTTCTCGTCATAAATAGGAATTAAAATACTTAATGAATGAATGAGTGCTTATTAACGTTGCTCTATGAAGCACTGCGAGAAATATTGGAGACGAATCTTGTAATTTTAAACCTCGGTTAAGTGACGAGGAAGACACCGGATTTGGCCTCGCATTATACAAATTACCCCATCATGCCAATGGAAGGACTTTGAGCCTTGGTAGATTTAATATACCTCAGCCATTATACACGGCGTATCTTCATTGGCGACTGAGTGAATATTAACGTCGCACTGCTGAGCTACACGAGGGTTTTGGGCGACGGACCTCGTAATTTTGAACCCTGGTCAAGTGACGGGATCTTCATTTACACTAGGGTTCGTACCCATGACACGCCAGCCATGTTCTCGTAGCTATAACCACGATCTTAATTATATTTTGTAAGCAACCGATCGAATGTAGTGTAAACGAATACTTAAATTATCAAGTTTTTTTTATGTTCGTGTTTGACCTCAGGAACTCAACAAGAAAATTCATCACAATTTGGACTCCATATGGCATTTTTTTTTACAAATTCTTCACGGAAAATTTAGCGGAATTTTTATGCTATGAATCACCTGTTTAAGAACTTTAATTTCTCACCAAGATAAATTAGAAATTTAATTCACAAACGGCTTCTTAAATTTGGGGGTAGAACCCGTAATGCAACAGATGAGTTTTGAGCACTGTTTTTCTTACGTGTAATTTTCGCAAGTTTGTGAAAAAAAAATCATTTTTCACTACCTTAAAACCTAGAATTTAATACAAAGCGATGCTGTGGAAAAATGTGCTGCATTCTGAAGTTGTTACAACCGTAATATCTTAAACATTTGAAAAAAATAAAACCCAGCAAAGTAAAAAAAAAAAGAAACAAAAAAATCACATATGAATTTTATGAAATTAAAAACCTTTCCTCCAAATCCTCCTTTGTAATTTTTCCCTTGTAATATCTGAGTAAATCCCTACCCCTTTCCCACGAAGCATATTAAAGTTAGCATATTACTGAAGAGGAAATAGAATGGAAAATCCTTTTCAAAATCGGCAAAAAAATGTCCCTGCATTCCTTTCTTAAAATCTTGGTGCGCAACACCTAGATGAATAAAAAGTAAATTCTAACATCTAAAAAGTACTACAACTTAGTTTTTATCCCTTTTCCTTCCGCTTTATATATTTTTTCCCTATCCAAGCTTTTCCAGTATGTTTCCGGTAATGCACTTCTATGAACTAAGTCGAATGGGGGAAAAAGAAGGAAAGGGGGGGGGAGTTTTTCTCCTTTAATACGATTTTTAAGATGTGCCCGCTTTTTTAGGCTTAAGGTGAGCTTTCTTTTCTTTCTTGTTTTACTACTGGATAGCGCACCAGTCTCTCTATGTGTCTTTCCATTAAACTTAATCCCCTAACGTGGTTCCCAAAAAGAGGATAAAATTCTCGCAGAGAAGACTAAAATAAAATTCCAGCGGAGTGAGGATTCTCAACGATCATGCGCGTTGAGAAATGTTTCTTCAATTGTGACGGAGCTATTGTATTTAGGTAAGTACAGGGAAAGAGACAAAAAATGCTTCCTTTTCTCTCAAAGATAATAATTTTTAAGCGAAATTATTACACATTACAAATAATTCTACAACAGTGTTTCTCAAATTGTGGGGCGTACACCACTGAGGGGACGGGATGACCCCACGAGGGAGGCGCGAGCAGTCAAAAATGAAAGATTCTTTAAAAAATTATTAATTTACTGAAAGTAAACAAGCAAAATACATGCTGACATAATAAAATATAAATACACACTTGCACTGATAAAAGTATTAGATTTTCGCAATGTACTTTATAATTAATTTAACAATACTAAGTTAAGAGGACTTGGTACCCTAAAAATCACAAACCTATCGTTTTTTTTATTTTCATTTAATCTTATTCTTTGCATTATTATCTTTCGATTGATATATCACTTGTGCATGTCGGAAAGTTAGCAGTTGAATAAAACTTCATTTGAAAACAAATTAGGCAATTCAGCTACACCCCCTTTTTAGAAAAAAAAAAAAGCTAAAAAATGCGTTGTGATAAAAAAAAAAAAACTATTTTATAAATAGAAATAATAACTATAAAAAAGAATGTGTAGTATTAAAAGCAGAATATTTCCGAGGCAATACAATAATGTAATTTTTCTTCCTTGTGAAATGTGTGCATGTAAAATTTTTAAATCAAGGCATTTTATATTAATAATTTTATAATTTCAGTTCTTATTCCTGATATGTTTTTCATACAAATGTAATACTTTAATATTATAAGAAGAAAAACAGCTAAAATTTCTGTCGTGACAGAAAAAAAATTTTTTTTTTAAGTTCTTGAGTTTTTTTGTGCAATTAGTAATCTCTAAAAATTGATCATTTATAAAAATGTGTGGGTTGAAAACATACGAAAATGCAATTATTTTAAAGAAAAACGTATAAGTAATATCTTAAAGTGGTATTTTAAGTTTAATTAAGCTTATAATAATTATTTTTTCAGAATTATAAACTTTTAAAGTGGTTTTCTCAGTTTGTGTTTTTTCGAAACCTTAGTGCATTCAAAATGCTACTCCTTCGACAATTATTTACCAATCACTTCCATTTTTCTTGCGTGTTGAAAATAAAGCATGTAATAAAATTAGGGATCCGTTTTGCTATAAACTGAATACTTTTTTTTAAAAAAAATAAAATGTAAGACATGTTGGCTTTTTCGTTGATTTTTAGCCTGTATATCAACATTTTATTTTTTTTTCTCGAAAACGAATGAAGTTATTCTAAAATCGATCCTAAAGTTGTTAAGAACATCCATAAGAATATTATAAAAAAAATTCAGGTCAAAAAATTAATTTTTACAAAAGGAGTGGCATTTTAAAGTTTTCCCAATTTTCTTCAAAAAATTTAAAATTTTAAAATTGTGTGAATAATATATGAAAATTTTCATCTGGTAACATTTTCTTGAATAGAAACATTGTATAAAATGTTAAAATATAATTTTTAAATACGTAAATAAAGAAGTTTGCTCAAAGGGTGCCAAGGCCCCTTAAGGACAAGTTTAATAGAATTACCAGTGACCCCATTCGATTATCATATATAAAATTAAAAACAGAAATTAACACTTTTCTCGAACATTTGTTCGGTTTATAATTCATCCCTTAACTGTCGATTAAAGTTACGTAATTCCTTTCAAAAAAAAAAAGAAAGAAAGAAAGAATTCAGCATAAAAAAACTGGACTTCTACATAGATCGAAACACTGTTTATTTAAAAGAAACAACATGCCTAATGAAAGGGTTGTAATTGTAGAAGTACACTATTTTTAAAAAACTTGGTGTAATATCTCCAATAAAGGACTTCAAAAGATAATAGAATTGAACACATACATTTCAGGTTCTTTCGTAAAAAAGAGGGTGCGCTTTATACGGCAAATATACCTAAAAATCCAAAAATGAAGCTTGAAAGTATAGGTGATCGTTATACGCCGGATTTTATGGTAAATCTCTCGCAAACACTGTCAAGGGAAATCAGTGCATTCCAAAGCCTTCGGAATACTTTTATGGTAGCGCGCAGAGAAGATCGTACTTCTGAAAGACGTATGTATACGTCCGAAGCAATTCATGCTTTGGCTGAGTGAGAAGTTTACATATGCCGGTGGCACTTTAAAATTGAAAATTAAAATAAATTTCTTCCATTTCTTATCCTATCAAGTAGTATGTAATAAAAAACGTGCCTTTTTTTAAAAAATACTTTGGACAAAACCGGTTAAGAGGTTAAAATGATTTTCTTTAGTTACCCGGAAAAAAATTTTGCAAGTAGTCCAGTTCCAGCCATGTGCGCCGCAGCATTTCCGTTGTCACAATAACAATAGCAACAGCTGTTTTAAACTTAAACGTAATCCCAAAAGAAAAAAAATCAGTTGAGGGGCGTCTGGAGATCTTGGTGATCAAGCACTTTAGGCTTCCCATCTTACACATTGGTAAGAGTAAATTGCATAAAAAATTACTTGGACATCCAGTTAGGAGGGAGGGAGTGAATATTTACGTCGCACTGTTCAGCTACACAAGAGCTTTTGGCGACGGACGTCGTAATTTTGAACCAGGGTCAAGTGACGAAGAAAAGACCTAAGCTGACACCCCTCTAACTACCATATAACACCAACGGGAAGCTGTCTGAGCTTTCAACAGATTTAATGTGCATCGTTCCCCCACACCACGCCAGTAATGAGAGAATGTATCTTAATAGAAATTCTTTCAAAATATTTCTCCAGTTCTATTCATATGAGTAATAATTGATTGGTTTTTGGTTTTGTATATCTTTTGATGTATTTTTAAAGATGTATTAGATGTAACATATGTAAATTGAAATACCTTTAATGCGAAAACGCTTAAGATGAAATATCTGTTAACTCGAAATTAATAGAACGGTCCCGACAAACTACTATGTATTTACATGCATTTTTTCTCTTAACACGAAAAAATCGCTTACAGCGAAAAGTTTCCCTTCAGGGAATGAACAAAATACGGACAATCCAGATGGATTGGACTCTCCTGTTGTATTATTCATTGCATTAGATGATTATAATATGCGTACAGCCCCAATTATGGCAGACGAAGACATTCTGGACTTTGTTCAAAGCTAAAAAATATCATTGATATCGATTCCGATGATAAATATGAAACGATTAAAGCAGTTCCGGTACACACGAAACGAGGAACATCATGAAAAGTATGCGCAGTTAATTAAACACACGTTCAAGTGGTGAAATGATTGACACAAAATGAACTATATCGTACAATTTTGTTGATACAGAATATTTACCGAAAACTCAATAAATGTCTGGTTTTTCAAAAAACTTAAAAAATTTGTATTATATTTCATTACGTTTTTAAAATGTTTCAGTTTCATTGATATTGACTAAATACATGCATATATACACATCTATATAAATAAAATGAAATCTATTACACTTCATGTTCCTGTTGTATGCTTTTTTTGGGGGATATCCTTTAACACAAAATTCTTTCAACAAGGAAAAATATTTCAGTCTTCTCAGTTTCGTGTTAACAGATTTTCACTGTATTAAACTTTTGTTGTTCGTAAATATTGGTGCATATTTTCTTACATTTTCTGAATGAAATTCACTTCATAAATTGTATATAGTTTAATTAAAAATTTGCTCTTAAATATTATTAACATAATTTTATTGCGCTTATTTATACTGGAGATATTTATAATGTGGTATGGGTTTATGGTTAAAATATTTAGAGTTTGTTATAAAAAAAATATAAAATTTGCTTTCAGAAATTGGATGAAATCCTAACCACAAGAAAAACAATATAATTATAATAATAATAAAATGCTAAACTTTTAATGCTTTTAACTGGCAACATGTCTGAGTCATGATACAACACACCTAGGAACTAAAAACTAAAGTTTTAACCTCCAAGATCTATAATTACTGTCCATTTTGCAGTCCTGACAAAACATGGCTATTTGTCAACTCACCTTTTTCGATTAGACTGGTTAATTTTCAACTTTGCACTTTAAGTGATCCAGGGAAAATTTTAAAAGCTCAACATTTAGACTGGAGTAAAGCACTTTAACTTTCTAATGGACCTTACAAATATCAGGAAAACACGTGAAACTAATGATCTCGAAAGTAAAAGTTAAGACCTGGAAAATAACACAACTGTCAGGCATTTTCGGAATTTTGTTAAGAATTATGCTAACTTTTAGTTTGTTCTTGAAAGGAAGTAAAGGCACATTTACCTGCTTACAGTTTTTAGAGTTAATATCTCGCATTAATCAGCATCCCAGTTTAGTTAAAAAAAATGTTTAATTTTGATACGTTTTTTTTATTTAATAAAAAATTTATTGGTTTGTATACAGGTAATGAACATTAAAGTTCAAACAAAAATAAAATAAAATCGAATCAGTTGATTGGAATAATTTATGACTTTTAAGATCCCGATAAAATGAAAGTTTACAATTATAGTTCCTAAATTTTCAGTTTCTATATTAGCTGGTGAAAAATTACGGGTACACAGTAAGTACCCTACAAATTTGATAAATATTGACTTTTCTTTTTTTTGCATTTTCTTGTGGCTCGCCGCTGTAAATTTTAAATCTGCTAATAAGTTAATTTTTAAGGTTTTCGAAGTTTTCTGAGCATAGGTTTTAATTTCAGTTTCATTTTAAAGCATCTTTCACCTCTTAAATTGAATTAATTAAAAATATTTTTGCGCTCAAATAACTCTTTCAGTGTTAAATGGTTATTAATTTAAATTCTCATTACTAAAATCATTTCTGCTTGATTATATTTTGAGTTCTCACAATTACTTAATTAAGCTTGATTTCAAGGCAAATTCTTGTTTTAAAAAAATAGTTTATATAACTTAAAACCTTTTTCATTAATTTTTCCTGATGAGAAAATGTCACAGCAAAAAATTTCTCAGGTTGCTATGAAAAACAATATTTGGAAGAGATGGAACGCTACTGAAAATGATACTTTGAAAAACCAGCCCTTCACTGATACTGTAATAAGACTTCCAAATACAAGAATTCTGAATACAAGTATTGCATATTAAACTGAATTTGTCCATTATATGCTAAACTAAATTATGGTATGCATATAGTACTCCTATATAAGGGGCTTTTTGAGTTCTTCTTGGATGACTTTAAAACTGGCTAAACTTCCCCAATTGAAACCTAAAAACATGAAAATTTAAGTACAAACCTGTTGATTTTTAGCTTACGTTAGTATCTTTACTATGTTGTACATAAAAATATTTTGTATTTTAAAACTTTCGTGAAAACATTTTGTTAAGATTAGGCTGAATAACCTGTCGACGTAACAAAAATTATGCAAACATATATATTAAATTTAAAAAAAAATGTTTTAGTCATAATTAATTGCGGTAGTGTTTTGATATAGAAGATAAGTTGGAAATAACATATTAAAAAAATTAAAGCTTAACACGCATAATTAGTTTTTGTTTTATGCCTTTATAAATTTTAAATGCATTTTTTTTCTTACTTTTAATTTGAGGATGTAGGTGTTTTCTAATCCCTTAAGGCTTTCTTTTTTCTTTTTAAAATAGAGTCTTGACATTTTTGTAGATACTCTCAAACGTATATTCTAGAAAGGTTAGTATGGATTTAGTTCTGGGAGAGAGAAAGATCTCCAGAGTTATTTTTTTAAAAAAATGCTAAAATTAATATTTTAAAAAGAGTTGTGTTTTTCCAGGTTTCGCTCGAAAAATAATTATTGAAAATCAGCTAGGAAACATATTTTTAAATCCATACTAACTTTTGTTTACAATAATCTAAAAAAAAACATAAATCACTTGAAATGACTAAAAAATTTTAAAAATTGAACATTTTAAAAAAGTTTTTAAAAACTTCAAAAATTCTTAATTTTTTCAAATTGTAAAATAGTTTCTAGTTAAACCGACTGTTGCTTTCAGTATCAACTTTAAAATATAATATGAATATAAAAAATAAATTATTTGTACTATTATATATATATATAGTGTATCTAAATTTTTTTGAAAAGTGTACTGTGCAGCCTTAGGAGAAAATAAATCGTGTGAAAATAACGGAAGGAAATAAACGGAAAAAGAAGTAAATATTAATTAATTAACTGTAAAAACTAATTTAACATTAAATTACATTTACTTACAGAGCAATTCATTAAAATTTTGAAATATTTTCACTTATATAGAGATATTTATATAGTCCACAATAGTGATAATATACACAAATAGTTATAACCCTAACTACAACTAGACAGCATAGTAAGAAATATTATCCACAGTACTGCAATAATAACCTATTAGCCTTCAGAACCAAGAAGGCAGGTTTAAACAATGTTTTGAGGCCAGCCAAGCTTCATCTGTAATTCGCCTATACTACTGGGCTATAGGGAAAGGAGGAAATACTATGTGTATGTCATTATTATAAAATAAAATACAATTATGCTATTGTTAAATAAAACTACATCAGGAAAGCGTAATAAAAGCTACGTATTTAATGTAGAAATTAAGATATTTCGTATGAAATACTTTTAGAATAAATAAACATACCACCACAAACCCTCAAGGCTGTAACATTTCTCTCCAATACGAAACGAAATAAGAGCAGCATCGCAAAAAAGTAAAATTAGTAAATAATAACATCAGTCACGCTTAATACAGAATACTTATAGCAAACTTTTTGCTTTGAAGGGTCCCTCAATCATATATATATATATATATATATGTATACTAAATTGTGGCAAATCTAATCAGTAAATACGTAGACAATAAACATAATAAGACAGTATAGATCAAAACACGTAATATGTAAAAAAAGTTAAAGTCAATTCCTTCTTAGGTCAAATAAGAAAAATTACATTTTAGTTACTTTTTATCAAACAATTATAATTAATATAAATTTGTATATACATACTACATAGAATAACAATATTAAGTTGCAATTAATTTTTATTAATTATCATTAAAATATCGTATTGTCATCCAAAGCAATTGTGTATATAAAATTTCAGTTCAACTGAATGCTTTAAGACGTGAGTAAAAAATATCTTTTAAAGTTTTGACTTTTTTAAGTCACTAAAAATGAAGCCAACGTGACTGTATCTGTAATTCTTTACATAATTAGTTTCAGTCAATTCTTTTTAATTAATTATAACTAAATTATCGTATTGTCTCTCTAAACAATCGTATATAGAAAATTTCAGCTTAAATGAGCAATTTAAAAAGTGAGAAAAGCCTTTTCAAGTTTTGAGACAAGTCGCCAAAAATGATGCCAATGTGCCTGTCCCTGTAATTCTTCGAATAATTAGTTTTAATCAATTAGTATTTATTAATTATAATTTTATTACCGTAACGTTATTTAAAAAAATTGTGTATATAAAATTTCAGCTCAATTGATTGTTTTAAAATGTATTTTATCCACGATTGAAAATTTGAACAAGATATATATATAGGGAGATTATGAACGAATAGTAGGAATTGAGATTGTTTTAAAATGTATTTTATCCACGATTGAAAATTTGAACAAGATATATATATAGGGAGATTATGAACGAATAGTAGGAATTGAATAAAATATCCTTTGTGCAGTATGATAGCAAACTTTTAGCTTTAGGAACTAAGATTACTGGGTTAAATATAGTTTTAAAGCGAGACAACCTTCTCCTATATTTGCTTATACTATATAACTATACATCTATGTTCAAAACTATACATCTCTTAGTATGAGAAAAAAATCTCTCTTGTCTTAGCTGACAGTCAACATTTCTTAGACATAAAAATGCCTCGAATAGATTCGGTTTGATTACATTCATGAAAGTCGTTGGGAAAGCTTAAGAAATAATCATTGATGAAGGCAATGTATCACTTGTGAAGTTTATGACAACATATATTTGGTGTGGTGTGGTAGTTAGGAGAGGGGGTGCCAGCTCAGGTGTCGTCCATGTCACTTGACCATGGTTCAAAATTACGTGGTCCGTCTCCAAAAGCCCTCGTGTAGCTGAACAGTGCGACGTTAATATTCAGTTAATCAGTCAATCAGACAACATATATACGTATTGCAAAACTTTCTTGCATATTAACATTGCATTTCGTAATTGAAACATATTTACCAATTCTTCATTTTTAAGGAATTATTACAGCTGAAATTTAAAAAATAATAACTGTAACTGCAATTAAAGGACTTCAAAAATTTTATTATGAAAGGTAGAAAATTAAGCTGTTAATTGGGTACGGTTTATTTATAAAAGGATTTCCGGCTGTGTTGATTTTGATATAATAAAGGAGTTTGTATTATTTTCTCATATTCAAGGCTCCATGAGGAGAACCGGAATTTTAACTATGGATAGAAACTTTAATTATCCACTCTAATGCAGCGCTGATTAAAAAATATGTATAAAATCTAGAGTTCACTAATTAAAATCGTAATTAAAATAAATTTTGTTTTTCCTTAAAAGTATAGAAAACTATGATTTTAAAAAAGTAATTCACTTTTAATAAAAGTATTTTCCAAAAAATAACAATAATATTAAGAATTTAAAAATCTTTAATTGCATACACAAGAAATCAGATACTTTAAAAGGAACGGAAGAAAAAATACGTTAAAAAAATAAGAAAACCATTAAAACTTCGCAAATGTCTCTCACCAACGGAATTTCGAGCGTTCTTAATGAATTTGGTAGAAACATAATGAAGAACAGGTAACTGAGCTCAGATTAAAGAAAAATGTTATGAAAAATATATGTTCTGAGAGAAAATATTTATAATTGGAGAACTTTTTCTAGCGTCATTAAAAAGTGTACCGAACAATAGCAGTATTTTATTGTTAAAAGAAATATAATTGCTGACGCATATAGGTATGTTACGTTGTCTCATCGAAAATTTCCTAATAATGAAGCTGCTGTTGCTTTTCTTTTGAATGTTAGAAGAAGAAAAATTTTCTTTGTGTATATTTTTGCTTCTGAAGTAAGAAAATAGAAACACAAATTTACGAAAAACGAAGTTCATTGCCTATACAGTGAAAATTGCTTGACATAAAACTAAGGGGGACTGAAATAATTTTTCCTCTTGAAAGAATTTCGTGCTAAAGAATATTGTATATATATATATATATATATATATGTATATATATGCAACAAAATTAAGTTTATTATAGTTTTTTTATTATTTACATAGATATGTACCGCAAAATCGGGCGTGTAATGCGCAATTTTAATACAAAATATAAGATCGAAATGTGCAGGTGAGGGCTATATCCTGATTATAATAAAATATAGCTTTAAAAATAAATAAAGAGAGAGATGAGCATAACAAAATGGATTTCTACATAGATCGGAATACTATATATTTAAAAGAAATGGCAAACTTAATGAGCTTAAAAGGTTGTTGTTCTAGTCGTATATTATTTTTTCAAAATTCAGCGATAATACTTCGAATAAATGACTTCAAAGCATAATACCATTGCACAAGTGCATTTCAGGTTCCTTCATAGAAAGTAGGTGCATTCTGCGACGAATATATCTAAAAACTGAAAAATGCAGCTAAAAATATAGGTTTGTGTTGTACGCCAGTTGTTACGGTATATATGGATGCATTTAATAAAAATCAATGACGCAAACACATTTACAAGAAATTAAAGAAGTTTAATAGAAGTGTTTCAAGTTGATAAACGAAACATGTATTGATTGTTTGCAAAATAGCCTGATATTTTTTGCATTGTCCTTTTTAGCATCAAACTGATCGATGACGTTCATTTTGTTGTTCATTTTAACATTGGAATGTGCGTCTAAATAACTGCACATACTTTTCATGATGTTCCTCATTTCGCATGACGGAGGAAAATGAGTTGCATAATTCATTTCATTTTCGCCGTCGGAATCTGCAATTATCAGCTCAGATTTTGAGATTTGAACAAACTCCAAAATATTTTGCATGCCATAATGGCGCATGTACACACGTTATCATCATCTACTGCAACGAAATTTTCCGATGATACAGTAGGACAGTCCAATCCGGCTGGTGTTTTCCGTATTTTGCTCATTCCCAGAAAATAAATCTTTTCGAGTTAAGCGATTTCTTTTTCGTGTTAAGAGAAAAAATGCATGAAAATGCACAGTAGTTTGTCGGGACAGTTGTATTGTTTCGTGTTAATAGATATTTCCTCTTAAGCGCTATCGAGTCAAACCTATTTCCCTTTCTATATATATTCGTCTTGTATTTAATGATGTTGCACAACTATACATATTGTTTTTTAGTTATTGATAACTAAACCTTTGCATTAATCTTTTTATATTTTTATATCCTTCACCTGTTGGTTTGAAAATATAGAATTTGAATTGCAAAACGGATGTAGTAAAATAAATTTTTACGCTGTGTGTCGGTGTACCTCTTTTTCAAATGAATATCAACAAAGCGGATTTTTAGTGGATTTCTACTCAACAATAGGAATATGCTTAACGAACTTCAAATATAAAGATGAAATAGTTCCTCGTGAGTGAGTCATAGTTATGTTAACGGCGCACTACAAAGTAACATGAAAGCTATTGGCGACGGACCTCGTCATTTTCTAATAGTTCTGGATATCTTGTGAGGAATGAGAGAGTGCGAATCACTTTCTCGCGTATATATATATATATATATATATATATATATATATATATATACCGTCAAATCTCTATATAACGAACCTCTCTATTGCGAATTTTTCTATGGGGCGAATTTTTTCCTAGAATCCAGAACATTTCACGATTTTCTTCGTAAAATAATCTCTCTATAGCGAAGTGCATTTTCTATAGAACGAACTTTTTCTTTTAGGATTCAATTTTTGTTCTCCCTTTTTTTTAAGTATTTTTGAAAAAATTTCAAGCCAATCTCTCTAACACATTTTATGGTGGCTATAAATCTTGAACTGGTTTCATTAAATTCTAGTTCACCGAGAACAATAGAGTTCTGGACATTTCATCCCAAAAGTGCAACTTTTAACCTCCATTGCCTAGTTTGCTAGAAACATCTTTGAAATCCTCTTTCACCCTCAGTGGAGTCGTCTCGTGTTCTAATTATAAAATAATGTATGTTTAATATTACCTGTATGCTTTAAATTATAAAATGTCCTTAAAATTAGTTAACTTTAGTATAAAATTATTTTCTTATTATTGAAACATTCATCTTTTTTTTCTTGTTTTCCTCGCAGTTTTCTTTCTTTCTTTCTTTTATGATGAATGAGATACATGAAATAAGCGTATATTAATTTTAAAAAAAGATGTGAATAATTACTTTTTTTAATATATAGTTTTAATGAATTTAAAATTTGATTTATGTGGTTTATAAAGTATATTAAAAGATGAATCTCTATATAACAAACTTTTTTCGGCGATTTAGCGACTTTGTTACATAAAGGCCTAACTTTATATATGTATAAATATACATACAGTAAAGCCCCGAACTTTACATGATAGGTGGGTGAGTGATTGAGTGAATATTAACGTCGCACTGTTCAGCTACACGAGGGTTTTTGGCGACTGTCCTCGTGATGTAAATTATGGGCAAGTGACGAGGACTACACCTGAGCTGGCACTCTCCTCTCCTAAATACCACAACACATTAACGGTAGGACGAAGGAGCTCTCGACAGATTTAACGTGCATCACTCCCCTACATGACGAGTCCTTAGTGGTACTGGGTTCGAACTCATGGCATGTCTGCCATGATCCGATACCTTGACCACTGGGCACGCGATAGGTGGGACTGAGTGACAACCGGGTAAGTCGAATTCACGTAAGTCAGGGTATGATTTGACATTGAAACTCATATAAATTGTTTTTAGTTGTATCCGGAGATGAAACAAATTAATAATATAGATAAAAAATTGTTTAATAAAATCCTATAGATATAACACAAATGCAAACACGCAAACCGAAGTTACACTCAGGACCATTGAAAATAGCGACCCAAGAAGGAAGCTATGTACAATCGCGAAACTTTGCAAATAAGTACAGCGTAATGTGATATGCAAATGATCCAAGATTTATGCCAATACGCATGCTTATACACGCCGAGGTGGAGCTAAAATCAGAAAGAGGGTGCTATATAATCCAGCGCAAATTCGAAGATTCATAAACGTGACGATTACCCGCCGATTGTAGGAAGACTTTGATAAGCGAAACATACCAGGTAAACGTGCTAGAAGACATTTCTCACAGTTAAGAGAGTTCAAAAGAGGCCTGATCAAAGGGATGAAAACTGCAGGCTGGTCGACGCGCCGTGTTGCTGGTCAAGTGCATCGATGGAGTGTGCCGTTAGAAATTGCTGGGAGCAGTGGACACGAGAAGGTACCCACGCGCGGTAAACCGGGTCTGGAGCTACCAGGAAGACCACGAGGAGAGAGGATCAAAGGATCATGCGGCAAGCACTTGTGTACCCCACAGTGACTCGTTCAATGATACGAGCAGACGTAGGCGTAGCAATTGTTCCACAAACAATTTCCAGATACCTTGCAGAAACAAATCTTGAATCCAAGCGCCCTTTCCGTGCACTCCCTTTAACACCGGAACATCGGCAACTGCGTCTACAGTGGTGCCAAGCCAGATCAATGTGGAATGTCACAGATTGGCAAAATGTTGTGTTTAGTGATGAGTCCCGGTTTATTTTGGGGACAGATGATAACCGTGTACGGGTGTGGAGGTACCCTGGTGAGCGGTACAATTCCCCCCACATTGTTCTATATCACACTGCCCACATAGCTGGTGTAATGGTCTGGGGGCCATAGCATATGATAGCCGGTCCACTTTAATTTTGATGCGTGGAACCTTAAGGGCCAACGTTACGTTGATGATATTGTTCGACCCCATGTAGGACCTTTCCTAAATGGTCTCCCAGGGGCAATTTTCCAGCAAGATCATGCTCGTCTGCATACAGCAAGAGTTGCTCAAGACTTCCTACATCATTTTTAGACTTCCATGGCCGGCCCGCTCCCCCGATTTGTCCCCTGTAGAGCAACTGTGAGATCAGTTAAAACGGCGGATTCAATCGTGTCACTCTGTACATGATTTAGAGTTGGCTGTTCAAGATTTGTGGGCCCATCTGCCTCAGGACAGCATAAGGTGTCTAATTAACTCAATGCCAGACCGTGTGGCGGCATGTATTGTAGCTGGAGGTGGTCCAACGCGCTATTGAAGTTGCCAGTATTTGTGTCGTTGCTCACCATGTATTCGGTTAATTGTCTTGTTTTTGAGATCAAGTGAATCTCTCATCTGTGTCATTATGTGTATTAAATTTCATTTCAATCCGAGGCTTTCTTCTTGGGACGCTATTTTCAATGTTCCTGAGTGTATTTTGATGTAGAAGGTTTCATAAAATCTAACAGAATAGTTTGCAGGCTCAGAGATTTTATTTTCTTCCACGAAATTTTCTTTTAACATGCTGATTGTTTCTTATTCCTTGTTTCGTATGAAACAAAAAGCTGATCGTCGGAGTCTATATGTTCTAAAATTTGCAACGCCTTTTTAATTAAATAGAGGGCATCTGTTAAATTCCCGTCATTCGGACTTTGGATTGAAATGTATCTAAGGACCGAAATCTTGATTATTTTTAAGGATACACTTTTTAGCTATACGTTGGCAATTGACAACGGAACTCAACATTTTAAGCCATGGTCAAGGGATTCGGATATCACCTCAGTGACCCCTCACCCTCTAAATTTCAGCATCCTGTAATCGTGAAGAACTGAAATTATCAACAAGTTTAACGTGCGCCAACCCCCTCACATTCCAAGCGTTAAGTTAAGCACATGAAGTAAAATAAATTGTATCAATTAATCCATCAACACCATATCCAAGTTTCTTTTGATCTATTAGCATTGATACTTAATTTGTGCAATTTCAACGTGAATTGCGGCGTGTCTTCTTTTATTTTTTGAAGAATTTTCCAATTAAACATTTGTTTTGTTCGGATTTACATCAACAGAAGTTTACGAAGTATTTTGCCAGACGGATAGTTTTAATTATGTAAAAAGCAAAACACAGTGGAATACAAAGTAGTTTTTGTCGTCTAGTATAATTTTTATATGTAATTTAAGCATCTTTAAATTTAAACTGCCTTGTAAAAACCTGCGATGGAACGAAAAATAAAATTGTACCGTTGTAATTGTTTCAATAATGGAATTCTTCAATTTAAATGGATAATTAAAACTGTTACAATGTAATTTAAATAATTTTATTAGCATATAATTAATATAGTTTAGTTTTACACTGACATCACAAACAAATGTTTATAGTTTTTTATTATTACAATTGAGGATTAACTATAGCAATTAATTTTCAATTAACTTTTATTAGTAAACATGTTTTAATGATGGCAGATTCTGCTTACAAGTACTAATAAATTATTTTAATTTAATATTGTCTGAATAATTTTCAAGTCTTTGTAAAACAAATATTTATTGCTTGTAATTGCATTCCTAAAATAGGTCTTTTTTAGATACATATGAAATATTAATATACTGTTTCGTATTTATGCTTGTATTTAAAAGGAAGATTGTAAAAACTAAAAAATTACTTATAACTATTGAAACCAAGCAGTTCTATAAAAAATAAAATTAATTGACTTAATCGTTTGGCGACAGTTTATTTATTTAAAGATCTATTGTTTAATGAAAAATATTTATTAGGTATTATATTTTATGTATTGGATTCTCTCAGGATTTTTATACCTTCTTTATCCATTAGCAATAAAATAAAGTGAATAATTTTATGAAACTTCAAGGAATCATTTTAAATAAAAAAATATTTAAATTAATGAGCATGTTTTCAAAATTACGAGTTCCGTCGCCAATAGCCTTCGTATTGAACTAACGCGCGCGTTTAGTGAAATTCAAATAGTGTAAATATTTACAAAATCAGGAAATACATTGCCAAAGGATTTCTCAACGCTTTAGGGCAGCCTTCCTCAAACTGTGAGGCGCAAGTATATTGAAAAATCGAAAACAAAAAATTATTTAAAAAAACTATTAACTTATTGAAATGAAGTAAAACAAAATACATTCTGACATTAAAAAATAATTTGTACATTAACACTCATATAATGCAATTATAAACGTATCGATACAGCACAATGTAATTAACTTAATAATATTAAATTGAGAACAATTTTATTAATTACCAGTGACCCTATGGGCATGCTATAATTTTATATACAAAATTTAATACTTATCTAGATAATTTATACGGTTTATAAATAAAAGAGCATTAGTTAAAGTATATTATTATTGAATTCAATACATTGTTATTGTTTGATTGAAAATTGGTTCGCAGGAATTGAAAGTTTGAGAAGCACTGCTTTTGAGTGCAACTTTAATAAAATATCAGATCAAACCGTGCAAATGCTTACAAAATTCCAATGGGTAACAGTTTTCGGAATATTGAATTTTACATCATAATTAATTCACAAAAAGAAATACAATAATACCCTGAACTTTCGTGAAAGAGGGAACAGAGTGACAGCCGCGAAAGTCGAATTCTGGTAACTTGGTGTATAGTTCGCGTATAAATACATGGAGATTATTTTTAATTAGAACCGGAGGTAAAAGAAAATGCTAATTTAGAAAAGAAAAAAATTTAATAAAATCTTTCATAACATAGATACAAAATCGCAACCCTAAATTATTTTGTTGTAAAATGATTTTTAAAATATAACGAAGTTGTCTACTGCCTTAATGATTTTCTTTTGTCTCCTGCAAAATATTCAAGCAGCATGCTAATAGTTTGTTTATTCCTTGTTTTGTTGAAAAAATACACTCTTGGTTGGACTTTATATTTTTTGAAATTTGTAAACTTTTTCAATCCCTACTATTAGCTCACAATCTCTATATATTTATGTTTGTGAAATTTTCAATCGTTTATAAAATACATTTTTAAGCGCTCAATTGAGCTGAAATTTTATATACATGATTATTTTGGATGACAATACAATGCTTTAATTATAATTTATAAAAATTAATTGGTTAAAACTTATTCAAAGAATTACAAATACGGCCACGTTGGCATCATTTTTGGCGACTTGTGTCGAAAAGGTGTTTTCTCACATTTAAAGCACTTGTTTGAGCAGAAATTTCCTATACACTATTGTTTTGGGTAAAAATATAATTGAATTATAATTAATTAAAATTAATTGGCTGAAATTAGTATTTTAAAGAATCACAGATACAGCCACGTTGGTTTCAATTTTAGCGACTTGTGTCAAAACTTTAAAAGATTTTTTCCTCACGTTTTAAAGCTTTCAGTTGAACTGGAATTTTATATATACGATTGTTTTGGATGACAGAACGATGCTTTAATGATAATTAATAAAAATTAATTACCACTTAATGTTGTATTCTATCATATGTATATACATATTTACATTAATTGTAACTATTTAATAAAAAATATCTAAAAAATTTTGTTGTTGTTGTTGCACGCCCCCATTGGTCAGTAGTGCTAGACTAGGTGCATGACATCATACACATTCAGAAAGTCCAACACCAGCAAGGGAACGTCTGCTAAGTCCTGCTTGGTGAGCCTAGGCACTCGAGACAGAATTTTTCTTTCTTGATCTAAGTAGGAATTGACTTAATTTTTTTATATTATTTGTTTCAACTAAACCGTGGCCTCCTGTCTAATTCCCAACGGTCATTCGATCTTTTGATTGAATTGAGTCTTAAGACTCAAGTTCTTCAATGGCTTGCTCTTGTGCATGCATATGTATGAGATTATCCACTGTCAGCTCCTGATGGTGAAAATCCAGCAGTTTTTGAACGTCATTAGTGTCCTCTTCTAAATTTATTTGCTTAGCATGATCGACAACTTTTCCAATCACATTGTCATTTTTATCAGGAAATCGAGTTGTGTAGGTCTCGAACAAAAGACGAATCGGCGAGATTTGAAAATCGCATAACTCCAGGTTCAAGTAAGTCGGGGTAGCGTATTACTGTAAAAAAGTTATGTGCTTTAATTCCCTCACCATTGCAAAATTATTGGTCTAAAAATAATATTAATCTCGAAATATTATTCATCAATCATTTCACAAATAAAATGAATTAATCAAATTCAATCAATTAATTATTGGTTTAAAATTAATATTAAAATGTTTTTCCTCCAGAAAGTACTATAACAGGAAATTGAATGATATTTTTGTATTTTAAATTTCTCCTTAATGGTTCCCCTTCCCACTAACTTCCTATATGACTAAAATCGTAGTTGATATTATTTTATTTATCACATAAATAAAAGATTTTTTCACAAATAAAACTAAATTACGTACAACAAAGCTTAAATTATGTTGTATGTGATATAATCCCATAGTTTTAACACTAAATGATACTTTTCCGTTAGCCTGGAGGAAGTGTCACTAATAGTGATCCAAACGCGAGTCAAGACGCCAAGCGAAACAAAAGACAATGCAGTCAACGGAATAAAAGTCTAAAACGGGCAACTATAAACAAATTTGACTCATATCGTCTCTTCGCTCCAGCCTAAAATAAATCTCAAAAATGTTAGAAAACTCACTCTGGACAATTCGGACCACGTACCATTGCGCATGCTCTTCTGCGTTCAGAATGTTGAAAGATGGCACCACCATCGTACTCCGTCACAAAAAGCCAGTTTCATTTCATGACGCTGATGTCACATTTTTTGCACCTTTCTCTTGAAAAAAAAGAGACTGTTACTTCTTCAGTTCTGGCTGAATCCCAAATTTCATCACTTCTTAAAACAAAAATTAAGATGGAAGAAATAAAGGAAAATGTGATTTGTTTTAAATGAATTCAGAGAATAGAGTACATGACCCCAAACGAACAGAAGAATTAAATTGTAAGAAATGTGGTGGAATTCTACATTATTTGGCGATGCGCCCGGCTAACGGAAAAGTACCCATTAAAGATATCACTCAGCAGATATTTAGAAATATTAAAAGTTAGTTTATCAAATTTTTCTACAATCCAACAATAATCAATATTGTCCAATAATTCGATTAATGGATTCCTCATTTACCAATACCCCCCTTCCACACACACTTCCCTCATCAAATCAAGATTCTTCAACTAAAAAGTAATATTTTTTCAACTGAATTCTTGCAAGGAAAAAAATTCACGAATCAAAAACAAATTTTACTTCGAACCCGCAAAGCATCCCGTTCCGTTCCCAACCTCCCCAAATCAATTTTATTGAATACCATTAACACGATCGTTACGTAACCACCGCATTAATAAATCGCATCCAAATTACTCGCCACGCCAGCTATGGCAGAGAAATCCATGTCAGAGAAAAGCTTGGAACTTAATGATTTCGAGAAAAACAAAGAGACTTAACGATATATGTTGGCGATGATAATAATTATAATAATAACAATAATGATATGAAAGAGATGGAGAAAATTTTTTTTTAAAAAAATTGAGAGAAAAAGAAGCCACGCGCACATGCAAGGTGTGAAAAGAATGGGAGGGGGAGGACAAAACAACGATTCATTGGACTCGGAATCAATATTAACTCGCGTGGCCTTCCGTGGTAATTAGCCTGCTTTTTATGGCATTAATTTGGTGTGAAAGAAAGAACGAAAGAGGATAAGAGAAAAAATAAAAATAAAAGAAGAATGGAGAAGAGAAGGTAAGAAAAGAGGAGCTTTACACCACTTTGTTTTCGGCCCGACAGTGTGTCTTACTCCTTGTAGGAGAAGGAAGCCGATATTTTTGACACTGGAAGCGTACAAGAAATCGCCATTAGATGCCTTCCTTACGCTTGGGGTCACACCAGGCAATAAATCAACACTCCGAATTTTTCCCGGAGCACCCCGGAAAAGCCGGATGCACAGGCGTCGAAAAGAAACTTCTCCTCGCTTTAATATTATGTAAATAGTGTTACCACTCCTCGCCTTGTTTGTGCAAAGATCGCTTTTAAACTCCGGATTTCAATACTACTTTTCCCGCTACGGTTTTTACAAGGGGAAAAGGGGAAAGGGAGGAAAGACTACTGGCGTGTAAAACTTTCCCCATGTACCTGGGTGAATAGTGTCCGGGAAAAAAAACCTGGAGCAAACTCGAATCGCCCGGAGCAAATTTTGAAATTCCGATTGCTTTGGCCGTTGTAGTATTTGTACTGGGTAGTCTGTTGAAGTTCTTATTTTTATATGAGATTTCCGGAATACGTTGGCTGTTTCAATACCATGTGTAATGGAAAGGGCTCTTTTTCTTTCCGGAATGTTTCGGGAGAGGTCTGGAGAACTTGGAACACGAAGGGAAGAACTCCAGAGCAAAGAGGAAAAAGTACTGTGATATCTCCGACTTATTGAGACGTGAACGCGTCGAAATTTTCCTGTGGAATTCCAGTTATTTCGAATTCTTATGCTAAGGTTTGTAGTATTGTAAACTGAAATTTTACATTAGGAAATAGTTTTGGGTTGAAATATTTAGAGCCATTGTTTAAATCTGGGTGGTAAATAAAACGCATAGCTCTGTTTTAGTTTTCCAATGCAGTTTAATATACGTAGATATTGTTGAATTATGGGATGTAACACAGAATAGTAGAATAGTAGTCCACCTCTTTTAAAAATGGAATCCACTTAATTTCAGTTCAATTAAAGGAAGAACTAAATACTTCTAATCGTAAAATGCAAAAAAAAGAGAAAAAAATCAAGCTTATAAAGAAAAAAAAATATATATTTCGACATCCGTCTTCAAAAATTTAAGAAATATTTAAAAATTCAAACTTTGCATTAATTCTGTTTGAAATGTAAAGTTACAAATAAAAAAAAATTCATTTCAGAGAGGTAAGCCACATTTAGCATTTGCATCTTATTTTGCACTATTTAAAGAGAGGAAAGCATTCTCTGGGAGGAATTAAAGTGACTCAAAATATTTCCCGGACTCTCATTTAACGAATTCATTTGGATCGAGCATTTTGCTCGTTAAATTGTGGTTATTCGTTTTACCGGGGTCCAAACAAAATACACATTTTTTACTCTTAACTTTTTGAAATTCTATAATAAGCAACTACACAAAAGATATAAATAGTTAGAAACTGCACACTTTCTATTTAACAGGTAAAAATTTTACAAGGGAATTAATACGCACAAGTTCATTGAACATTTTAAAGAAATGTCTATTTTTTCTGATACATGACCAGTTCTTTTTTCGACTTAATGCAGAGAAAAATATACTACGTCATTTTCATCCTGCTATCTGTATATTTTCAGTTTCCTAGACAAGGTAAGACAGTGTTTCTGAAACTTTCAATATATGTGACCCTAATTTCAATCTCAATTTTCATCAAGCCCCCCCTATACAATAGTTCATAATGTACTTAGTTATTAGTATGTAGCTCCTCCTCTCCATACATGATGTGCTTGGACTCTAAAACCACAAAACACCCTTCAGGTTGTCATCGGTTAATACTAAAGAATAGGACCAAATTCGGAATACTTTTTCTTATGTAAAAGTATTCGAACATTAATATTATATTCTGTCTTCACTAACCTGTAGATAATCATGTATTTTATCGTATTACTCATTTCTAGCCTAGTTGACACATTTTTTCTTTTATAAAATGTGTTTGACATTTTTTTCTTCTGTACCGTAATGTTAAATGAAGCCATCCCTTAAGGTATCCGAACACGTTCAGAGTACTTTTTGACAAAATAACATATTTAAACATTATAAAGGTTTTTTAGGACTCAATAGCAATAAATACTAATACTTAATCAACAATATTTACAATAAATTTCCTGAATTTCGCAAAAATCACAATTATAAGTGAAATTTTAGCAATATTTTTGTAAAACTTCAAAGCAATTAGAGAAAAAAAGTAATAAATTTATATTAGTAAAAGAATTACCAAAACAATCTAGAGGCATTTATCTAGAGAATGTACTAAAATTTTAGAGCTGATTGAGTAAACGTTATAAGAAAAATCACGCCTTTATGAGACCATTATTTAAATAACAAGCCCTGACTCAAAAAATATTCATACAATAAGAAATATTTTAGTACATTCTCTAGAAAATAGCATAAATATCAGGTTCCAAAAGCTTTATAGAAATACATTTGTAATATCTTGTGTGATCTGGCTCGCCATGATAGATTTCGAACAATTTAAATGCCCACTTCTGGTAGATCAAAGACTCACTTCATGTTTTTCTAACTTAATAAAATTTATTGTAACTTGGCCTCTAAGAAGCGTAGAATCAAATCAAAGTATGTTTTGTAAAGCCAAAAAAATAGCTGCATTCAATAAAATAGAAAACAAAAATATCGGTCTTGTTCGAATTTAGTCATTTTCAACGTGTTCGGATACTTTAATGTTTTAAAAGGCAAAAATAATAATTTGTGACATATTTTGAATATTTAAAACACACTATATTATAAACAAAAACATTAGTTACAATGTCACAAATTTTTTCAAAAATTTAATCATTTTTTCTGCCCGAAAATGTTTGCCGCGTTAAGTTCCCGCTCTTGTGCATATGACGAAAACATCCTTAATTATAAACCGTGCAAAGTATCAAGATAATACTTAATTTTGTATATGTAATTTTTAATAATAGATGTTTTCGGTAAGTTACATTTAAGTATTAAGATAAGTATTATGTTACTTTGACTTTCTTAATTTAAAAAAAAATTGAGCACATAAAACTTAAATATAAAAATAGGACTTAAAAATGTTAGTTTCTAACATTAAACTTTCCATTTAAAAACTTTTCTCTGCAAGATAAGTCTTTGAGAAGTAAATATTAATTATTAAACTTCTTCTTAACTTAGTGTATATTGATTAACTTTCAAATGCATTGTGCTGTTCTGATTTATTTATAAATATATTATATAAGTTTAAATACGTATTTTATGTTCTCTAATGTCAGACTTTTTCTTTCTTTAAATAAATTAATAATTTTTAAATAATCTTTCATTTTCGAAATTTTGATATACTCACGCCCCCCCCCCTCACATGGTTCAAAATTACGTGGTCCGTCGCCAAAAGCTCTCGTATAACTGAACAGTGCGACGTTAATATTCAATCAATCAACCCCCCACACACACACGTAAGGTTTCCACGCCCCTCTAGCGAGCCGCGCCCCACTGTTTGAGAACCTCTGATATAAAGCATTAGAAAACGTAATAGTTTCGAAAAGAGTTTCATTATCAACTTCTGCATCCGGATCACTATCGCTCCGGCATATCAACAAATTACTGAACTTAAGTTGCACAGATAGGCAGTCCAGCATTAAATGTAACATAATAGTTAGAATTTTAAAATGTTCCCTGTGTTTTTGAGTACGATGAGTTAAAAAAGGAGTTTCATGTGCTAGTCAAAACTCACAACAGGTTGTAGTCGTGACTTATCTCCACCTGTAAAGTCTAACAACGTTCTGCACACATTCCCGTTGAAATTTGTGCTACTTGCTAGACAAAATCTTTCTCTATTCCAGACAAAAATGGTTTCATTTGAGAAAATCCCATTTCGAACACAAACCAATAATAATAAAAACTTCAGCTGTTGAAATAATTCGTTTATTCGGGAGTTATGGTTAGTTAAGGGAACACAGAACGATTCAATTGACAAACATCGGTCAAAAAATCAAATATATTGTTCTTAGCCTAAATTATTCTTTATATACTTTTTATAGCCTCACAAAATTTGAAAGCTCTAGACTAAAAAAAACGCAGAATGACGATAGCTTCTACCTTCGTTTTTATTCACATCCCAATGTCAAATCAAAACTTAAAACGGATTTATCTCGGAAAGATAAAACAACTAGTTTGAATTCTTTTAAAATGCTAAGGCCATTTTCTATTATGCCGAATTCTTTGATTTTATTTACCTATTACTATGTAAAAACCGTTGGTATGAATTTCTTAATAAAGGCAATACTTTTTTTTTTTAAAAAAAATAATGGAACTCAGAATTTATACATTCTTTAAGACATTTTCAATAAGCATTCATAAAAAGAAGTATTGTATGAATACCAATCATTTTATCATAAAACTCATACCATTTTTTGTTTCGACGTACTTGTAAATCAAATTCAATGCGTGTACGTATATTTTTGTAGGAGGAGTAGCATTTTAAAATCACTTCTCAAATTTTAAGTTTTTTCCTTAAAAAATTAAATGCTTTTATGAAACTTTGAGCACAAAATCTGTTTTACGCAGTATATGCACACATAGGAGCAATCAAAAAAATTTAAAAATCCTTAAACAAAATTTTTTTGCATAAATCGTACCATGTACCCTTAAATAGAGGCCTTTACCTTCATTTTAATCACGGAATGAGAAAAATTCATTAAAATGCGCAATTCGTTAAATGGAGATTCATTTAATCGGAGTCCTACATACAAGTTTTTAAAAATATTTCATTTGATTTAGGACATTTTGTTGGAAGGATCAATTAATTTCATTATTGCGGGTCTTGAATGGACTGATGAGGAAACATGTTGCTATTTGAAAACCACGTTTATTGATTTTATACAGATAAATTAAAAAATTTCTATTGAAAAAAACTTTACTAAAGGCATAAATTCACTTACATTTTTACTTTTAGGAAAATTATACCTCTAGAATATATTTATATTATCATCATGATATTAAATATATTTATAAATTTACCTTGATATCAAAGCAAATTAACATTCATTGCAATTTTTAATGCAATTCCATTTAAGAGATAGTGGTCTTCAATCTTTCACGCTAGACAGCCAAATTAATAGATTTACAATGATCCGCGGGCTACATTAATAAATTCAGTGATCCACGGAGCACACGATCGTCAAAAAATATTCTAGACAGGATACTTATAAAAAAGGGGAAGATTTGATTTCCAAGACTACAATTGATTCTAAGAGAAGGGAAGGTGTTTAGAGATTTGTTATATATATATATATATATATATATATATATATATATATATATATATATATATATATATATATATATATATATATTGGTTTGTAAAAAGTTAAATGGAAATCGAATTAAAATACCTTGCAAATCTGTAAGAGATAAGAGTTCACCTATTTTTTCGAAAATTTCCAAGATTTTCTGCACAGTCAAATTTCTTACATTTAAATTTATTCAAAACATATTGACATTTTTGGAAACTACGTCATTTTCAGAAAATTTTATCTCAAATGAATATCAAACAAATATATTATGTATTTGAAATATCAAGAATAATAGAAAAGATGGCATTTTTTTACGACCTGTAATTTAAGGGATAGGTGTCCCTACCACATCGTTGATGTCTAAAAGTATTTTATTTATGTTTTTATTTATTTAAGTGTTTATTCATTTCAAAGAAAATAATCATAAATCAATACGTATTTAATTTTTTCAATATAATCAAAGTCATTTACATATTACAAGGTCATATAAAAAATTAGTGCAGACAATCTTAAATTTATCCCTACGAACACTTTTTGTAACAGTTTTTGTAAAATATTTTTAATCTATCTCTCTATAAAAAATGTTTTCGCGTGATGCTGTAATAAATTTATTTATACATAAGTTATAGTTAGTAAAAATGGGTCGTAGAAAGTTGACTTTAACTGTAGAGTAGCTTCAATAACGAATTTTGGAAAATAAGACAGGCATTTTTAAAGAAGAGATTAGTTGAAAATTAAAGATGAATATCTGTATTATTTGCGATCGAATCAAGCAGAACTGAGAACAGAATATATGCAAGAATTGATAAACCATGTATAAAATTCAGTTATAAATACGTCTTACTAATTTCAGTTAGCTCTTATTTTTTGTACAGTTTTAACATCGTATAATCTGTACAATGTTATCATCAATAATTTGTACAATTTTAACATCTTATAATTTGTCTAGTTTTATCATCTTGTAAATTGTCTAGTTTTATCATCTTATAATTTGTACAATTTTATCATTTATAGTTTGAACAATAGATATTAGTCCGCCGTTATGTGTGGACAGGGGATACTCCCCTATTTTATTTTAAAAACAATTTAAATTTTTTATTTTAAACTTATTACTACATCTATAATTCAAGCACAGACATTTCGGCAAATAATATATGTGTGGTGGTGTTTCACAGTTGTTTACGAAATAAAAATCTTTGTTCGCCAACCAAAAGCTCACAAAACGTTTTTACGATGAAGCAATTAAAAAGGTACAATTTTATACCCATCAAAAGGCTATAAAATCTAAGTAAAAGCTTTTACCCATCTCAAGGGAGGAAAGAAAAGTTATATTCAAAACTTTTACATAATTCTTTTCCTTCCCGTAGGAAAGAAAGAAATATACGTGTACCGAGAGAAAAGGGGTTTCCACAAACACTAAACTCAAATCACGATAATACAATGGGAAAAAAATCCCTCACAGTGTGTTTCAGATGAGAAAGCTTTCGAAAACAAAGTTTGCTTGCTTTTTCTGAACTGTAAAAGGTTCTCTACAGAGAACCGCAGGTGAAAGTAGAAAAAAAACATAAAATGAATACACTGAGGAACCAAAAATCCAGAAAGGAATTCTTCATTTTTTATTTTATTT
This sequence comes from Trichonephila clavipes, assembly GCA_019973935.1. NCBI lineage: Eukaryota > Metazoa > Arthropoda > Arachnida > Araneae > Nephilidae > Trichonephila > Trichonephila clavipes. The sequence goes on along the minus strand of BMAU01018473.1, from coordinate 649,046 downwards.
TTATACGTAGTGTTATTATTATGATGATTGTTATTGTTTTTTCACACGAGTTGTTTTCTTTTTTTTTCCCTTCCTCCCTTGAGGCTTGACAAAAGTTTTACAGAATTATCGTTTGGTGCTTTAAGAGCTTTTTAAGTCGGTTTTCAAAGAATTGGACTTTCAAAGTCGTTTATTTTGGAGCAAAGTGGTATATACAGTTTCTAATATTTCCTACTAAGGAAAAAAAAACACTTATTATAAATGGATTGGTTAAAGAACATTTCTAAAATATTTGCATTTTAAACTCAAATGTATGAGAATAATAAAATGTTTGTCAAAGAAAAGGGTTTGCTTAAATACGGCTGTTTAAAGTTATATACGTAATGATTCCAGTTTTGAAATAAGGCACTAAGTTGGCTATCAAATAAATTCATGCAGCTGTTGAAGGAATTGACGCATTTTGGTACTTTTAATCTTGTATTTGTTTAGTTAAGTAGAAAAAACACTTAAAAATGTAAAACAAATAGCAATACAGAAGGCAAGATATTAACACACATGGGTAGCCGTGGTGGACTAGTGGTCATGTAAACGGACTCGTATCCAGGGTGTCATGAGTTCGAGCGTAGTACCACTGAATAAACGCCATGTAGGGGAGGGGGAAGCACGTTAAATCTGTCGAGGCTCAAACGTCCTGCCGTTGGAGTGGTGTAGCATTTAAGAGGTGGAGGTGGTAGCTCAGGTGCCATTTTCATCCCTTGACCATTTAACAAAAACACGAGGACCGTCGCCAAAAAGCCCTCGATTAGTGGAGTAGTGCGACGTTAGTATTCACTCACTAACTAGCACGTGCAGTTTACACGATGTTCACTAAAATCAAAATGCCTGAGCATGCGCAGTAAGGCCGAGTTAGCGCGGGAAGGCAGCGAACAGAAAAAATTAAACACTGTTGCTGTTATAGGTGAAAATTCTCTGTCTCTCTTTGGCCTTTACGGGTTTCACCCCATTTTCATCCAACAGCGGAATTTAAAATTCTAAAAGTATTTTAATCTAGGTTTTGGGTAGCCTAGTGTTTAAAGCATCGGACTCTAGACCGGAAGGTCTGGATTCGATGCCCGATGACACTAAATACCCTACGAGTACACACGAAAAACGTGCTCGTTCAATTAGTGGGTCCAAAAGTCTTGTGGGCGATCACAGCTGATACCACGAGTGCAAGGGGCTGGAGAATATTTCCCTCCCCTCCAGTTCCATGCCTAAATTGTGGTGGTGGAGATTGGTGGTGTCGCCATCTATCGTAAAGAAGTCCAACCTATCTCACAGGCTCTGGCAACACTACTTCCTTGCCTTCGTAAAGGACACGACAACAACAACAATCTATGTTTTTATCACAATAAATTGTTTAGTCATTCTTATAAAGAACAGAGAGTGCACAAACTTATTTCTATCTAAAAATCTCGTCTATTCATACCGATGGATAACCGGAAGCTATTAAAACCATATGATATCCGGTAAAGGTTCTTCTGATTGATACAGATACTCGGGTGATAAAAGATTGTCACTTGCTTAATTTAAAAACTTTGAACTTTAGTGGATAGAAGGTGATTGATATATCCTGCTAAGCAGGTAAACTAGAAATTAATTATCTCCCGAAGACTTGAAAGGCTCAAGAATATTATGAATTAAAACTCCTGAAGAGAAAATTAACGTGAATTATTACATATAAAGTGAAAGAGAGGGGGAGACGAGATGGGACGTGAGTCAGTGAGAGTTATATTATCGCTCCACAACAAAGCAACACGAGGGCTTTTGGCGACAGAACTCACAATTTTGAATCATGTTCAAGTGACGAGAATGACACTCGAGCTGCTCCCTCACTCTAAACTCCCATACAGCACCAATGGAAGGCATTTGAGCTCGACAGATTAGACGTGCATATATATGTCACCTCTACACGACAGGCCTTCTTTGGTTTCAGAACTCGAACCCGTGAAATGCGGGTCACTTCTTGACCATGAAAGGAGAGATGGTAAATAAATAAAATATTAAAAATGCAGTATTTTGGACCCTATAGGGTATTTAAATTATAAAAGTCGAAGTTACCTGCAGAATAAAAAAAATGCGGATTATCCAAAGCTATTATTAAGGAAAACATCTTTCTTTATCCTTAAACACCCTTAAAAACCCGTCACCATTCCGTAAGACCATTCACTTTTGAAGAGATGTATGTAAAGCTCATTATAAAAACTTTAGATATTCTTCAGAGCTGTCTTTTCTCATTTATGCTACAGATATAACTCTTACGTATATATGGATTGATTGCCCATTAACATCAAATTTCAAAGGTACAAGAAGCCAGACGGACACTGCGATTCAGAAGAAAATGACTCCAGAATTACTTTTAACTGCGATCAAACGAGAATTCAGCCAGTAGCGCTCTCTGCACAGTTTTACACTTCGCCAACGTGAGGACATTGTGTCGACAGTTTAACGGACACCATGAGACAGTGACATCTGGACTCAAACCCGCGAATCAAAAATGCCGGTAACGATGACCATGACTATTAGGTTATCACTGCCAAACAAAAAAGGAAAAAGGGTGTAATGAAACTTTACTGCTTAGATATTCTCTCTCTCTCTCTCTCTCTCTCTCAGTCATGTTTTTAAATTTAAATGGTTTAAATAACGTGAGTGAGTGGATAAAATAATATTGCACTGTTCAGCTAATCGAGTGTTTTGAGTGACAGACCTCGTAATTTTTAACCATAGTCAAGTAACAAGGACGACACTTTAGCTGACACCTCCCTCTTCTAACTTCCACACCAAAGTAACGGGAGGACATTTGAGCCTCGACAGATTCAACGTGTATCGCCTTTCCCCCTGTACGGTGGGTCTTCAACGGTTCTCGGCTCGAACTCATGACACACTAACCACGAGTCCGTTAACTTGACCGCTAGACTATCACGGCCCTAAATAGCGTGAACAGTAAAATAAATTTAAAACAAATATTCAGAGGAGTTAAAAAATAACGATATACCTCAGTAATCAAGATTACATTATTAGAAACCTTTTAATATAGTAAAAAACATTATACTGAATTCAGAAATCTTTCTTTTTAAGTAGAATGAAAAAAACAATGAAAACGATTCCGAGGATTTATAGTTTTATTTTGATGAATGCAAATTGTTAAAAATCTCTATTTTCCACAGCAAAGTTTATGATACGAAATTCTGATAGCTAATGGTTTATTCTAATGTACCTCTCAGTTACAGTTTAATTCACGTATTCTTCCCTGCATAAACTTTATTCCACATTCCTGGATCACATATTTTAGAATCAAATAAAATTTCTTCTTTAAATGATTGAGTGTAACTTATGTATTTATTTAATGTTTCCGTTCTCTGTAGACATTGTTTGATTTTGATGCAAATAAAAGAAGCTATATTAATAATAAATCACTTTTTTTTTAACTAAAGGAAAGCGTTCTATTAGTTAAATTTATGTGAGGAATCATTAATAAATAGATGGATGGATGAAAGAGACTTTTACTTAAAATATTTCAGGAAAGCCACAGCTAAACTCAACATCGCAGAATACAGATTTATATATACTTCAGTGATTCAAAATTTACTACTTCTAAAACGCTGCAGTAAATGTAACCTTTTTAGAAGTCAACATCATCAAGTTTTCATTCTGGTGTGTAAAAAAGAAATAGAATAAAAAAAATCCCCTAGGGAATTTGCCGACTTGCGTCTGTAGCGCTCGTTGCCACTCTCATCGATGAAATGTTTATGTATAATGGGTCGGGAAATCTCAGTGCAGGTGAAGGTGGCTTCTCTCCTTTAATGCTTTCAGTGGCAACGACTCAAACGTATGTTGCCGAAGGGGCTTTTAAATCTGCGCCTATACGTATCAATCATGTCCGTTAGAAACGGCTTTTAGCGTCGCTTGTCAGTTGCCTGATATGTAATTGAAGGTGGAAGAAGCACACACTGCATTAATGTAAAATGATTTTTTTCCTTCTTCTCTTTCATATCGTCTTTTTGTATCCCCCCCTCTGCCTATTCCCTTGCCTTTCCTGGCCACAACACCACAAATAGCTATATGGGTTTTCTTTTTTTTCCCTTTTCCTTTAAATTTTCCCTCCCCACAACACTAAGTTTATGAAAAAGCGAGTAATCTTTTCAAAGAAAATGGTGGAATTATATGGAAAATAGAGGGTCTTCTTGGACATGTTGCGAGTATTTGGGGAATAAAGTGGTATGAGAACGTAAAGTATGGGGAAGTGTTTGATCGATTCTTCTTTAGGTTTTAACTACATCAAAGGAATTTTAACTGTGTTTGGAAGTATGCTGCATAATTCATGAGTATAGAGCCAAAGAACTTAATTATTTTAATTTCAGGAATAATTAACATATATTTGTTCCAACAAGTGCATGTAAGAAGTAACAGTTGTATAGCTAACATATCCTTAGAACAATATTTGTATTTATATATAAAGGAGAAAAGCAATTCACACTCATTCATTTACTCACTCGCTTGTCATGATATCTCGGGGATTTCTAGAGCAAAAGACGTGAAATTTTGTTGGCATGTTCCTCTCATGGAGTTGAAATCCTCTAAGAATGGGTTTACGAAAATCGAACCCCAAGAGACTGTACGAGAGTTTAAGGGATTTTATAGATAAACATTCCCGTTTTTGAACTCTTAGACCAACAAAGTGGAAATTTGATAGGTATGTATCTTTCATGAATTAGAGGTCTGTGACAAAAGGAGTTTTGCAAAAAATGGACCCCTAAAGGGCTTTACGGGGACTTAGAGGGCGTTATGAATAAATATTCTCACTTTTCAAGTCCGTTCTTTTAAATCAAGAGGTGAAATTTATAAGAATGCTTTTCACTACGTTCGAGCTGGTAAACAGTATACATTCGTATAACATCATGAAATACCCAGCGAATCTGATGGATAACGACTAGTTCATAATAAACCACAATCATTTTCTTTGATATTTATACAGGAAATATGTTTTACTTGAATTTTATGCAGCATTACAAGTATGAACGATTATTATTTATACTTAATTGTTTGATGCGCTGAAGGACGTGTTAGCCTAGTGGTCATGGTCACTGACTTGTAGCCGGCGTATCATGCGTTCAAGCCTATTGCCACAGAAGACCCACAGTGTACAGGAGTTGATACACAGTGGCGTGGTGGGGAAGATCTCTTTTTTTGGGCTTGGTGTAAAAGAGTGAAGAAGGATGCTAGCTAAAGTGTCATCCCTGCACTTGATCGAAGTTCAAAATTTTGAGGTCCGTCACGAACAGCCGTCGTTTTGCATTATGTACAAATCAAATCAAATCTCAAAAATTAAGCAAAGATAGCCTCTAAAAAAAGAATTAATCTAATTTTAAAGTAGATTGTGAAGTATATTTATCTCCTGAGGATCATTGTACGAGCGCAAGTAATTTGGAAGCACCACGAGAAATTTGTGATACTTCATTGTTTATTTAAACTCAGTAGTAGTCTTGAACCCTTAACTTCCCACTGTTGCATTTCAGCAACATATGATTTATTTTAATTAAACCGACTCAATATTTTTTTTAATTACCAACAAATCACTTATCTGAGAAAAAAAGATTACTTCAACGAAACATATATGCTAATTTTGTCACTAGATGGAAGTAAATTTTTTCCAGAAATCACAACAATTATAAAAATCTCTGATGTCTCAAGAACTGTGTTTTTGCTATAAAAAGAATCCATTATATTTTATGCTTTCTCTTGTTTATTGACGAAATAAATTACCAGGTAAGAAATTTAAACATTTTATGTTCGTTTAAAAATAATTTTGGTTTTCTAATGGAAAAAATTTTGGAAGAAATTTGATTTTAATTATAGTTTGCAAGTCTGCAACATTGGTCTTTGCTTGCCCATTTTGACATGGACAAAAGGCGTATACTAACCGAAGATGAAATTGATAGATGTATGAATAACTCGGACGAATTAAGTGAATTAAGTGATGATGGTCTTGAATATTCTGATGATGATGTTAATTTTTACCTGATTGTGTGTCATCTAATGAAGTTTTGGAAGGGGACTGTGAAAATAGTATTGGTTCACAAAATGCAATTCAGTATATAAAAAAATCCGATGATGATAATAAATTAGACAGAAATTATTCAGTCAGTGAACCTTTTTTAAATTGAACTGAAGCATTGTAAAATAATTTTTTTATGGAAAAATCAAAACATTCCATTGAATGAAGGAGTAACAAAATTCCATGGAGATGACGCTCTCCCAAGAGAAATTATGGATTTTGAGTGCAAAATGTATAAAGTAGGACTTCGTTGCAACGAAATCTATAACTGCTTTAAAAATTGTCATTGTATGTAAGCCTACAGCAATTTATAACTAGGAATAATAAAATCATCATGTAAAAAAAAAGTTTTGTAATTTACAGCACTACTGCGCAATGTTGCACTTCTGCAACAAACAAAAAAATGACTGCAATTCAATTTAAAACAGCTTAATTTTTTTATATATATTGTTCCCTTTTATTATTACTTGAGAACTAGCTGATATAATATTTTTCATAGAAATTTAAAAAAATAGGATTCTCTCAAGGGTTAATTAAATTATCTCTTTCAAAAAGTATTATTAAGATATTTTACATTTATTGCAATATATATATCAAGACAAAATACATCCATTCTGTAAACAGGTAGTCAGTGCCTGAATACCACCAACATTATTCTTTAAAAAGTATGTTAAGAATGTGAAACACAAACAGCGTAATATAGCCCAATTACATCACCACCAGTACCATGTTCAATGAAATTATTTTTAAATCACAAGTCGTCTTCCTTTGTCCTTACCAACCAACAAACACGACACCGTTTCAAAGGTCAAACTTCACACAAAAGGTATCGGGCGACATTCCATTCCACCTCCGTAAGGGTGTTTTTACGAAACTCACGCGACATTTAACAGAACCTTTCCGCGAGAAGGGATTGCTTCATTATTCACCCCAGACGCCGATCGGATCGAAAAACGATCATCAAAATAAAAAGCAGGGCGAGGAGACGGCTGTATAAAAGATTAGGAGATGGTAAAACCATTTCGAGATATCTCTGCGTAAGTGCCCGGCAAACAGCTCAACCCGGCTCCGAAAGATGGATGCCGCAGCCAAGAATCTTTATCGCATTGCCTTTGATGGTTACAGTTCCCCTGAGCCTCCTAGAAAAAATATAAAAAAAGGCCCCTGCTGCATCTTCGCAAAGTTGCAATATTCTTTTTTTGGGGAAAGTCTACCAAGGCATTGCGATTCCCTCCGTCTATATGAGGAGTTTAACAGCCAGAAAAGCATGTCACTGGCAAGTGTAATTATGTGGGGCTCTTAACAAGATGGCTTCTCATGCGTTTGGGGAAATGGGCCTGTTGAAAAATGTTTTTTTAAAGGCTATTCTTTTTCTCGGCTGATTCATGGGGTTAAAAAATGCATTCCTTAGTAGGGAACGAAAATTCGGCTTCAGTTTTTAGCCATCTTTTTCATTTTTATTTTAAGATACAAAATATAGTGGCTATGTAATAATTCTGCATTTATGCATATTTACCCACCAACTTATTTTTAATTTTACTATAAAAAAGGTTCTGGTTTTAAAGAAACACCAAAATATATTAAAATAGTTTCAATAAATTAGAATCAAAATTCGTCTTATGAAAGTCATCAGTTTCAGGTAAATGTTATTCGATAATCATAAAATGCCATACAACTTTAAACAGGTGTGCAATATTTTTCATAAGGAAGTATTCTAAACAAAAATGGGAGTCCTTTATTTTTCGTACATAAAACGATTAATCTTGGAAAAGCGTGACTTTTTGTCCATAAATAGGAAATCCAAATAGGAATGGATGAATTTCTCCTGTTAGCAGAAGCTATCAGTCCCTGTAGACAGCTGATGAGTGAAATGTAGATGAATTTCATCATATTTCCATTTTCGGCAAGATGAACAAAAAACGTCAATATAATATCACTTTAAAATCTGCATTTACTCTCATTTTAAATTTTTTATTAGTTTCAAACACTTTATACAGGTGGTGCTGTAGATATAGTTTATTTCCTATTAAATGTTACTTCAACATAATACACAATTTCTCTTCTATAGTTTCCTGATTCCTTTTTTTTATTTTATATTTTGGAATTTTTGAGTAAGTTTTTGGATTTATATTTGCTTCTTTTCATCCCTATTTCCGTTTATATAATATGCATGTAAAATAGTTTTTTTTAAATAGCTTATTGCTTGTTTATATGTTCAAATTTTAAGCATAAATTATTTTTCAATCTTCTTTTATATTTTTAATTTTTTCTTCTTGAACTATTTTTGACATTTTCCTCTGAAGAGGAAGTTTAAGATCCTGTACAGCAAGCTTAACCCTACTTTACTGTTCTAAGTCAGTGGCTGTTTTAGAAAATATAATATTTTACCATTTTGATGAGTTGGTTTTTTTTCATTTATTGGATTCTATATCTTTATCTAACAACTATTCCATCGGTTTATTGCTATGCTTCATTTTAGTATCTTTTATATTTCTTTTGTGATATATATACACACACAAATAGTCATATAATAATAATAATTTTAGTAAATTTCATCTTTGTGGAACCATTGTTATTTCAATACTCCTGTAAATAAAAACAGAACGTATGTTTACTATTTTATATCATCTTCCGATTCGCGTTTTTCCCTTATGATTTAAAAACCTACGAGCAACAAGATTCTTCCGGATTAACTGGAAACGCCGAAAGAAATTTCAATTGGAACATCGTGCAGTGATAGAAAAAATTGGGAAGCGAAGAAATCCTACGAGAGAGAAATGGCAAAAGTAACATTTTCTGGGTATCGTGTTTAAGTGCACGGCAAACAGCTCAACACAACTCGAGAAGACAGATGCGGGGAAAAAGCGGATTAATCTCTTATTTCATAGTATTTAATGGAAAAAGATCTGAAATAGAAGGGATTTTTTCCTAGAAATATTAGGTCGACTTCTGTTAGTTCTATTCGAGAAGACGCGTTTCGTATAAAGTTACAGTTAATGGGAAGTTTGGATTCTATTTATTTTGTGGGGAGAAAATAGATTTTCATTAAATACATTGAGAGAAAGCAGACATGCATTAATATTTTGAGAGAGATGTTACTTCTGAAAGAATTTAAGCTTAAATTTTGGAATTTAGACAGAGATTTATATTAAAAATGAGTTTCATATATATATGCAGTGAAAATCGCTTAACATGAAATTGAAGTTATTGAAATATTTTTTTTGTGTGTTAAAAGATATTGCAAACATAAAAGAATAAAAAAAAATTTCAACAAAATTAAATTTGTTAAGATTTTATTTCTTTTACCTAGAACTAATTAATTAAATTTTTTTATTAAATATATGCGTATATTTAATAAAAACCAACGGAACATAAACATTCATGAGAACTTAACTAGATTTAATGGTGAAACTTTTAAGTTTCATGAAAAACATTTATTGAGTCTTTGGAAAAGAATCTGGTATTTTTTTGTTTCCATTGTCTCTTTAGCATCAAATTGTCGACAAATTATTTGGTGTCGTCCGTTTTGTTATTTTTTTATGCGTGTCAATAACTTGCACATACTTTTCATGATGTTTCTTATTTTGGATGATGTGGGAACAGAAGCCGCATTGTTCATTTTATTTTCATTCTCATAATCTGCATCAATGATATTTTTGAGCTTTAAACAAACTCCAAAATGTCTATAATTATAGTTGTACACACATTATTATCATCCACTACAAATAATTCTTTCGATAATACATTAGAACAGTCCAATCCGGCAAGTGTTTTCAGTATTTTGTTCATTCCCTGATGGGAAATTTTTTTTGTGTTAAGAGATTTTCGTTTCGTGTTAAGAAAAAAAAGAATATATGAAAATACAGTCGGACCTCTATATACCGAAGTCACTAATTCCCGAAAAAATGTTTACTATATGGAAAATTCGTTATATAGAGGTTCATCTTTCAATCTTCTTTATAAACCACATAAAACAAATTTTAAATTCATAAACTCTATATATTGAAAAAAAAAGTAATTATCCTCACCTTTTTGTAAAATAATATATATTTATTTTATATATCTTACCTATCAATAAAAAGAAAAGACAGAAAGAAAAACTGCAATGAAAGTTTCTTGACGCCTTTATCTCTTCCCTGAAGAATTACATTTTTTAGTTTGATGTTCAAGCAATAACGTTTTGACATTTTCAAGCTACAAGAAGTGAAGTTACCGGTACGATTGATCTACACTACAAACAAAAGAACACTTGTTTAAAGACAGAAGACAACTCCACTGAGGGTGAAAGAGGTTATCGAAGAGGTTTCCAGTAAACTGGACAATGGGAATTAAATGTTGCACTTCTTGGATGAAACGCCCCGAATTCTATTGCTCTTGGCGAGTTTGCATATAATAAAAACAGTTCAAGATTTATGACCACCATAAACTGTGTTTAAAGGGGGAATAACTTGAAATGTCCAGAAATACTTCAAAAATAGAGAGAAAAAACTGAATTACAAGAGAAGAGTTCTTTATATAGAAAATACACTATAGGGAGGTTATTTTACGAAGAAAATCAAGAAATGTTCTTGGTTCCTGGAAAAAGTTCGCAAAATAGAGGTTCGTAATATGTACATAGTAGTTCCTCAAGACAATTGCATTATTTCGTGATAAATTATTTTATTACGAAAAGAGCAAGAGTGTTACATCTTTACAGAAGAGGCAAAATACTGCGTAAAATTTACGAAATAACAGAAATTTAATCTGAATACTGGACAAATTCATTTCATGGTAAATAGGGAGGAATTATCAAAGGGATAAAAAGGATTTCTAGAGGGTTTAATCATTGCATTTGGAAATTCTACAATAAACATTACTTATGTCGTAAAATTTCCGCAAAAATCAATTAATATAATTGTTTAAAAAGAATAATATTATTTTACGTCAATGAAACCTGATGCAAGATAATAATTCTAGCAAATAATATTTCATTTTCTGGCAATCAATAAGTAAAAACAGCACCATATTAGTTAACAATAGTTTGCATGCCTTTGTGCATACGTACATATCACCCACTTTTTTCCTCCAAAGAATCAAGCATTTTGTAATTATTTCCAAAAGCTTCAATGATTATTAAAATTGAAACAAACCAGGTAGAAGGAAAGCAAAACAGAATCAAATCTTTGTTTACGTCGAATAGTTTGAAGGGAATTTCGAATATAATATTTGAATAACTTTTGCATATTTATTACGCCGAAACATGATTACATACGCCTTTTAAGGGGAAAAAATAACACAAACATTTTTACGCTTAGACTGACTGTACATCTAATCAAAGATGTTCGATATTAAAAATGTATATATATATATATAGGTTCATGAATTAAACATAGTTTTCTTCATAAATAATTAAAATGAAGTTTAAATATAAGAATGCTATATTTTAACCTCTATAGAAGAAAAATTGAAAAACAATTGTATTCCAAAACATATCTCTATTTGCTTTTACCTGTTTATCATTGAAATAAAGTGGAGCTTGTAATCCTTAGGAAATGAAAAATGTAGATATATTTTATCTTTCTCAATAAATGTTGATGTCATTTGGTATTGTTTTTGTATTCACCACAAGTAAAGCTAATCATGACATTGGGTTCTATCTCATTATCATTCAGAAGGATTATTTGGAACATACATCGGAAATTTCTTTTTTTTCATCTATTTATGACTGATATTAAATTAAATAGCAATTTTCTAAAAGGACTACTAAACGGAAGAAATAAATTAGTTTCCTTTCATTCTAGCGAGTACGGTCAGGATAGATTAAAGTTTTATTTGTTTTTGGATTACGAAACGTGTAGTAAATAAAGATAACATGTGAATAGTAAGTAATTAATTTCTAATTGTAAGCACAAAACTTCGGGAATAAACACTTTAAATCAAGAAAATCTATTCTTGTGTGGCATTCATAAGTATTTTGAATGCCTTTTCTTTACAGCAGTTGCAGTTTAGTCATGTCACAGCGAATGGAGCGTCCAATGCTCTTTGTCTCCGCACACACATTCAACAGAACTAGTAGTAAAAAAAATGATATAAATGTAATATTGGTCTACATAATAAGCTATCGGAGAAAAATATTTACTGCTTAAAAACTATTAATGATAAAAATAGCATCCAAATTGGCATTTAGTTCTTTCAATCTTCGACACTAAACCAATACAGTGAAGTTGTATGGACACGATTGCAGTTATAATTTGCTAAAGCGTCCGTGTTATAATACATGTGTGTGTCTAATTTACTTTTCTAAAGTAACCCTTATTTTTGTAAATTATTAATATTTAATCGAAAACAGATCTTAAATTCTAGAAATATGACTTATCTGGAATAATAGTATTTCCCCTATCTTTTCATCACCTGGAAGTATTGGCGTCTGCTAATGTAACTGAATCGATGTACTTTCACTCTGATTGTAAGTCCTTATAACAGAGGAAAGCTGAATTTTTCAAGAGAGGTGCGAGCTCAGATATTGCGTAGTCGTCACTTGAACACAGTTCAGAAATGAGAAAACCGGTGCAATTTCCTTCTTGTAACTTCTACATGCTATGGTTGTCAAGACAATCTCAACATTCAAATAAGATAATTCATATTCAAAAGCCACAACTTTCAGCTACATAGCCTTTTTAGCCATCCATATAATTAGATAAGAAAATCTAATTATATGGATGGCTAAAAAGAAAGATATGGACTTAAGAAAGATATGGACTTAAGAAAACCCAAGTCTTATTTTTTTTTAAATTTTATAAAGAAAAATAATTAATTTAATCACATTTTTAAAACTAATTAGGACAGAACAAGTACTAAATCTCTATTATTTGATTGATATAGCAGATTAAAGATCCTTACTCTTCCAGCTATTTTTTTTATTTGTGAACTTAATGCATTGTCAATGAAACTTATACTACTCCCTCCCCAAATTTTGATTAATTCAATTTATTTTAATGGAATAGTGTCTATTCGAAAGTGTAAAAAATAAAAAGAGAAAGAGAGAGAAGACTTCAACACATTTTATTTTACTTCAATTTTTTAAATACTTATCTCTTTTAATTATTTGTTTTGAAACATCAAAAATGTTTTTATGGATAGTTTTAATATTACATTATTGTAATTTAAGGGGAAGCTGTTGCTTTTGAAAGGCCATTTTCAATGATCATCTTTCTTCCCATAAAAACACATTTTAGAGTGTTGCCAATTAATGGGATCATAATTTTGTATTAGTTGAATGTATACTCTGGGTTGATAGTGATGGTGTTCAACTAATACTTTTGAACTAAGTTACACTGCTATTAACTCTAAATTAAAATGCTTGACAAAAGTTCATTCATTTTTCATGTATAGATTAATACATGAGGAATAATCCCCCCAAACCCCCTTTAAATATATTGTGCATTAAAAACAAACACAAGCAAAGCACTTAACAAATATTATTATATAATTCATGTAAAAAAACTTAGTTAATACAATTTCAACAATAAAATTCTAAAAAAAATTGTAATAAGGTACTGTAAAAAAATGAAGAATTTGTATGATTAGTTTGGTGTTCTTTTGAAAAGAAAAATATATAAAAAATTTTCAGATTTTCTTAAGGTAGTCGACTACCCTAAAATCATGATTTTTTGCAAAAATTGACAAATTTTTTTTATGAATTTATTTTATAGACTATCTTATTAGCTTGATAAAAATACCAAGCTTTTTATTTTCCATTCATTAAACAAAAACTACAAATGTTTTAGTAAAAGAAGATGCCATAACTTTACACAAGATGTCAAACTTTAAAATGCGTTTTACTCGAAATGAGTTTTTTTCAAAAAACTCAAACGGGGACAGCGATTGCCCAAAGAGTTATGAAAATAATTTGCTGAAATTTTTGTGAATCTTTTGTATAACAGTAGAAATGTTTTGACCTTCAGATTTATCAATCACTGTTTTATTTCAAAATTTACAGTCCTTTATGTGAATATAATCACTGTTTTTTAAGCAATTTCATAGTCACTAAGATAGAGTGCTCTAGCTTTTATAAAAATTAAAATATCTATTATTCTGAAGGTCAACTCAAACATAAATAACAAAGTAACACATTAAAATTAAAAAATTGAGAATTTGCTCAAAAAAGTTTTTGTACAGAGCGGGTCCCGTTTATGTAATCTTTTTGTACATTTTCACCAGTTTTTTCCCTTTTTAATAATAATAAATATTTTTTTTCTATTTCCAGTTTTACGATTTTTCCTTAAAATATACTAAATAAATCTAAAAATCACAAAGAAATTTCCATATCTTCATTTTTTCAAAAAAACAGTTGTCGCAAGAGGAAAAAAGGAAGTGAACTATTCCCCCAAGTTTGTTTTTAAAATCTTTCTGCCTCTATTATTTTTATAATTTCTCAGATTTGATTCCAAACATTAATAGCATTATTTTAGATGTGGTGCTATTTATAAATTATTTAATAATTCTTGAACCGAGTATCAATTCACAAAGAAGAAGAAAATTTGTTCTTATAATATATTGAAGTATTAAAATATCATTTATTCTCTGATCTTTATACCAACCGATAAATGAACAATATCCAACAAAAAAAAAAGGAAACACCAGAAATCGTACCTTCCCAAAACCTATTGTTAACCACGCTATATTAATCTAGCAAACGATGTAAAATCGCTCGTTTACATTCTAGGCTCAAAACTCCCGGGGGAGGACGATATACCTCACATGCTTTTTCATGGAACGCAATTCGTCTTCCAAGTACCACTTCCACAGTCGATGCTTCTATACCAGGCATAAAACGGCTCCTCCCGTAACGGCGTAGAACATCTTGCAGAAATAAAAGCACGTAATCGCTTGACACGCCGTAAAAAATGCATTCTATGAAAAATACTCAAAACTTTAAAACGCCATAAAAGGAGGGGAGGGGGGTAAAGGCACAGAGAGAAAAAATTTTTGGATATCGGCCACAAGTGCTAGGCAAACATTCCCTAGAGTCTGTTCCTCAGATGCGGGAAGCTTTATTGTATTCTGCTCAATAGTTACTGATCCCAGGGGCCTATTTTAAAAGGGCTTCATGTTCCATTGCGTCCCAGCCTTATTCGCTGCGCCCTTGTTTTCGAGCGTCTATATCTAGGCCGGATTCCCGATCCGAGGATAGGAGAGAGAAAGGAAATTCAATGACAAATAATGCACATTGTATATAAGAAAGAGGTAGAACTTTGCATTTTAATGGTGCGTAAGAAAAAGGGAGAGGGTTTTAGAGAGAAAAGGAGTTTATTTTTATCCCTTTTTCTATTGTCTACCCCCCTTAAATCTTGAAGGGTGTTGTGTAATAAAAGAGGAAGAGTAATAGGATTTTTGATATTTTTGGGTCTGTCGTTTGATGTAAACGGAATTTTATGATGTGAATTATTTTTAGAGGAAAGGTGTATGGTGGATGGAAATGGTTTTTTGACTGATAAGTATTTAAATAAAATATGCCTCGCTTTTTGTATTCCGCAATGAAGAGTGTAGAAGAAGGATAACAGTTATATGTAGCTCTCCTTAATCCGATATTTTTTAGATCTGTTCATTTTGACAATGTTGAATAATTATATCTTTTTAAAGTAAAGCTGGTAAAAATGTTTAAAAAAAACCAATTTAATATTTTTATTTTTTTTACGATTTTATTTATTTATTTTGGTAAAAAGAAAGTTTCGATTCAATATTATAACGGCTATATTTCTAAAAGGAAGAAACAATAAATGTATATAACGATAAATAAATCTGTAACAATAAATACAAAGACTTGCATGTTAAAATTGTCTTGATCTTGAACTTAAAAGTAACAAACATTTAAAAAAAATACATGTATTATTAGTATTTTTAGCATCGTATGTTAATACCAGGCAAGTCCGGAAACTGAATATCACTTTGGAAAAACTCACATAAAAAAATTCTCTTTTCAAATCAAAATGAATTTTTACATGGAAAAGCATGTCGAATACCACTTTTTTTACATAGTTATCTCCTTTTTCAGGCGATTTTCTTATCGATAAACCAAGTTATCTATACCCTCTTTTGAAAGAAAGTTGCAGCCATTGAACAGTTTTTGAAATTTGTAGAAACTCATTACAAAACATTCTTATTATAAACCGTCAGTTTTTACGTATTTTCTCATTCTCTTTTTCAATCAAACCATTATTAACAACAGAAGACCGCCTACTCCGTTCTTTGTCATGAAGATTGGTTCACCCATCATTGAATTGCCCATGACAATTTCTCACTATTTCAACACTCATTACATTTTCTTCCAAAATCTCTACAGATAAACGATTAATTTCAACTGGATTAACACTCCTTGAGTTAAAAATACTGGTTACAGAACTAATTAATCTAAATGATGTTATTTAATCATAACCGGTAACTATATGAATGTTAAATTTTATATAGTTACCAGCTGAAACCGGCAGGGAGATGTTATCCTGCCAGTTTTCCGTCCCTCATTCAGGGTGAACGTGGATTATACACCCTACATGACCCTTGAATCATGATCTTCTTGATAATTTCAAATAACCCGAACCTTCTTGTGGGTAAGATAGTTCAGCTCTAATGATATCATCACTTTCAGTGACAACAATTTTTTCAATCAACTAAATAATGATATGAGTATAAGGTAAACCTCTTTTCTACCATTCAATGGAATTCACCCTGTTAGTATAATTTAATACAGTAAATTTTATATAGTTACTAGCTGCATAGCCCGGCGTTGCGTGGGAATTTTTGAGTGTATTGACTTTTTGCGCATGGAAATTTCGCCTTCCCTTCTCAGTGTCAGTACTTCCTCGTGTGTGCGATTTTGGTATAAATATCATTACAATTCCTTGGTCGCCCATCTGGTATAATGGTTTGCGACGCGGACTGCTGTGCCGTTGGGCTTGGGTTCAAGTCCCGGATAAGACATGGTTGTTTGTAAATATATAGTGCCTTCGCGGCATGGAGGTACTTAAAATATTCGTCAAGCCGCAAGTCCTCTCGCGAGGTTGGTGGAAGGCTCCTGATTCCCCAGGGTGTGTTCTCCCTCAAAATTGGGGTGAAACCGAGCTAAATCATTCTGTCACCTGCATGATGCCCAGAGCTACGGCTAACGACATGCGTCACTTAGCCCTTCGTCATGATGAATTTCGCGGGTCTTGATCTGGCCTTTGCCGATCAGGTGGCATTGGTAACAACAACACAACACAATTCCCTTATTAGTGAAACTTTCTTCGCATATTTCCTCCATCAGACGGGTCTTTATCTCCTCCGTTTAGCCCGGCATTGCATGGGCTTTATCCGAGAGTATTACTTTATCCCCATTGAAATTTCCCTTTTTCTCCCGACGCCTGTGTTTCTGGGTTTGTTGTCTGGGTACTTTATTTTGTTTTCGAGAATTCAAGAAAAAAGTGTGTTTGGACCCAAAGGAATATTGAATCTATGTGCGAAGAGAAGGTAAGCTTTTACCTGAAATTATTTTAATAAGGACTTGTTGTGTGCTATATATAATTTATTAACATTTGTAGTACATAATTGATTCAAAATAAAATACATTTCAGTATATTCTTTTTTAAAAATATATCTCTACAAATTATTTTAGTAAAAATTAAATAATCAAAGATTGAGCTTTGAAGCAAAATAGTCTTGGTCCATTCCTTTGCTAAATGATTGATAAAAAAAAGAGGGGAAAAAGTCTAATAGTCATCACGGAAGAAACCGGAATGAGTTCTTGTTACAAAGATTCTTTGAATCAATATCTGATAACTGGAAGGGGAAAAAAAGGGACCGAAAAAATATCTCCCAGCGTCTAAAGTATAATTTCATTAAAGGGAGTTAGAGAGAGATTTTTCTACACTTTATATCGAGTTTCAAACATTGCTGCGCTTTATGTCTTTCTTTTGGCCCTTCTCCCTTGTAGCAATAGTAATTTGAGCCATTATTTACTTTGTTACGGATAGATTTCAGAAATCTTCCCGCAGTTTTGTTTCTTTTTGAAGGATAATGCGCAAGAAAGAAATTTTTTTTTTCTTTTTTCCCCCTTCCTTTTACTCTGTCATTGATTTTATGTCTGATTTTTTCCCTCTTTTTTCTTTGCAGGTGTTGAGTGTTATTACTAAGCAAACTCCGTGACTTTTCTTCCTCTTCTTTAAATTTAAGAATTTGAATCCGAGTTTATTTTTTAAAAACAAACGGAAACAGAAAGTAAAAGGACTTGCAAAATAATTTATTTCGAGAATATCATTTCATATGTTCTTTTATGCTTAGCTGGTTTAAGTAAACTATCATCCACACATCAGATTTGGTGATATTTTTGGTAAATAATATAGTTTTTAACGAAAAATTCTACTTTTTGTTCTCTTTGCTACTGGAAGGATATGATCGTCACGGAAGATAAGTTTCTTTCACTGGTAAATGAAGGGAATTGACAGTGGAATTAAATTTGGCGACAATTGTTCTCGCCAAATTTTACCAATAAGTCAAATTTGGCGAGAAAAAGATGAAATTATTATTTCACAAGAAACGTTTAGAAAAGATTGATGCAGATAGACAAAGATTGGAGTCAAACATCTGACACTGACATTGTATTTCATTTGCCTAACACTAAATTGTGGAACTGAATTTGAATATTGCTGTGTATAATATATGCATGATTTTAAAATCTGTTCTTCTGTAGATTTGTACATGTGTTTTATCTTTAGATTGATAGTAGAAAATCTATTATTTATTATCAGAGGTTACATAATAACTTTTAATTTACTTCGAAAGAACTTGCTTCTTAGTAAATTGGTTTTGCGGCATGCTAAAAATGATCAACCACTTAATAACTGCATAATTCAATTCAACGTCATTTAAAAAATCCGCTAAAATCACCTATCAGAAGACGTCAATTAATTTTTACCACTTGAGTCTACGTGCATCGGGAAACTTCAAAACGGGGTCTCAGGGATATTAGTTTTGTCTCGAGAGCTGAATATATAAACAATTTTCAAATAGATATAATTCTTTGAAATTTAAATTAAAGAATTTGATTCTCCTACACGTTATTTATAAAGGAATAAGGTTTTCAAAAAGTATAAAATGTATAAAATATAATCATTATTTTAAAAAATTATAAGCATATGAAAATAAGAAACATTTATGTAATAAACATTAAGTAAATGTTACGTTGCGCACGCTACTTTCAAAAATAGTTGACCCTTTGATGTATAAAACTTTATAGAATTATAAAACGTGCCATACTCTTTAAACCCTACCTAATTTTAGTATTATATATCCTTTGTATGTCAAAATATTTAAAAAATATTAAAATTTCAAATAAAATTTAAAAACGCAATTTTTTAATTTTTTTTAAAAATGTTATTTATTATTCTATTTGTATAAGAATAACCACCGTTTACTTGGGATATATTTAACATTATAAATCAACTTATTGCTAGGAAATAGAGCTACTATTTCAAAAAATATCATCCGCAATAAATATTTTTTTCATATGATATCTTATTTTCACATGGTTAGAATTTTTTAAATTATGATTATATATTTTAAAAATTTTACACTTTTTGAAACCACATTCCTTTATAAATGTGTAAAAGAATCGAATCATTAAATTTTAACCTCAAATAATTGAATCTAATTGAAAATTGTTTACATTTTCAGTTTTCAAGATAAAATTAACACCCCTGAGATTCCCTAAACAAGTTATACAAAGTATTATTTCGGTAAAAAAATTATTTGTATTTGGATGAAAAACTTATTTATAGGAGTTTTATCGTGGAAATAAAAAAATAAGAATCGAAATTTGTACACAATCCCCATGAAAAGCTTTCAATTACATGGAGTCCCAATGAGATGTAATTAGTACAAATAAAAATATTCCGTGTTTCATTGTTTGTAAGGTCACGTGTGTGACAATAGAAGTATTTTGAAAAATGAAAACATTGTATAACTTTCACGTAACTTTTACAGTTTTATTAAAAAATAATTATGTCTTGCTTATTCCATTTTTCGTAGCAAAGCAATTAATTTTAGTAGAAAATTCACGTATAAAAAAGTATGAAAAGATGAAAAATTATGATTAATAAAATGCTTTTAGTCAAAAACTGTCATGCTCTGTTTCAACATCAAATAATGATTTTGCTTGATAAATAACAACTAAGGTACAATTTTTAATTCCCTAAGATTTTTCTTCATCCCAGTTATGTTTATATTTATAATATTGTCTCTTCCTGGCGCATTTCGTCGGTTTTAATTTCATTTAATCCAAAATAATTTTATTTAAAAAATGTTTTCAAATCAAAAGCCGGAAAAAAGTGACAGGAATAAGAAAAATTAAGGTAAATGTTTAAATTATAATTAATTGAAATAAAACACTTGCCACATATAAGTAAAGAAGCAACAATTTAGATTGAGTTCCTAACGCATAATTCATGTCTAGCAGATTAAAACCTTTTAATACATGACAGTCTTAGAATATTATATATATATAGTATTAGTAAAAATTTCATTACAGTTAGTAATAGGAGAAATAATGATGAAAGTTATATATGATTAATTGGAAAAGGTTTTAAGTAAGGAATGGGTATCTAATATTCATTTCTCCTTTTGGGTGATGTATAATAAATATTATTTATTACTCTTTTATGGTTAAGTTGTAGAAAACCTAAACTATATTTCTCTTTTCTATAGAATTATGACATTTTAAGAAGAGTCGGTTCCCCCCTCCCATTCTGACAATGTTAAATAGAGCTTTTTCATGTACCTTTTTCTCAGAAACTGTTAAATCTAAAGACTTTAAATTGTGTCTGTATATTAATTAGATGTTTATATTCATTCGGATGTAAGACCTTTCAAATATATCGTTTAGTGTTTTCAAAAACATACTTTTACTGAGCATCACAAATTTTTTTTTGAAAATTGCCATCTTTTGTTATGATATTTGGTTTCCAGCCAAATATTTTGGGAATATCCCAGAAAGCTCAATTCAGTATACATAGTTGCATATTAGTAATATGCATAAAATAACAGGTGCATTCATAGAGTATGTACTTGCCCTATTTTCTTAAATATTAGCTTCTTATCAATTTCTTTTAAGATTTTTTTGTATCCTATTTAACTTAAATTGCCCAGATAATACATACATAGGATTTTTCAGTTTTTGTGCAATTGTGACATTTACATCACTTTACTCAAATGCTGTATCAATATTTGAAGAATTTTCAGCTTTGATGCATTACTCAGATCAAAGTTGACCGTAAAGCATCACAAGTATTATATAAAAATGTAAAAATATGTAAAAATATTCATTTGGGAATACATGATTATACGACATTTCGAAAGGTTTTATTAGGAATATTTTAGTACATTCTCTAGAAAATAGCATAAACATGAGGTTCAAAAAGTTTTATAGAAATAAATTTTAAACTTTTGAGTTATCAGACTCCCCATGTGAGATTTTAAGCAATTTAAATGCCCACTTCCGGTACATCAAAGACATATTTCCGTTTTTTCTAACATTATAAAATTGATTGTAACTTGGCCTCTAAGTAGCGTAGAAACAAAACAAAGTATGTTTTGTAAAGCTCGTAGATAGATCCGTTCAATAAAATAAAAAAACCAAAAATATCTGTCTTGACCGAATTTAGTCATTTTCAACGTAGTTTTAATTTTTATGTTCAGATAATCAAATATGTATCAAATAAAAAATAACTCAGAAAAGAAAAAAAATTATTTCTCATTAATTTTTTTTAAATTTAAAAACGGAACGCATCTAATGTATCTAATGTATTTGGTAATCTTAAATATTACAAAAATCCGAAGAAATTGTGTAATTGAAATGTGAATTACATTAGGAATTAAAATAAAAGCTTGTACTTAATTTAAAGAAAAAAACCTCGACTTCTATTTTCATTTATTTAAATAAATATTAAAAAAAAACAAGGCACATAAGCAATTTACACCAGATGGCTCCATTGTACACGCGTTTTAAATCGCACAAAAACAATTCGACAATTCCGACTCCACACAGTTGAGTTATTACTTGTTACAGAAAAGCATTTTTATAAAACCAAAGCAACAGAAGTTAAAAATCAGTCGGAATAGGATACGAAAGTAAAACACAAACAAAACTCAAATGCGTGCTCATAGATTATTGATGGACTCATTCATCCATGGCAGGGAGCGCAAGAATTCTGTCTATAATTTAAATCGTTTTTTCGTATACTTCGTAATAAAAATATAAAGACCCCACTTGAAGTCAAATCGATTCTTTTTTTTATTTCTTTTCTTTTTTCCTCTTCTTCTTTTAGCTTTTACGACGTGCGCTGTACACCTCTAGCCACCCCCCAACTCTTCGTTCATTTTTCTTATCGCGCTTCTGCCATCTGCTAAAGATACCGGGCAGAAGGTTTTTAAACGCTAAACCCTAGTAAATTGAGCCCAACGGTATGTTGACTTTAGAAGGCCTGCAGATGTAAGAGTATAAAATAAATAATAAAAAATATTTTTTTAAAAAAGAAAATGGAGCGGAAGCTAAAATATCTAGCAGTTTTAGAAACTGTGGATATTTCTTGTGAGTTTATATATTTTAATGTTTATTTTTAGGAATACTTTTTTCTTCCCTTTTGCATGTGCACTTACTCGCATGTCCTTGTGCATCAAGAAGGATAGGGAAAAGGACAGATTAAGGATACTTCGAAGTAAATGCAACAGTGAATTATTCATGTGAATCTATTCAGATGGAGAGAGAAAAGAGAGTGCGTTTTTTTTTTTCATTTAAGATTACAGAATCGATAAATCTGAAGAGTTCGCCTTCTGTCTATGTACAATTTGAAAAAAAAATTAGACAGGTGTGTTTCCCTATTTTTTTTATTTTCAGGAAATTTTGACTATTTAATGCATATTGATTTTTAGGATGTATACGTTTCTCTTTTTCTACTTGCTTATCTATATTCGGTGCATACTAAATTCGAAAAAAAATATAGTATCAGAGATAAATTCCCAAATATCCGGGTGAAAAATGAAAATTTAAAAAAAATATCCGCTTTATTGAAGAATTAATAAACAGTAAAAGTTCTTATCAACGTATTTATTTATGAATTCTGTTTAAAATTACCTTCATATGATATGGCGAAAAAGCCTCGCTGAAATCTTAGGTTATAAATGTATCTATGTCAATATATATATATATATATATATATATATATATATATATATATATATATATATCCGAATAATGATTTTTTATATAAACTCAGACTTAATCTTTTTAATTCATTCTGGTTTAAGAATGCTACCTAAACGAGAGAATTGATAAGTATTCTCAAATATTTCTTCTTATAAGCAATTGGAATTGTTATAATGCTTCATTATATAACACCTTATTTATAATTATAAGCAAAATATAACCGATCTTATAAGCAATTGAATTGTTATAATGCTTCATTATATAACACCTTATTTATAATTATAAGCAAAATATAACCGATCTTATAAGCAATTGGAATTGTTATAATGCTTCATTATATAACACCTTATTTATAATTATAAGCAAAATATAACCGAAGATACAAACCCACAAAGACAAAACCTATATTCAGATTGCTGACTAATTCTAATTGCATAATTAGTACACAAACAAATTTCTGAAATGGTGTAATAGCTAAGATAAATAGCTGAGTATAAATATAGTAACAGTCAATAATAAAACTGCTTATGTAAACCATTAACAGAGCCTTTAATTTAAATAATGGTAAACTATTGAAAGCCTCAGTTATGCTCTTGATTATAGAAAATACCACCACATACAAATGCTCCTCAATATTTCAAAGCCTTAAAATCGTTTTTTTTATAATAAGAACTTTGTAATTGTTTTCCCTCTTTAATTTGATATGTATTTCAAAATTGTTGTAAGTAATTTATTAAATTGGGGCAATACATTATTTACATATACATTTTTTCCTAATTATGGTATATAGATAAAGATGGAAATGCGAATCAAACATAGAAGTTCGTGATAATTGTATAAAATTGGAACGAGGTATAAATTGTGTCTCCATTTTATTTATATCTATCTAAATATTCGAACTGAGTTAAGAGCGTTTTCCTTACAAATTTATGAATTAGATGTCAAATTATTTTAAAAGAATTTGTTCAGTGTTGAACAAATAATTCTTGTGACGCCCACAACAACAAGTGAATATTTGTCGCGAGAGGGCGCTAGTGTGTGTAGTGTACAGTGTATGTGTGAACAGACTTAAGAGTAAGAGCGTATGGAGATCACTCGAGTTAAAATTCTTTTATCTTAGTCCTAGAAGTGTAAATTTAAAAGTAAGTTCAGTTTACACTCCCTTCTTTAGAACTCATAGTAAGAAAATGATAAAATATAGAACTAATTCAGTGGAATTGAAGATTCTAATTTAAACTATGAATGAAACGCTAAATCTTCAAAGAAATAAGGAAACAATGCTAAATCTGGAAGATACAAGTAAGAAAATTAGGGCTATTATTTAGATCGCGACATTTGCCTCTTAACCTGAATATTACAAAAAT
Organism: Trichonephila clavipes; assembly: GCA_019973935.1. Classification (NCBI taxonomy): domain Eukaryota; kingdom Metazoa; phylum Arthropoda; class Arachnida; order Araneae; family Nephilidae; genus Trichonephila; species Trichonephila clavipes. The sequence continues at coordinate 624,397 of BMAU01018473.1, read as the reverse complement.
TCTCCTGCAGTGTATGGAATGCCAATTTTTTCATATAAATTTGCTGAATCTCTAGTTTGCTTGAATATCTTAACTTTATAGCTTGAAGATTTGTTTAATGCATTACATCAGTGTTTCTCAAACTGTGGGGTCTCGAGCATATTGAAAAGTCAAAAACAAAACATTATTTAAAAAATTATTAATTTACTGAAAGTAAACAACAAAATATATTCTGACATAATAAAAAATAAAATACTCATTTACAGTGATATATTACACTTATAAATGTATCATAATACAACACAATGTATTTTATAATTAATTTAACAATCTTAAGTTAAGAACAAGTTTAATAATTAACAGTGACCCCATGATATTGTCATATATAAAATTATATACAAAAATTAACACTTATCTTTATAATTTGTGCCGCTTATAATTAATCCCTTGACTGCCGATTAAAATTTACGAGATTTGTTATACACTTAGGAATGCGTATGTGGTGTCTTTATTTTTGGGGGGGGTGAAGAATAAGGAGCAAATAATCGGAAATATTTGACAAACATTGTCAAGGTCCATTTATTGCATTCCAAAGCCTTCGGAATAATTATATCGATAGCAGTGTAGAGAAAATATCGCACTTCGGAAAGACGTATACATACGTCCAGGGAAATTAACGCTTTGACTGAGCGAGGCGTTTATATACGCCGGTGGAACTTAAGAGATTGTGGTCGTATTGTAGTTTTAGCGTCGTATTATTGAATTCAGTACATTGTTATTGTATGAGGGGGGCGCGATAAAAATGATGATTGAATATTGGGTCGCGACTATGGAAACTGTGAGAAGCACTGCATTATATTATGATACAAAAAAAAGAAATGCCAAAAATATGCATAAAAACATTTCTTAAATGCAATTTAGATGCAATAATAATGTTAAGTGTTTTAAGAATAATATTGTAAATGTACATATTTTTTATATAATTAGAATCCATATTTTTATATAATATGATGCAAATTGTTACCCAAAACTAGTTGCATTTTATTTAAATATAATATTAAATACATTTGAGCATAATATAATTTTATGAGCTTTGAATGCAAGCCACTTGAGAGTCATAATGTAGTTATATCTGCCTCAAAGTTATTTTAATGCCATAGTCCTTAATTATATTGACATTGGAATATCTTTCTCCTAATGTATTTGGATAATGAACATTAATAAACATTTCGATAGAATTGTGTTTATTGTAGAATATGTAATGTAATACAATGAATAATGTAACAACATAGAGTATATATTGGTAAATCTTATCTTCGAAACCGCTGGAAGAAATATGTTTTATGTAAGTAAAATGCTACAAGATGGCAAAAAGCATTTTATTTATATGTAGTTTTCATAAGGAGCTTTTGTTATAGCAATAGTTAGTGATATTTTGTAGAGGATTTTCACATGTATTTATTTCCCTTTATTAATTTCTGGAGCTTTTTTGTATATGGCGTATTTTAATTAGCCTCTCCTTGTGTGCAGGAACTGTGATATATGTAAATACTCACATTACTATTGAAGTACAACTGTAGTGAAAAATAAAAATACAACTGTGATAAGAAAAGATAGGGGGGACTAGAAGAAGAATTTTGGAGATACCATGCAGAGTATGAAGAAAATTTAGCAAAACGTTAAGAAATAATTCTGAAGTTGTTAAGAATCAAACAGAGATTGAGCTTCATATTTGGCTTTATTTATGGATTATATATTGCTTAATATTTTTAGTTCATATACAGTAAAATATGCTTTATGCGAGAACGCTTAAGAAGAAATATCAGTTACCACGCTTAACTCGAAAACATTTCTCTTCTGGGAATGAAACAAATACGGAAAACACCTGATTCATTGGATTGTCCTATTATATTATTAGAAGAACTCATTGTAGTAGAGGATGTTAATGTGTGCACGGCCCTAATTATGGCAGACAAAGACATTTTGGAGTTTGTTCAAAGCTAAAAAAAATATCACTGGTGCAGATTCTGATGACGAAAATGAAGTAAATAATTCAGCTCCTGTTCCCACCTCATCCGAAATGGGGAACATAGGGAAAAGTCTGCGCATTTATTTAGAAGAACATTCATATGGTGAAATAAATAATAAAAGGTACGATACCAAACAATTTCTTGGCAATTTGATGCTAAGAAAAACAATGCAAAGAAAAATATCAGATTATTTTCTAAAAACTCAATAAATGTTTTATTTTCCAAAAAAAAATTGAAAATTTTGTATTAAATGACTTGAAGTTCTTGTGAATGTTTTTGTTTCATTGACTTTCATTAAATACATGCATATACAAATATCTTTGTAAATAAAATATAATCTCTAATAAACTTAATTTTGTTAATATATGGGTTTTTTTCTTGTAATATCCTTCAACACGAATAAGTACTTAAATCCCTTCAATTTCGTCTTAAGAGATTTTTACTGTGTTTCATTCATTTAGGGAAACTGCTCCAAGTGTATAACTGTTTTATTACATTTTGACCAATAATAACACATAAGTTAAAACTTGTATTTATTTGATTACTTCTGACCCAATGTTGTCTTTGAATGCTAATGTACAACTTTGCAGCTAATAAAGCGTAGCATGTTGTCAAAGCATTTCTCCATTATATTGAAGATGCTTATAACACGAAAACTAATTAATTTCTAGATTCAAGTGAAAACACATTTTAAAGAATTTCAAACACTGTAAGAGGCCCACGCATCTCTCGCGAGCACCAAAATGTGTGGGGTTAAGAGAAGAAACAATCGACATGATTCAACTAATCAATTTATTTCAACACTAAGAACAGACACAATTTCAACTAATAATATTAAGAGGATGTCTCAATGAAAACGGTGAAAGTGGAACAACGACTGTAAACCGTGAGATATTAGGCGACTAACAAACTTGATCCTTATCTTAATTAAGGATATAACCAATTATCCGATTTAATCTAATCTTAATTCAATCTTAGGAAACAATCGTCTCTTTAAGGTTTCTTTCTAATAAATAGCAAAGCTCTATAAATCTAATATTATACCCTTAGTAGCAATCTCAACTGTATCAAGTATATCTTCGCTCCTTCTCTCCTCTCAAGCTAGAAAACCTCACCTATTTATAGTAAGTTAATTTGCATGCCACGATTCTCTTCTTACGAAGGGTTGGTTGTGAATAACGCGAATTGATAGCCGAAAGATTTCCCAAGATGATTAATTAGACGATCGCGTATAGATTTATCATAACACACACACAAAGATAGTGAATTTTACAATTTATTAATGTGTTGTTAAAACGCATTGTGTGTGGTATGTTGTTTAAAAAGTTTTACAACTGCTAACAAAGACTTCACATTTACTAGATTGACAGATATAAGTCAATAACTTCTTTAGGTAAAGATCAAAGTATAATTAATCTGTTGAAAATCATGGGTGGAATTAATTAGTTAGAACAAAATAAGATTTATAATTAGCTAGAAAAAAATTGTTAAATTGACGAGTACTTTGCATTTTCTTTGTTCCCTGCATCCAGCTTTAATTTTGGAAGCACGAAGAAAAATAAGCAGTTTTCAAAGGCATCCAAAGTTTTCCCAAGAACGAGAAAGGGAAAAATATTTTTTAAGTCTTCCGACAAGTTATGACTTCCAGCTACGTAAATCAGTATGTTTTTACCATGATCTATCCTTATCTGACTTGCAAACAAGCTGTTCAAGAATTAAATCTAATCTTCAAAAGCCACGTTTTTCTGATCCAGTTACAAGTAATTTTTCAAATGAAGATAATCCATTGACAAGGAAATATGTGTGTTTTTTGAAAAAACTTGACTCTTCTAATTACTCCCTTCAAAGAGTTCTGCACAATTTGGATAGTTGCCAGAATAATTAAAACGATGGAGGTTTTGGGTGCATAAAATTAAATTCTAAAGGGAGAAAAAAAAACTTTTTTTTTAATTTTGAGATAAACCAGTATTTCTTGGCTTTCACATAACTTAGCTGCTAAGCCATGAGGAGAAGAATTTGTAATTATCCATTTTTGTAGTTTTAATGATTGTTTAGAAAATATGTAATTTCGTATTGTAATTTCTGCACAGAAATATCTAATCTTTCGTGCTTTTTAAAAATAGAAATATCCAATCATTTGAGAAAAAGTGTATTGATAATTTGTAAATTTTAAAAATAGTCTTCATTTTCTTTGATTACTGTTAAATGAAGCTAATCATAAACTTACATGCAGTAGAAGTCATTACGGATTTCAAATATTTATTGAAATGTGTATTAATAATTCTAAAGCACAACACTTTATTCAAAAATTAATCTCAGGAGTGTAATTAAAAGAAAAAGAGGACAGATTAGAATAAAAGAAAAATAATTTAGGTATCAGCGTATTTTTCAGAGAAGCTATTGTTGTGCTAAAGAATCGTAATAAGAGGAGTCTTCGGGACATTTCAAGGAATTTGCTTATTTCTTTGTCCGAGCTATTATCTCGAAATTAAAACTAAAGGTTTAGAATTTTTTTTATTGTAAAATCATTCTAAAATAATTATTCAAGCATATTGAGGTTGTTGATTCACAAAAGAATGATATTTTTTGTCGTTCCTGAAAGCGAGTTTAATTTAAATTTCGAATAAGAATTTCCTAAATAAAAATAACTTTGATGAGAACTTTCATTTGAGATGCGTTGTATGAAATTCTAGAAGTCGTTCATACTTTCAGAGAAAATGAGAATATAAGTCGAGTGAAGGGAGGAGTGGAACGAAAAAAAAATAATTAAACTCCAGCAAAATTCCTCTATTCTTTTCAGTTTAAGCATAGTTTGTTTTTGATTTATTTATCGTCACTGGCTTCTTCATTAAAATTCTCGTTTTCGCATGCATCCACCTACAAACTAATTAGACACCCTAATTTCAAGTCCTACTGATAATTTTTCATTATTACAACACTAATTAAAAGAGCTGTGGGTTCATCTGCTCGCGAGAACATCTCATGAAAAAGACATCTTGATTAAAAATGGCGTCTTCTTCTTTTGCGCGGGAAAGCTGAAACAAAGAGCTGACAAAGAAGCCTGCCACGCAATTCCAAATTGTCGTTTGACGAGACCCTTTCTTTCTTTAACGACATAACGAAATTAACAACGGACTGCGGAACATTCTTCAAGCCGGAGGATCATTAAAAATGACAAATTGGAACGAAAAGTTTACCTTTTCTTTTAACCCGAACATAAATAAGCGATTCGCTAGGCTAGTTTTTAATGACTTCGTTAAACGTATCGAATAACCGTTGCCGAGCCAGATGTAAATAATAAGAAAATTCTACGACTCACTCCTACCATATAAAAATGGCGTCGCTATTTTAATTAACGCGGTGGTTCGTTCTGCGTGCCAGCAATAGGTGGACATTTTAATTAAAGCAGTTTTCTGGTACATATTTGATGACGGAGGATCTAGGATTTCAGCCTGGCTTACGAACCTTTAAAACTCGGTAATAGGACACTTTATGCTGCTGATTAATACGCTTGCCTTGCGTCCTCCGCGCGTAAATTTGAAGAAGCAGGGTGGGGGGATAAAAACGCAGGAAAGCAATGTAATCTAAGTCTCTGCTTATTTCCAGCTCTGGAGTTGTTTTCGTTTGTGATGGTTGCGTTGATGGGTGGGATAGAAGGAAAACAATTCCTTTCTAAAAGAATGTATTTATCCGTTTAAAATTAAAACAGTTTAGTCGCGCAAATACAAACAAGAGAAATCAATTAGAGAGGAGAATAAAATAAATAAACAATGATGTGGATATGGTTTCAAAGGAGATCGATTGATGAGGATATTTTTTAGAAAGCTGAGTTATTTCTTTAAATGCATGTAATGTTAAATCTAAAAGGTAAAAAACTATAATAACAAACTTATTCTGCGGATCAAGAACTTTCTTTAAAAATGGAATTTATATCAAGTTCATTTCTATTTCATGATTTAAAAGTATTAGGTTGCCAATTAATTTCCCACCGTTTCTTTTTTTTTTAATTTAAAATTCCTCGTGTCATTAAAGGTTTTTAATCATTCGAAAGAAGCCTCTTTGTTCTACCACAGTCTATATGTTTTGTTTTTAGTTCCAATTAATTTATGTAAATTTTCAGATCATTAAAATCGAGTTAAGAAACAAGATTAGTTTCGACATTTTAATCAAGGTTCTAAGGCCACGATAGCTGTTCGTGACATTGTTGCTGTCTATGGAAAGGGTGGGTGCACAGAGAACCACTCGTGATTGGTATACTAAGTTAAAAAACTGAAATTTAACCAACAAAGATTCATCTCGTATTGGTAGTCCTGTTAAGTTTAAGGAAGAGCGATTATATAACCCTAGAACGTCCAGGATTTCGATTACCCTTAAGCGTCCACCGGTGTCAAGAGACCGCGATAGCCTAGTGGCTAAGAGTACAGACTCCTGGCCGGCGTGTCATGAGTCCGAGTCTAATACAGAAGATCCGTCGTGTAGGGGCGCGATGCACGTTAAAGTTATCGAAAGCTCAAACATCCTTTACTTGGTGTGATGTGGTAGTTAAGAGAGGTGGTGCCGTACTCGTCACTTGACCACGGTTCAAAATTACGAGATCCGTCGCAAAAAGCACTAGAATAGCTGAACAATATGCGACGCTAATATTCACTCACTCACCACCTGTGTCGTTTCGACACTGTTGCCACTCCTAATAAATTCAACATTTTCTGTTTTGTATTGATTAATATTTGTTTATTCTTTTTGAAACTGGCAACATAATTTAAGTTAAGTAAGTTCATGGAATATTATAAGTTGTGTTACGTTTTACGCTGAGAAATTATCTGTATAATATTTTATTTTTATGGAGAGTGTGCTCAAATAATTGATTCTTTCATGCATATAGCTTCATTAATTCATAAGCGTAAATAGCCTCGTTTTATCCCGCATGTGTGTAAGAAAAATCAAAGAATATTGAAATCGAAAAAGAGTAGTTTCTCGAGTTACAACAGACACCGCGATATAAAATTTATAAAAGAATTATAATAATTAAATAATTTCAGGACTCCTGCTCTGTGTACAGTTTAGTTTTAAGAGTTTTTAATATTATTTCGCGTAATTATAATTTATTATTATTCTTTATATCATAATTAACGGACGTTGACATTATGTTTCACGAAGTTTTTGGACCACAGCTTTGTCGCAAATCTCCCAGGAGCATTACTATTATGAGATATCCATTCTGTGCCATCTGTAGCGACACATATGTATATCAGGATTTACTGGAATATTATCAATTACATCGGCACTTTCTTCAGATTATTCGCAGTCACTTTCGCTCAATGTTAAATCTTCGTTGGAGTCTAAATTAGAGCAAGACAGCTAACCACTATCAGATTCAATCTCAAAAAGCTCTTGCAACAAATTGGCAATTTCATCAGGACTTAAACCTTTTTCTACGAGTCATCGTTTCAGGTTGTCTGCTCTGCACAAGGTTCGAAAATTGAATGATATATTTTTTTATGAGCAGATAAGCAAATGTTATGCAACGAAACGCTTAGACACAATTTTCTGACTCATTCCCGCTGTTAAATCAATAACACTGCATTCAAGTACAAATGAATATGCGATATTCATTTGAAGTTTATTTCACTTCTGAAGTTTATTTTACCAATGGTATCTACTTAGTGAACTGTCTTTTGCTGAACAACAGCTATTTACAATGATAAATAGCTTCTTGGTGTCGAAGTGACACCAGCGGACGTTCTAAGTATATTTAGATTTAGTTTTAAAAATACTCTCCTAATCCTAACTCCTAGAATCACAAAAACCTTTCTGTGTAATCACTATGGAAAATTAATTCTCCGTAAATATGAGGAAAGGAAAGCAAACTAAACAGGCTTCGGTGTCCAATTGACACGGATGGACATTATAGTATTATACCAATTTTAGCACGCATCAAACTGACGGATAAAATGGAATGTTCCCACACCGATACAGTGATTTTTCCTTTATGGGAAAGCGTGAGGCAGCATGGATTCTACTTGCTTTAACCCTTTTGTGGCGGTGTGCGCAAGTCTCGAACCCCCTTATTGGATGTTTGGCGATTCAATGAAACTTTCCGTCGGAACTATCAGTCCTATAGATCAAGTACCAAACGCAATTCAATGTTGTATAATCCAGCTGCCGGTGAAACATTTTAGGGGGATGCACATGTGACACACCTTTTTTTAAAAAGTTTTCCGTGTATCAGTATATCGTCGCGAAAAGGTTAAGTGACAACAAAATTCATCGAACCACGATCTCCACTGGTTTGCTTGATCGTCACTGCTCAACTCATGGACGTAAGAAACTTTTAATCTTTTTCAACTATTGAGCGTGGAGCCTTATTTATACTGATACAGAATTTAGAGCTTGGTTGAATGAATTCTTGTGAGTCGAAACCGGAAGATTTCTACCAACGAGATATGGGAAAACCTCGACAGTTGGGCAGAAGTTGTAAACAACAGTAAATAATATATTACTTATTAATTAATAAATTTTTGATTAAAAATAAACTTTAAAATTTTTTTTAAAAAATGGAAGGAAACTTATTTGTCAACCTAATACATTTTGACTAATTATTATGTTTAATTAAAATAATGAGATGTATGCTTTTTTTATCGAAAGAAATGCTAATATTTTCGGTTTTTTAGAGCAGCCCATTATAAAAATAGAGTTTAGATTTATTTAATTTATTAAGTAACAACATTATTTATTAAGTTCATCAAATACATTTTTAGTCCTTAAAATATAAAATTGTTTTAATCTATTTATTGATTGTTCTTAACATAACATTTCGAAACGGTGCAATGTTTATTGACGACGGACCTCATAATTTTGAGTCATGATCATGTGGCAAAAATGAGACAGGAGTTGACACCGCATGCGGCAAGCTTCCATAACACACCAGTGTAAGAACTCTAAGCTACCTCAGAATTAATGTGAATGAATCCGTCTACACGATGGATCTTCAGTGACACCAGGATTAGACAACTCTAGCCATGAGTTCATGACGAGATGGCCACTAAGTTACCACAGCTACAAGTGAGTGAATATTAACTATTCTACCACTCGATGACTTTCGGGGACAAACCTGGCAATTTTGAACCATGGACAAGTGACGAAGACGAAACCTGAGCGGGAATCCCCCTCTCCTAACTTCCTCACCACGGGAGGATATTTGAGCCTCGACAGATTCAACGTGACCACAGCTTCAAAAGAAACTGAAATGTGAGTCTGTAGACTAACGATTGTAAAATACGAGATCAGTTCACCAGAATACGCTGCCCCTTGGTAAACTTTGGTAAAAAATAGGGTGCGTGTTTACAAAGAAATATGCGCAGTTATTTTTGGAATTAGTTATTTTAAGTAAAAAAAGAAAAAAGAAACTTCGCTGAACCGCAATGTGCTGATAAAAATATCTTAGACTAAGTATAATTCTTGTTTCAGTATTTTTCCCCCTAACTGCTTCCTTAAACTTTCTAAAGGCTTAGCTTGTTGCTCTCGTCTTACACTAAAGCACTGTGAAAGGTCTTAAGTCCTATTAAGTTTATTCTGCCTACTTTTTTTATCCCTCCGGTTTCTAATCTAACAGGGTTTTCTTTTCTCCTAGAAATCTCCCTCACGAGGTCTGGTGTGATAAAGAAAAGCAACAACTCACCACAACCCTTTAATCCCTTGCCTGGGATTAAGTTCACGTACACGTCGAGAGAACCCCCCCCCCCCTCTTTCCCGCAAATTACCGGCAGCAAAAATAGCATCAGCAGATTGGTGCTTAGGCCGCCTGCTCCTAGAAAACATCTTATCTCGGGCCAACAAAGCCGAAAGACCTTCTAAAACTGAAGTACTTCTGATGGGTTTTAAATGCTGTACTTGGGGAAGCAAATTTGATGGTGAATCGTATTCTTTCTCCTCCCCCTCTCCACCCTTTTCACTTCCTAGTTCCAGCGAACAACCCCCTGTAGTCTTCTTTTAATACAAGGTGAGGACCGAAGATTTCCCGTTCGATGAAAAGTTTCCCAAAGAATTAGGAGTTAAGTTTTGCGCTCGGTAGAGAGAATGGGAGGTTTTATAAGGAGGCAATAAGAATAAAAATAAAAAAAAAATAGAAGCAATGCGGTAAAAATCACCGTTAGGGGTACTTCGACGCAACAGTTTTAAATTACTGGCTCAAATATGGTAGCCATGTGAAACAAATTCAGCGTTTCTGAGTGGTCCGTCTACTAGGAAATAAAAATAATCTTCCACCACAACTCATTCAACAGTTCTAAAAGGGGTAGGGGTGGATGAAAAGAGGTAGAAACTCGTAACCAAAATTCCCACACTTCAGACTTATTCTGTATAAATATGTAATGGTTGGTTGAATGCATAATGGATTGTTTTGTTTTGGATGAGTTTTATGGAATGAAGTGGGATTTGTTTAACTAGATAAACTTTTGCAGGAGGGAGGTTCGGAACACAATAAAGATTAATTTCCGTGCGTAATTAGACCCTTTATTTTCTCGTTTAACACGTTTTAGTTCCTCTTTTAAGTTTTGTGCGTGCAACTTTTATAAAAGTTTGCCTATAATCAGCAATTATACTTTTAAAGTTATTCAAATTAAGAAGAGTGTAAATATACGTTTTAATTTTTGAAAAGCTTTCGAAACGCTTCCAATTTTTTGGAAATGGTACAGTTTTTGCGCGTTATTTTTCAAAAACAAATTAATTAAATAATAATAAAGAAAATATGCAAGACAAAACTGAAATACTATATATAAAAATTTAGCATATAAAATTGATTACAGTTGATGTTTTTTTACATCATTGGAATGTTCAAAATCGAGAACGTGGTTACATAGTATGAATGCACATTATAGCATGAGTGAATGAATTTTCACGTCACTCTATTTAGCTATTCAAGGGCTTTTGGCGACGGACATTGTAATTTTGAACCATTTTCAAGTGACGAGGACACCCCACTCTACTCTCTTAACTTCCACACCCCACCACGAGAGTAGGTTTGAGTTTTGAAAAATTTAACATGCATCGTTCCCCTACACGGAGGGTCTTCAGCGGTACTAGGCTCGAACTTATGAAACGATGATCACAAGTCCGTTACCTTGATCCATAGGCTCCTATGGCCACGCACAGTAGACTGAGGGTGTGGCTAATGGCGTTGTGGTTATTGGTTGTGTTTATGGCTATCGGCGATGGACCTCGTACTTTGAACCTCGGTCAAGTGAGCTGATAGCAGTCTCTCTAAGCTACCACTCCTCACCAATGGGAGGAATTGAAGACACAACGGGGGATTTAACTCTCTCTCTCTGTGCATCCCGCGATTTCCACGGGCAACGTAGATGTAGCAAAATTTGCGCAAAATGCGATTTCCACGGGTATGCATTTTTCTGATTATTTAGCTGTGCAACCCGTGATGCTCCTGTTTATGTTTTGATTTATATTTTTATGCCTCTATTTTGATCATCTAATTCTACATTTTAAAATAAAAACTCTTTTACAAATTTGTTTATGTATTTTAAATTTAAAATGTAGTATGATTTTATAACGCATTTCAAATCGATATATTAATAAATTTGAAATGCGTAATAAAATCATACGCATTTTTTTTACGTACTTTGATAAAATAACTACGCAGTTGGAGGGTTAATGGGCATTAACCCCTCTTCATATGGTGTGTTAAGCAGAACCCATGACACGCTCGCGATTGTGAAGTCTATATACTGCGGCTACATGGTTTCAGAGTAGGATAAAAGTTCTAGAAAACATATCGTTTGTTCCTTTTACAAATTATAATGTCCAAAAGAAATTATTATACATTTTAAAAGTATCATTTATGCACCAAAAGTACGAAACCGAACTTTCTCAAATATATGGTAGGAAAAATTTATTAATAGGAAATATAAAAAGATCGTTAAGTTGATGATTATTATAATCGTCGTCAAAATTTGTTTTGTTTGACATGCATTAATTTATTTTCTTTTTGCAGAATATATATGTAGGAACATATGTCATGGGAAAAGAAAAAAATATATATAAATATAAGAAAAATAGACACATTTTAAAATTTAACTTAATCACATAATGTCTTCTGTTACTCAAACAAGTATTAATTTATTTTGTACATTTATATAGTAAGTAATGATGCTTTGGAATATACATGAAAACGGCAATTTAATTAAAGAATTTCCAACTATGTATGTGGAATCTAACCATTTCAGCGGGAATTTAAATAAAATATTATTTGAAGGAAGCTTAAATGAGAGATATTATTACTACAGCTACATCTTAGAATGGTTACTGCATTCTCATCTTCTATACGGAATTCAGTACGCGTAACCCGAATAAGACCTATCAATCTGCAAAGCACTCAGTGTAACCAAATCCTTCCCTACAATCAAATGGCAGACCCTCATAGGTGCGAATTAGAATGCAGTGACCACTGCTAGATTATATCAAATGTACTGAAAGCATCTAGATTCACAGAAGGCGTAGTATGAAATTTGGTAATAGTTTACCTATTCACACTATATATTGTCTACTAGAATGCTTTACGTTAGTGGTTATATCTGAATGTAAAGCTTAGGTTCTCAACCTTGGTTGAACTTTTCCATTGAATATTTATATACCACCCCCTCCCACTCAAGAGAAATAAGAGTGTACACAATATAGGGGGGGGACAAGAATTTATTTTAAAATAAAATTCTATTACGTAAGAACATATTTTTAAATTCGATTTTTTTTAAAGCCCCCAATTTTTTTTACTTGCGAATCTGAAACAGCTATTGCCACAAGTATATTTAAATGTGTATTATATGTTTTAGTTTTAGATAGACTATTGTTGATGGTGAAACGATATTGAATTTCTTCTTCATTTAAAAGAGAGGAATAAAAGTTTTAACTTATAAAGACGCTTTTGAATGAAGGTTTTGAGGATATGAAGTAATTCACAATAAACTATTGCTTTCAAAATAATAAAAGAATTGACACAGTTATAGCCTTTAAAGAATCCCAAGTTAATTCCTGGTTAATATATTGAATTATATATCTTGGATAATATACGTAAGGAAATGCAGAGACGAAACATTTTTCCTAATGCTCGCAGATAAAGACAACACGTACTGCACTCATACACGTACTTACTATATATATATCATACAATTTAGTGTAGGTCTAAATAAAATGTAATCTTTAAGTTTTTCATCCACTTCCCGACCTACCGAAATATATAAATTTTGATACACGTGATAGAAATGATTTAAATACATGCAATCCACATAAGGTAACCAGTATTAAAGTTGACTTTTGTTAGTATATAATCCGCGTGTTTTTTAAGTCTTTTTAGACTATGGTTAATCTGCTGAAAGCCCTTCGTGTCATCTCAACGTCCCCTAATGTTCTCTAGATATTTTAATGCCCCCCGAAAGTCTCAAACACCCACAAAGTGGCGTTACCGCCCACGCTGAAAAACTATGATTTAAAGTAATTTGCAATGTAAAACTTTTAAAAATCCTCCTTTTTTGAAGAAATTTTATTACTCGTTTAAAATGACTTTCTATAAGTGGAATTATTCTAATAATTACATTTAATTACATAACTAAGAGATTTATATTCGATATCACTGTACGAATGCGTCTGTTTAAATCAATTCCTTTTTATGTGAAATATTGCAACAATTAGTTCAGTTATGTGAATAAGCACGCATAGTTATGCGTCACTTATTTCTAAGTTTTTAATATTTAATATTTTTTAAGTTTATTATGCTTCTTCGCATACATATATTATAGCTTAGACCGGAAGTCCAGTAATTTTGTGAATTAACCGGCCTTTTCGTGTATTGAAAGAATGGTTAAAATTCGAATATTGAAAGTGAATAAAGGCATTAGCAACAACGGCAAGTATTTTAAACTCTGAAAGCGTAAAATCATTCATTCAGCGAAATTATTTTTAAATTTTTAATTATTTTATAGGAAAAAATATCCTTAAAATTACTATATAGTATCTATCCATTATATTTTTGAATTATCTTTAATACTTTACTGTATACTTATGCCCAAAATCAGCTGAAAATGCCAAAAGAAAGAAATCTTAATGGAAAAAAAAGAAAAGAAAGAAAAGAAATTGAATTATATGAATAACATGAGTAAATAAGTAAAAATAATCTATAAAAGATAAACGCAGCAAAATATTCAAAATTATAAAGACACCAAATGAGAGAAATTTGTGTTTCATATGTATTTATTATTCAAAAATCGTGATTTTCCCCCCAAAATGTAAGTATATGAAAAAACAGTAAGCTAAATAAGTGAAGGATTGTTAAGTTCTCATTGTAAAACAAGCTCGAATGTGAAGCCATTCAAGTGACTATCATAAATACGCTTGAACTGGAATATGAACCACTTTATTCCATTTGGAAAATTTAAAATAAGTGGCAAAAATGTCAGAGTAATATATTCATGCAATAACTTCCACCCTAAATTTAAACTTTTAGTGACTCTTTATCATTTCAGAAAGTGACTTTAATTTTTTTAGCTCAATTAAGTAAGAGTAGGATTTTAAACATGCATGAGAGCTCCTTAAACACCATTGATACTCATTAGGTGTTTCAGAGCTACTTGGCAGTGTTTGTTATTCATTCTTTGACCTCAGACCCGAGCTGGCGTAATTCTCATCCTGTGAGCATTCATTTTCTGGCGTCTTGGCGACAATTTAACAAACAAAGAACAGCGATATATTTCCAGAGCTATCATTCATGATTTCGGAAGCTTGCAGATCGACTTGAAATTCGCACTAATCTGCATTAATTTCGAGAGCCCGCCATTAGGCACTTTAGTGGGAAAAGAGAGAGTCATTGCATTGAAAAGTTTAAGTTTGTTATGAAAGCCCGCATTATTCTTTTATAATGAGGTGATTACATTAAGTAGGGGCAGTTTTTCTTGGTTTCTTGCTATGATGAGAATTTTACTGTTTTTACTGCAAGCGCATTATTACATTCTTAACACACCTACATAAATATTATGAATTATTATTCTTAAAAAGATAAATCAGGAAATAAATTTAGCAATTTACGTGAATTGATTAATTTCTAAAGTAATAATTTCCGCTGCATAGAGTGAATGCACGTTACGGCTGTCGAAGATCTCACGGGGGCGTATTATGACAACTCAGAGAGAGGTACGTAACATTGACATTACTTCCCGAACGGCACCAGTTCTTAAAGAAGCATTTATGCTATTAGGACCAAGTGCTAAAAGAATTAACTTATCTGTAAACGAGAATAAAGCTAAATATTTACCTTGTTTTAAGTCCAACTTACAACTTAGTCACATAGAAATTAGAAATTTGAAAAAGTCAACAGTGTTATTTATTTGGGAACGGAGATAAATAATAACACACACAAGTAATATAAAAAAAAATTAAGTCGATTCCTACTTAGATCAACAAAGAAAATTTTATTTTATCTACTTTTTATTAAATAGTTACAATTAATATAAATATGTGTATACATAGTACAGAATCATAACATTAAGTGGTACTTAGTTTTTATTAATTATCATTAAAGTATCTTATTGTCATCCAAAACAATCGTGTCTAAATTTCAGTTCAAATGTGAGAAGAACACGTGAGAAGAAAACCTTTTCAAGTTTTGACGCAAGTCGCCAAAAGAGTCGCTAAGTAGCCAAAAATGATGCCAACGTGGTTGTATTTGTAATTCTTTAAATAATTAGTTTGAATCAATTACTTTTTATTAATTATTATTATTATATTATTGTATTGTCATCCAAAATAAACCCCTATATAAAATTTCAGCTCAATTGAGCACTTAAAAATGCATTTTATTAACGATTGAGTGTGTAAGTGTTTATTAACGTCGCATTGTAAAACAACAGGAGTGTTAATGGTGAAGGACATGGTAATTTTGAGCTTCGATCAAATGACGAGAACGACATTTGAGCTGGCACTTGTCTCTTCGGTCTACTACACATTATCAACGAGAGAACGTTGATCCACGACAAATTTAACATGTATCAGCCCTTCTACATGATGTGGTGGGTCTTCATTGGCACTAGGACTCGAACGCATGACCTGCCTGCCGCGAGTTCGTGACCATGACCACTAGTTTACTGCAACCCCTTATGTTGCTCTGAAGCGCGACGTACACAGAAACATTCAATCAAAAAAAAAATTGTAAAAATAACTGACTCGGTAAGAAAGTATTGTCTTGCAACAGAGTTCTCAAAAGTGGGGCTTGGGTTTCAACCCCAATATACCAACAGATTTGTAGATTGTATCATAGACATTACTTGTTGGTGCTTTCACATTCCCGTCTTTTTTAAACATATACCGATTCCCCCATAGGAGAAGCCTTTGCACGTTAGTGTTCATCGAGATTACAAATATTTTATCACGAATTAGAGATATAAACTAAAGATTATAGGAAAATTGGTGTATTCTTAATAAACTTATGAAATAAGGACATTTGATACTTAAACAAAGTCATCTTGATAATTTATGTATATTTTTCAATCATAGTTTCGTAATACATTTTAACATGCACCCTCCCTATATACAGACTCGAATGGCTTTTGAAAATATTCTGAGACTTTTTATAGAAGTATTTCTTATTTAGTTGAGAAATAATTTATTTATTATTTGTTTCTCCTTGTTTTAATAAAAAATGATAATAAACCATAAAAAAACTTCAAGTTCCGCTTTAAATTTAGTTTATTCAGCGTTTTAATCAAGTTTGAAAACCCGAAAACATTTTTAAAGTCATAATTTTTTTTTCAATTTAACTTTTTTGCAACAAACTTGAATCATAAGTTTTTTTTTCATAAAAAATATCCTACGCATAATAAAGTATTTATGTTTAAAGTAAACGAAAGAAATTTTTTCGAATGTGTAGAAGAAAGATATTTTCGAAACAACTATAAGTGAGATCATATTAAAGCAGATATTTTTTTAATTAAATTTGGTATAAGGAATTTATCTGCACATTCAATTAATTGTAGATCCCAATCCTATTAATGTAAGAGTTTTGTCCTTCGCGCTAGAATGCATCCCTCTGAATTTATGTGTTCGGCGATTTACACTGTCTGGTCACTTAGAAGGGCCAGACAGCGTGGACTTACCATTTCGGGACGCATAATTTTCAGGTTAATGGCCTCTCTCGACATCGCAAGGCTCATAACTTCAGATCGTTCCAAACAACCCATCAGCGCGTCTGTCAACAAAGGAGGTGTGATCACGAATGCAGGTTGGGATGTTTGAAGTGTAATAGCTGTAAATGGTTAGCAGCTATAGTGAATCAGCGTGCTTTATTTCATGTCCTGCAGTACGGAGGGGAATAGGAAATCACTCGATCCTGGATGCAAACTACTCGAGGTAAGAGGGATTTGTACTATTGCACTACCAAACTATAGTCTTGCTTCCCTTTATTCGAGGATAAATAGTTCTTACTTATAATCTTACTATTACAAAATTATACAAAACAAATCTAGGTAGAATGAATAGTTGTATTTTCTTACTATTAGAGATGGCTTCGGTTTATTAATCAAACTAAAAGGCATACATTAATACTAAAATTGATTTTCGCAGGTAATTTCAATTAGATTGAAAACATAAATATGTTTAATAGTACAAACTTCACTTAAGATAGCTGTTCTTAAATTGGAGTCTGCGGAGTCTGTCATATATCATTAAGATTTTCTCTTTTAGAAACTCTGAAAAGTTTCGAGAAAAAAATTGAAAGAAGTGCCATCTTAGACTACATCACTAAATTGCTTTTATTGAGAAAAACTCTTCTAGAACATGTATTTCGACCAATACTATTAAGTCTGGGAAGGGTGTTCAAATTCTTGGGTCCACGATGTCAATTTGATACTTGGGGTAATTGGTGATCTAAAGTTTAAGAACCACTGATTTAAGGGATTTAGGTATTCAACTCAATCGTGGAAAGGATGAGAAGATTTTGTGTTTTTAGTACTACATTTTATTTCACACACAACGAACAACGACGAAACACAATACAAATACACGCAAACAACCACACATTACATTTAGAACATTCTCAAAAACATTCATTTTTGTTCCCGAAATCTCGTCTTTTTATAGTCATGATCAACCGGGAACTATTAAAATGATATAATTTACGGGAAAGAATTTTTTGATTGATCTTAATGAATGGGCGAGGCAAAGTTGCCACATTTTGTTCTAAAAACTGTAAAGTTTTAGGGAGACAAGGCTATGGTTACATCCAGTTAAGTGGGTACATAAGGAATTAATTATCACACGAAGTCTTTGAAGGCCCAAGAACATTATGAATTAAAATCTACTGAAAAAAATTAAAGTGATTTATTACAGATGTATTCATAGGATTTGTATTTAATTGTATAACTGTATAAAAAGCTTACATTAAAATAATGAGAAAAAAATTCTAGAAAATTTTATATTTATAAAAGTTTATTTGAAGACCATTTCAAAGTGTCTTCCGTGATATTGGAATTCCAAAAGAATAAGAGAGAGTGCAGGGGAGTTCTATATTTAATTATAATCAATAGTAAAGAGTGACCGCGGTAGACTACTGGTTTTGATTACAAACTCGTTCCCAACATGTCATGGGTTTCAGCTGTAGCGCCACTGATGATCCAATGCGTAGAGGAGCTGATTAACGCTAAATCTGTCGAGGCTCAAATATGTTCTTACGTTGGCGTGGTGTGGCAAGTTAAATGAGGAGTGCCAGCTCTGGTGTCGTCATCACTCGAACGAGGTTCAAAATTACGAGGTTCATCGCCATTTGCTATCGTGTTGCTTTATATTGCGACGATAATAAGCTCTCTTTCAACCAATATAAAATAAATATTATAGAATTTCTTTTTTTCTTTTTTGCATTTAGATATTTTTTACTCAAGCAAAAGTGTCATTTTGTGCGTAAGAATACATTTGCATTTAAACTTTTAATAATACTTCATCAAATAAAATAAACAAAATTTCATGTGAAGGCTGGATTTTACTTATAAAACTATGAAATGACATTTTCATACAGTAAAGAAGTATAAATTTTATATCGTCAGATAAACCTTAAAAAATTCCTCTTCGGCAATTGAATCCCAACTGTTTCCGACATTCCAACTACACGAGTTTTGAACATAACCACCAATAAAGTACCAAGAAGTCGAGTATAAGAATGAACGCCTTGTTAAATACAACTTAACAACATAAAAAAAAAGTTAAGTGACCACAATCCTTGTTGCCGTGCTCTCCGCCAAGACGCAACCTGTCACTAGCTTTGGCCAAAAGGTGGGGATGGACAGCAACCAAAAGAAAAAGAGGACCACATCGATCGGAAAAAGGCTTCCTAGCAACAGGAAACAATACGTGGCTCCGCACCGAACCGAATTCCAATCCCACAGAAAGAAGAAGAGACATCGGAACACTTTCGTCGGTGACAGGAATTGATTTCACCTGAACGATCTTCTTCTGACTTCCTGGCCACCCTATTCGGAAATCGTTAGCACTCGGGGATTTTTACCTCTTTTTATTCCACCGTCACCACTTAATCGCTTGTTCGAAAAGCCTCTCCTTACGTAATTGATGGCTTTACTATCAGGTGATGCACCCACACGTTACTTTCCACCACCCCTTATCCTTAATGACAGCGATAGCCCACATCGGTAATGGGCACCTCCACCAACCCCGTTGGACAAATTACCGCAAAAAGGGACCCCCTCCTTCTCTGGTGAATACATCGTTCCCTGGATGGGCACCTATTCCATCATTACCTATGCACTGAGTTCTGTAATGCCGCCATATTAGGCACCTAATCGGTTATGGTGAGGAACGAGGTGAAAATTAGTCGTGCCATCCCAACTGGGACAATTTTTTATTATTTTTTTCCTACATTCCTTTTTGTCCCCATTTCACCATACCGATTGCTAATAGGTGTCGACAAAAATGGATCTCTTGTTGAACATACGAGTATGGGGGTACTCTTATTTTCATAGCTCCTGACATTGGTAAAATTAAAAGGTTCAACACCTGCGTGCTTTTTTGCTATTTTTGAATCGTGTTGTGGCTGTAAAAAGCAATGATTATATCAAGGTTTAAGGAAAATATGATTCTGCAGTTTAATTTCTTCATTCATATTAATGAATTTACTCTAACAGGAAGTTTTAATGATCCACTATTACTCAGCGTGTGAACAGATCCTCGAATTTAAATATCAAATCAACTTCGTAATTAACAAAATGAAGTTGCAATGTTAGAGTTTATTTGAAATTACAATTTTCTTCTTGTTCTTTCTAATATTAAACATCAAAAATATCCATAGTGATAATACCTCCCATTTAAAATGATTAAAAATAGATAAATAATATTGGAATTTAAACTTGATATAATTAAAAACATTAAATTAAAACTATATTTTACATCTGATTAGTTTCTTATTTTAAAGCAAGATTGATTTTTTTATAAAAAATAACAATTTAATGAACTAAACATATTGACAAAGAACGATTAAGACATCAATTAATTTATCTTATCCTAGATTGAAATAAACTATAAAAAATTCATATATGACTAAATATCATTCCATCCCTAAATTCTTATTTAAAAAAGCTAGATTAATTTAACGTTATTACTTTTATTAATACATTTTTTGCTAAAAGAAAAGTGTATAAATAAAAGCTTATTTTGTTTTTAGATATCATAAATTTAAAGTCATATATATACCCATAAAAAAAGAAGTGCATTCATAATTGGTTTAATGAAAGAGTAGAAAGAATGTAGCTGTTTTAGAATGTAGCCTTTTTTATTTTCATATTTTTGCATGAAGTTAAATGCTTCAAAATTATTTTATTGTATGAAGTCCTCATTCTAAAATTATGTAGTTTCAAGTGTGGAAAGAAAAATCAATTGAATAAAATAAGAATTTACTTCATCTAGTAATAACAACCACGTATTTTGTTTTGAAAGGCAGTATTACACTATTTACCATTGAAAAAAAAACATTAATTTTAAATTTCTAGCATTTATTAAATATCTTAAAATTTTGAGGGCATTTTAAATGTAAATATTAAAGGACAACAATGTGGCATTCCTATTTAATTTTTAATCTGCTTATAGATTCAATGAATCTGACTACAAATTTGATGTTGTTCTTGAATTTCAGCTATAGTCTATGTATTTTAAATATGCTTCTTCATTTGATAATTAATAATGGACTCTTTAACTCCGCTCAGATTATTCCTTAGCTTGGAGAGTTAATAGCCACTGAAGCGCGAGTGAGGGAGTGTGGTGAACCCGACCATGGGTCCCGAACAGAATATGGCAACCCCTTAGAATAGTTTTCAGAATCTGGTCTGGCTGATGATGACAAGATGTAAACACACGAAGCACAACAATAAAAGAACATAGAACAGTGCTTCGCAAACTTTCAATACTGGCGCCCCCTTTTCAATCACAACATTATCGCCCCCCTTATGCATTAAAAATGTACTGAATAAAATAATAATGCACTTTTTGATGAAAAAGCTACAATCTTTATTATAAACCGAACAAATTAATGACATAAGTATTAGATTTTTGTATATGATACTCTTAAGCAAAAAAATTAAGTAATAGGATAAGTATTATGTTATTTTTCCTTTCTCTAATTTTTAATGTTTCAAATGCGCGTGACCTTAAAAAGACACAGATCACAGACACTTTTCGCTAACATTACAGGAATGTTATTTGCAGGCAAAACTATCATATTTTGTTCCAGTTATTGTAGTTTTACTGTCCTTTGATGTTCGGCAAATAGCATGTTGAACTTTTGCTTTCTTGTGTGTTTTTGACAAAGTAAAGTGTGTCTTCTGATACGTATGGCTTCATATTTTAGTTAATGGAGTTCTTTTGGTAGCCTTTGAAAATGTTTCTTTCATTTCATGTTCATCGTTTTTCTCAAATTTACTTTAATATGCATTATTTCAGCAGGTTCATCCCTTTTTTTTTATCAGTTTTAACTTCTTTCAAGAGAGATCAAAGACGCCCATTTCTTTATATATATATTCCAAATTTACCAAATATTTACCTGCTCATAATGCTCATTTACTAAAACACAATAAGTCGTACAATAAAGCAATCAAAATCACCAAGTTATTCATGCGGGGAGGGAAAGCATGAACAGAGAAATTATTTTGGAAAAAAAGTGATCACACCGAGAACTCAGTCAAAACAAGCACCTTAAGATTTTAAAAACCTTTGTCACTCCCAAAAAAGAGGGAGATATCTGACAAATATATTTTAGTTCACGTTAAGACTGTCAAACAGGAGGATAGTGTGTCAGGGCCATTGGTAAAATTAAACAGTTTTGCCATAATTACCGATTTTAAGCACTCTGTGCTCGGCGTGACCGTTCGCAGATTAAAAGTGTATTTATTACAATATGGATGTTCTAAAAAAACTGTGTAAAGCGTTTTTCATTATTCTCTATATGATTTGGAATACTCATAAAATAAATCTTGGCCTAGTAATCCTTCAACGTTCTCTCGGTGCTTTTCCAAAAATCATAAAAAATATTTGACAAGGAAAAAAGCGCAGCAGAAATAGTTTATTTACAACTTCCTTAAATGAAAAAAAAACAAATACATAAGAGCAGAGACGTAACTAACCGTACAAGTAAGTTCAAAGATCAAACCGCTACAAATACATTCTTCAATAATATAACAGTGATGAATTTTTTATCTTCCTACATTTTTTTTGATTATGGGTCTGGGTTTTTTCCTCTGAAAGAGTAGTATTTTAGGTTTGAAAAGAAAATGCAATAAAAAATCTCTCATCATGGGATTACAGCAAATCAAATCAAATATATTTTATTTGGTTATAGTATCATAGATAGCTAATCAGATTTTGAAGTAGAAGCTTTTTTTTGATGACGTAATATCGCAGGTAATATATATAAATTATATCAGTGTAAATGTGTATTTTTTTATTTCAGAAAGTATTTTGTTTTACTTCATTCCAGTAAATAAATGTTTTTAATCTTTTATTTTCGATATGCTCCCGCTGTATGGTGCCGCCTGGGGGGCACGCCCCGCAGTTTCAGAAACACTGATATAGAATGAGAAATGCTTCTTTCACCATAAAAGTCACTGGCGTAGCTAACCTTTCATGGGGGCCCTGTATCTAAATTCATTGAGGGCTCTTTTTCGGGCCCTCTTAACACTTTAAGTTCTTTTACTCACGCATGTTTGGGCCCTTATCATTGATACGCCCATGGAGAGAGTGTATGTTAGTGTCGCACTACCTGTATTAGACATTACGAGGGCTATTCGCAATGAAACTCGAATTTGAAACTATGCAAGAGATGAGGACGACACTGAGCTTTTACCTCCTTCACCAAACTACCAAACCACACCAGTTTTTGCACTTTCAGTTTCAATTGACTTAACGTGTATTAAACGGCGGGGCTTCAGTGGCACTAGGGCTTTAACATGCCACCAGTTCTCGACCACAACCTCCAGGTCTGAGTAGAGTGGACTTTTCCAGTCTACATGCTATTTCTAAAGGTTTTAAGGTGTTGTGGTCCTCCCAGTGACGTAGATGGGCCCATTCTGTATTAAAATTGCATGTTTTCTTTTCTTAAACACTTGTTTTCAACATTGTACCTCTCTTCTGAACTTGGAGATTACTTTTTTTACTGCAAAAACACACAAAACAAAACAATTGTCAAGTTGAATGTTTAAACATCTTCCAGCGATTGTTAGATCGTTGACGTATTCAATGCAGCGAGAAGAGAACATACGTGAGCCGATGAATCTGAAACCGACGTATGTACTTTATTTGTTCGCTATCAAGTCCTGCGACTTCGGAAGACATAACGTAAGTACGAGAACACAACCCCGTGGAAGCGTGTGGTGTGGGATGATGTCTCTATAGCCAATCCTGTGCTATAACGGGAAGAGCTGATTTATTCTCCCCTTTAGTCGATGTGTGGGGAAAAATTCATTTATAGGGGCACCGTCTGACACTGTTTTCAATACTAAATTATCTAGCAAACATCCATCGCGGGACATGATTTCAACAGGAAAACTCAATCCCGTGGCATTGCGGGTTGTAGAATGATATCTCAATAGCCAATCGCATTCTATCGTGGGAAGAGCTGATTATCAACATTTATTCTCCCACTTCAATCGGCGACTGGGAAAAACTCATTTGTAGGACTGACATTGCAGTGATCGCTTTTTTCCCTTACAGCGGCAATGAATGTATTAAACGCCATCACGCGTTTCCAATGAAGGTGCATTAGTCATCAACGCATTTATCGAATCATTTTCTTAAGTAAACACAGTCGCATAGATTGTGAGAAGCCAATTCCTCAATCAAACTGACGACGGTGTTTCATAAATATATTTCTTTTAGTATGTGCGTCTTAGGTATTAATAAATGAGGTTACCCCAAAATGTCTTGGTGACCCACCATTAAATCACGATCTACTTAATGCCCATACGTTCTTATGAGATTTTTGAATACATATAAAAATATTTTTATATAAACATAACAGTACACAATTAGTAGATGTTAGGACTTTAAGAGAAACATATATTGCCCTACATAATAACACATGCATTCAATAAAAGCTTCCATTATACATTTCTTCACTATTATTTACAGATAGTTTTTACAGTCGCTTATTTGTTATTAGTTTCGGTAATGGAAATTTCTGAAAGGGAGTCTTGATAATAAAGAAAAAGAAAAAAATTAATCAAAATAACGAACTTTTGTAGATAAGAGAGAAAAAAAAGAGGGATTTTACATTTTTTCAATGAAGTTTCGGCTTCAGTTTGCTTAATCCGTCTCAAAACACAAAATGAATACAAAAGAAATAATTATGAGGCTCCTTTCCCAAGAAAATTTATCTCTAGAAAGGTAGGGAAATACAATACTCTTCGGGATTTCCCCCCCCCTTTTCTATTTTCTTCCTTTCTTTCAAAGGCATCCAAATACTTTTCAAAAACTTACAATAGAAAATGAAAGAAAATTCCCTCCTTTTTAAAGATTATATTCTTAAAATCTCGTATGACACATGGCTGTTTATTTCATTTTTAATTTTATTTTCAGTTTCCCCCCTTTTTTTCCCTTCAGCGGAGGGAAAAAATATATATTAAAAGTTATTGTTTTTGGAGAGAATCATTTCCTCTTTATGACTAACTCATTAAGTAGAAAAAGGCTTTTCCGTTAATTAAAAAATAATATCACTAGTGCTGCATGGTTTAATTTTAATAAAGCCTAAAATTTTTAAGCTGAGAAAATAATGAAAGGCCTTTACTTGTACAAAAACTCGGGGGGTGAAAAAATTCCAAAAGCAGATACCTAATGAAGATTCCACTAGTGTCATTTATCTTAAGTGTTGAATTAATATTAATCATATACAAAGAATAGCCTCACTTACAGCGCGTTTATTTTTCCAGCTCATCCACCTAACAAAGCCTTTTTTTCATTCACCTTTTGTTAATGGAATTTTCCCAAATCGTTAAACACTTTTGCTGTTCTTTTTGCCGTATACCGAGTTTTCGATATATATTGCGATACACCTAAATCCCTATAGGTAGAAAATGATCATTTATTTTGATTAAGAAAGATCTGGAAGAAAAGTTTCGAATAAGTAAGAGAATTTGAAAATTTTAATTTTGTACCTCATTTTTGCGGTTGATGGTTTTACACTTAAGTTTTAATGAATATCACTCCAAGTTTTTTTTCTCCACTGGAATGGTTTCAGAGTAAATTGTGTTTGTTTTAAAATTATTTAAACATTACGCCGCTCTATTTATAAGAATTAATTACGACTAACGTGTGATGACGCAAAAGGTAAACCAACACTTTGTAAACTATTCACAAAATAAATTACTAAAGTTTCGGCTAAAATATTCTTATTAATGAATTTAGTTTCAGGAATACATTTTTAAAAGTGTTTTATTTATATTCGGACTGCTGGATTAATATTTAAATTTACAATCCTGCAGTCTGAGTCCTTAACCTAAGAATTTAATATTATGTTAAAATGTGCTTATTATAATTTCATCTACACTATCTTGCTGTATTTCTATGTATTGTTTAGCATTTAGCTTTAAAGCAATTTAGTGTAATGCTAAGGCTAAAATATATATATTTGACTCATAATATTGCCAAGATTTCTTTGCAAACTTTATTTTTACTGACCTATGCAAAGTTTTTCAAAGAAAAGTTGTAGCTTCCTCCCCCTCCCGAAAAAAAATTATGTAGTTCTAAATACTTCAACCAAAAAAAAGCTTTCTAATTTTTTTTTTCATTTGGATAGTATGTTTTCAAAGTTCAGTTCCTTACGAATGAAAATAGGCTTGAATTGCGGTGTAAATAACATTAAAAAGTAATTAGCTGATTTAGCTAATAGCTAAATTATTAATGACCAGCAAAAACAATAGCCCCCTGGATGGCTAATAATAAAAAGGTTCCGAAAATTTACAGCACATGTAAAGCAAAGTAAGCATATTTTATTTGAGTTATGTCTACTCCAAAAAAGATAACGTAGTCTAATTATTTATTTATTGAAAATTCATTAAATTGTTTTATTCTGTATTATAAAGTACTTTGTGAATAAAATAAATTAAGGTTTGTTTTTAGCCTATTTTATCATTAATAACAAGGCAATAGACATCTGATCGATGAGTAATGGTTGATAATCACTTATTTCCAAATAATGTTGTGGAGAGAGTCTAATATGGATTAAATCTATCGGGGTCAGAGTCTTTACACTAGCATACAGTGAAAAGTAGAGTGCTTACTCAGATGTCGACTTCGTCATACACCCGTAAGTAAAATTTATGAAACTTAAGATTTGTATTTTAAACAGATTTTTTAAAGACTGAAATAGCCATCAGGAAAAATAATTCACGAAGATGAATTGCCTAAGATTATAAAGCCCTTTTCATTTAAAACAAGAAGAGATAAATGAAAGAAAAGATGTGTAACGTGAAGAATAAAAAATTATATTTAGAGAAAGTTAGTTTAAAATAAGTTTAAATACATTCTACGACGATTTTTATAGAGTACCATGAGTCTTTTCAATATAAAAAAAATATTAGAATAAAAATATCTGTATAAATTAGAAACGCCTGGTAATGAAAACTTTTTGAATTGATATGAAATAGGTACTCCATTAATTGAATATTTATAGTTTCCAAAATTAATTTATGTCTCTGAATCCTTATAAAATACTTTTATAGCTAGTTTATTTCTTCATGTATATGCGTGAAATGAATTTAATACAAACACAGACAATACCCAAGTTATAATAATAGTAATAATAGTTCAGATTAATAGTAGATCCAAAACAGCGAATTGTACAAACACTAGAATTACCAAGCGTATTATTGTTATATTTGTTGATTTATTTGAAACCAAGTACCCAATTGTTTGAATCATTTTTTCATGATTCAAACAATCAAAATAAATTTAAGTATTACTACCTCAAAAGTAAAATTTTAAAAAAGCATCAAAAGTTTAAAACTTTTAATTTAATTCATGTTACTTGATATAGGGGGTTCTGTGACTTATCTCACTAAATTAAATAAAAAATTTAAAAATGCAACAAATACGCTTCTATGCAAATAAATACTGTAGTACTACCTTAGAAATTTGATCTATTCTAGACAAAAGAAAAATCAGGATGAATTTGTCTAAATGAAAAAAAAAGTAATATTATATAATTCGAACCTTCACTGAATATTTGTGAAAACATGTATTATAATTTAATTTTTAAGAACTTTTCGTATAAAATAAGCTTTGAGCATCATATAAGCTTTGTATTAAAATGTCTCATACAATTTTTTGAAATGCTGTGCTAAAATATTCATACGTTAAACAAAATTTAAGCATGAAAATTTCTTGATTTTTTTAGCAATATTTGGAGAATTAAAATACATATAAAGTAAGAGAGAGAAATTTTGCGCTTGTAAAACATTTGACAGACAAAGAAAGTAAAACAATTACACCAATGTATGGTTTTCTAAAATGATCTAAAACACATTTTTCGTTTCATTTTTTTTTCTTGGGAGAGGGGGGAGGGAGTAGGAAATATTGTAAAAAGGAACATGCAAAATTTATCTAGATTATTTTCAGAAAATTAAGATAAATATAATTCTTAGTAAAATTACATTTTAGCATATCTCTTGTCCAATTAAAATTTAAAATAGCTTTTTGAAAATTATGCACTCAAGAAATTATGTGAGATCACTTATCAAATTTCAATTCATAATCATCAAGCATTACACGATTACCACAAATTGGTAGAACTACAAAAAAATACAAAAATAATAATATTTATTTATTTTATTTTTGATAATAATATAATTTGTAATATTTAAGTAATATAATGAATAAAAAAAGTATACAATATATATATATATATATATATATATATATATATCATACTTATATTGCAATTGATAACAATAATAAAAAAATTCTCTCTCTCAATAATAATATCTTTTAAAATTATGCCACAAATAGCGTTTTTAAACATGACTTCTTAAACCGTATAGAATTAAAATGCTAAAAACTAAATTTGAACAAAAAATAATACTTTCTGTTATAGTATTTATTACATCTTATATAGTTATGCTTAATTGAGTTGGTACGATAAAAGAAAGTACTTGAAATACATGCATATCTTTGTTGCTTAACTTTAAATATATAAATAGAAATTATTTGTTGTTCTAATATAAGAAAAATATTCCTTTCTAATGATTTAGAGGTGCTATATAGAGTTTTTATGCTATCATGTATTGGCCATTAGATGTTTAATATTAAATAAATTGCTCATTTAAATAATTAATCCATAATTGATCCATATATTCTCAAAAGCAATATAAGCAAATAATAATGCGAACGAATAAAAACAAACTTATTTGAACATTGCATTGAATGGCAAATAATCTTATATTTGACTGTTGTAAATCTCTTCTTATAAGCTAACATGATATCTGTATACAGGGAAATACAAAATATTCTAAGTGTTTTCATTGTTGAGGTGAAAGTAAGCGCACGATTTCCATCTACTGTTGCAATACTTAGCTCAATCAAAAAACCATAATTCTCGATTATTTCCCTAAAACACATCTGACATCTAGCCACGCCCACTAGAAATAATTAATTACAAATCCCATCAGCCGGCTTTAACTCTCCAACACTTGGCAGTGCTGTGGCTAAAACGACAACAACGAGCTTGACTTTTAGAACACGGGAAGAAAGACAGCTCAAATCTCATTGGCTTAAAGACTCAAAAACAGAGGAGTGGAAGTGGAAGAGGAAAGGGAAAAGAAAAAAAATATATGATAGATAAGACAGGTAGATGAATTCTTAAACATAGAAAATGTCAGATAATAAAGAAATATATGACAACAGCAAACTATGAAGAAAAAAAAGAGAGTACATTCTTTCGATGTTCTTCAACTAAGTAGATTATGTACATTGATAAAAAACGATGTGCGTTGTGATGGATGAAGCCAGAAAGATTGAAGGAGAAAAGAAAGAGGAAAGCAAGGAGAAGAGGAAATAAAAAAAAATGAACGGGATGCTTGATAACAAAGTGAACAACTTGAACAGGAATGATGCCATGAGTTATGAGACGTCTTCCTTCAAAAACCTCATGGGATAAAGAAAACCTCGATATATTTCTTGTTCTCCGTCGGTATACATATTTTGAAAGACACTTTCAAATAACCTCTGTTCAATGTGCTGTTGGGTCTGAGTACCGGGTACATCACTTACAGTCATTCCTTTTCTTTGTTTAAATATTGGCATCATTTGTTTGGTTGTATTGGAAACCATATGTCTTTCCAAAAGGTTCATACGATCTACAATGGACTCTCTGTCTGAAGGGGGTGCGTTGGGAGCGTTCCCTAGAGTCATAAATTGCGTCCAATGGCCCGGAGAGGATGGTATTGCTTTTAAGAATGAGGTAGGTAATGTGATCAGAGGGACTTAAAAGTAGTACTTTGGAGTGTAGGTTGCTAATAAAGAAACATTAGGTTTTGGAGTTTAGGCCCGATCGCTTCCAGTGACCAATCGAGTCTATTGCTACATACTGGTTTTTATAGCTTTCAGGATATAAAATATAATCATCTTTTCTTGTTATTATGACAAAAAGCTGAAGTTTCTAAAGAAATATTGTGTGGAATATATGAACGATAAGCCAACAGTATTGGTGATACAATTTTAAAGTTTTTTTTTTTAAAAGTATTTGTCTTAAATCTGATTGAAAATATCTAGACATTTTTTCAATTCCTACTATTAGCTCCCTCTTTCCCTATATATATATTTATTTACACACACACATATATATATCTTGTTCAAATTTTCAATCGTTAATAAAATACTTCAGTACTATTCATCCGTTCAAGTTCAAATAATTTTTTTTAAACTTGATGATAATACAGCTTTTTCAAATATTAATTCACTAATTAAATTAGAAATAAATAAATAGTAACAAACAAAAACAATAGTCTAACAGCATATATAGAAAAGAAAATTGTCCATTGCGTCCCTGTAGCGCAATAGATAGCGCGTTGCACTTCACATACCACCCAACATGGCCTAATTTCTGAGAATGTGATTTCTTTTTACTATACTACGTTATTAGAATAATTAAATTTAAATAATGAAAAAATAGTAACAAATAAAAAAATAGTCCAGCACATACACACACCCTATACTGAAAGGAAAATGGAAAATTGCAAGGGATATCGCTTTCTATTTTGTCACGTAATAGTGGGATTCTGCCATATATATATATATATATATACACTAATTCTCTGCAAACGAGAGATAAAACTCCATCATTCACATTCGAAAAACACATAAACAGAAGGGAAATAACACAATGAAGGACTCATGAGCAACCGAGATTAAAAACTATAAAATGGATGCTGCAGTATTATAAACATTGCTGACTTAGAACAGCTGATATATAAAATAAATTATATAAATTGGGGTTGAACATGTTTTTGGCCATCCACACTTGCCCCTGCGCAAAAACTTATTGAAAGAATATCTAAATCCATTACAAGATAGAGGTAACTTACCTAAAAATTACACTTAGTTCAGTTCAGTTTCGGATTTGTGGGATATAGAGCAACAAAAGCTATTATCCCCAAATTGCACTTAAAATTGCAGAGCCCGCGGTACATCTGAGTGCAATAAATATGTTATTGTCAGATTCTGGACCCTAATGCATATATTCAAAGCATGTGAATGGCTTAAATGTAGCACTTAACAAACGTATAAAGAATAGAAATAAAAATTAAAAAGATAGTTACAAATTACCATAACTTTAGTGACACTAGAGTATATATGAATTAAATAATAATAAGGAATTTCATCTAATATTAGAATATGGAGGAAACTATAACTACGAAATATGATTAATTTATTGTAATAAACTATTATTAATCTAAGCATTTTTAATCCTTACTATTTCGAATAGCTTTATTCATATAACTATTAATAAAATTAATTGGGTATTTCTGATTTGAGCAATATTTAGTAAAATGTTTATAGTTATTTATTATTTCTGATTTTTCTGACACTAGAAATTTATTGCGTTGTATATAATTAATAACAATATTTCTGAATATAGAAGCATGTACATTATTCTACCAATGAGGAACTTTTATAATATTGATATTAAATTCTTCTATTTTATCATAAATATTAAAAACTATTACATTATCTTTTAATTTGATATGTATATCAAGAAAATTTGCTTCATTGTTGTTAATATTTGTCTTTATTAAATTAAGATACTGGGGATAAAATTTAGTGTTAGGTATAAAATTGTCTTGCTTGCCAAAAATGATTATGTCATCTTTATAATGATAAATGTAATATTTAGAATTATTAATGTAACTATTTTCAAAATAATGTAAATATGAATTGGCAAGACAGTTGCTCGCAGGGCCACCTTGTGGCAAACATTTAATCTGCAGATAATAGTTGCCATTATAATATGTATATAGTTCTCCTTAAGTACAAACCTAAGTAATATGTATATATATTACTTGTAACTATTTTATAAAAAGTAACTAAAATAAATTTGTTCTTTGTTGATATAAGTAGGAATTGACTTAATTAAATGTATGTTTATGAAATTAAAAAATAATAATTTACGAACTTTTGGCTGTATTTTTCAATCCCTACTATTAGCTCACACTGTCTATATATTTATTTATTTATCTTGGTGGAATTTTCAATCGTTAATAAAATGCATTTTAAAGCGCTGTATTGAGCTGAAATTTTATATGCACGATTATTTTGGATGAAATTACAATAATTTCATTATAGTTAATAAAAATTAATTGATTAAAACGTTGGCATAATTTTTGGCGACTTGTGTCAAAACTTGAAAAGGTTTTTTTCCCTCACGTTTTAATGCATTCAATTGAACTGAAATTTTATAAACACGATTGTTTTGGATAACAATACGATACTTAAATGATAACTATTAAAAATTAATTACCACTTATTGTTGTGCTTCTGTCCTATGTATATACACATTTATATTAATTGTAACTATTTTTAATAAAAAGTAGCTCAAATAAAATATTTCTTTGTTGACCTAAGTAGGAATAGACTTAATTTTTTTTGTTTATATCACTTGTTTTTTATAATACAAACCAAAATATTAACTTTTTAAATAAAATTATTCTCTTATTAAATTATGTTTCTGTAATAGTAGTTTTAAGCTGTTCAAACCATGATGGTTATTAGATAATCCCGTATGTCAGACACGCACACGATCACCAGCATCTAGACATAACAATTACATAGATTAGGTGTCGAATCCTTCCTCTGGGATCATTGTGTTACAGTTAGCTATTGAATTGCAAATTGTTGCGGAAGGTTAGTTATTAAATTGCAAACTACTGCACGTGGAAGGTTAGCTATTTAGCTACAAGTCATTGTTAATACATCAGCATGAGTCATAATATTTATTTATAAAAAATGGAGACTTATAGTACATGTACTTTACAAATGCATTCTAAGATACTATTAAAATAAATTTTTTGTGTATGTTATTGATTATATTTCTTCCTTTTCTTATATAATATATTTCTGTGTTATAAGAAAATACATACACATAAAAACAAAAGTTACTTGCTCGTTTCGCTGGGTTGTGTTTCATGTCATTGTAAAACTATATATTCTTTTTAGGTTTTTGTTATCTAAGTCGTAGAATTAAGTCTTCGAGATTGCATTAAAAATATATTCTTATAGCACTCGGATTTTGATTTAAAAAGGACAGGACTTTGATTTCCACACAGGAAATGTATTTATAATTTACGCCCTATTAGCCCTTCCCCTTTTTCTCGATTTCCTCAAACATCATTTTTAGCGGATCTCTACCGATGAAAAGAAACATATTTGCCAAATTCCAAGTACGTAAGTCTAAATTGTTCTAAAACATGATTTTTTATCTTTAACACCTCAGCGACTCTTCAAAATCCCCTTTCGGAATCAATTTCCTCATAACCCATTCTTAGCTGATCCCTATTCAACAGAAGAAATATGTTTGCCAAATTTCGTCTCTACGTCTAATAGTCCCAAAATAGTTTTTTTTGTCTATAACATCCCCGCAACCCCTCTTGGGCGTAGATTTCCATAAAACCTGTTCTCAGAGAATATCTATTGAAAAAATAAACATGCTTAATAAATTTCAAGTCTGTAAGTCTTAGTTCAAAGAAGCGAAATTTTGTCTATCCTTCGCAACCCGCCTTGGGAGTCGATTTTCGAAAAACCCGTTTCTAGCGGATTTCTACTCATTAAAAAGAATATTCCTGCCAAGTGTCGGGACTATAGATCTAGCAGTTCCGAAGATCACGTGATGAATGAATAGGTGAATGACTAAATCGCTGTTCTTCTGTATTCATCTATGTATAGATAATTTTCATCAACTCACTATCTTAAGAACATTGAAAAGGAATTTTTTTTAAAAAAAGAGTACTAATATTTTAATTGAAATACATCATATGAAATTTTTTATTTGTTTAATATGTATATCATTCTATCAATGCATATCTTAGGGCTTCAATGCAGACTGATTAATGTATTATACATTTGTACAGTTGAACCTGTTTTTGTGCGGTTGATAAAAACTGCAAAAAAAAAAAATGTTCGAAAATTTCGTGAATTCTTACATATAACAAGCCAATTCGTCGAAATACTGCAGAATTTTTTTTTATGTGGTCGCACAAACATTAAATCCCATAAAAAAGGACCGCACGAAAAAAGTTTCGACTGTATACTGTATATGTTTGAAACACGAAACTTTGTGAGGGTGGGGTGAATTGAATTTTAGAAACTTTTTTATAATAACGATGAATCAAAAAACATATTCTTCAGTAATTACTTTCGATAAAGGTATGCAGTAGGGGTGAGCAACCTATGTCCCGCGTACCACGTGTGACACGTGGTACAATGGTCAGTAGAACTCTGTACTACTCTAGAAATTTGTCAATTTTTGAGTGGATGGAAACAGATAGATTTGTAAAGTAACTTATTTTACAAATTTTTGAGAATTATCGTAATTTAAGGAATTATCAAAAAATCTGAAACATATTTCTGAAGATAAATTTACAACTATTCTGTAAATTTTATTGAATGTCATTCCTGGGAAGATTTAATTGTTGGAAGAGAAAACAGTGCATTTGTATTCTGATTCTCGCTTTTGGTTCAACAGATGTAAGTAAAAATCCTTTCCCATAAAAAAAAAGTTTTTAGTCCGCAAAGAAAATTTTATCCATTTTTTTAGCACTTTGTATGATCAAAATCGTTTCAAATTTAAAGTCACACATTGTACCCCTAAATTTTCGATATGGAGGTAGAGCGGTGGAAGCATTAGGTTCGCATTAAAATTTTTATTTATCCTTTGAATTAGCTCTAAGGAAGGAAAAATGCATTGTCTACGTTGTCTTTTTTTGCGTTGTCTATTTATTAATTTAATGTATATAATTATGTTTCAAAATACATAATATATGTACAATTTTAATATTTTTAAAAATTTTTGGCTAAGAAGTAGTCGTAATTTATGCCGTTTATTTTTATGTTAAGAAATCTGTAAATGATGCAAAATTAGTATATATTAAAACTGTGAACCTATATTATTGACATTTATTCTCAAACTATGGGGCTCTCCCCCCCCCCCGATGGGGGCGTGATAACACCACGAGGGGGTGCGTGCATATTGAAAAGTCGAGAACAAAAGATTATTTTGAACATTATTAATTTACTGAAAGTAAACAAAATTAAATACACGTTCACACTATATATATATATATATATATATATATATATATATATATATATATATATATATATATATATATATATATATATATATATATATATATATATATAATATAATACAGTTATATATAAACATATAAATACTTCACAATGTATTTTATAATTAATTTAACAATACTACTTTACGAACAGGTTTAATAATTACCATCTACCCCATAGGCTCGTCATATATAAAAGAATATATATATAGTAAAATTTTACATTTATCATGATAATTTGTACGGTTTATAATTAATCCCTTAACTGCCGATTAAAAGTTACGCGATTCGCTCCCCATTGCGACCGTTTTCCACGTAGGCATGCGTAAGGGATGTATTACGGGGGTAGAAAAGGGATAAATAAGCAAATCCTTCACAAACACTGTCAACGTCCTTATATTGTATTTAAAAGCCTTCAGAATAAATTTATGGACAACAGTGCACAGAAAAGATCACACTTCTAAAAGAAGTATATATACGTACGGGACAATTAACGCTTTGGTTAAGCGAAACGTTTATATACGCCGGTGGCACTTAAAGTCGTATTGTAGTTGGAGTGTCAAAGCCCAGCATTACTGTAGGGAGGGAGGCGCGATGAAAATTCTGATTGGATAGTGGGTTCCATTATTGAAAGTTTGAGAAGCGCTGCTCTTAACTGCATGCATCCTCTCGGGAATCGAGTTGTTTCAATACTCTCCTACTGTGTGACACGCTGAATCCTATTGGTAAATTGATTCGGCCCTACAAAAGTTAAAAGGCTGCCGACCCCTGGTAAAAAGCATTGAAAAGATATGACTTACAAACTTGTTAATATTATCACGATGAATGTTATGCATAATAAATTGTATTAATTTGATAAACCCGTGATTATATATATAAAAAAAAGAAATATTAGGACAAAACAGTCACTGATATTATCTATCGTACATAAATTAGTCTTCAATATAAATAATGAAACGTAATGTATCTCTTCATTTATTATTCCGGCAATGGTACGTCTACCTCAACAAAAGTGGTAATTTATGCATTGTTGGTGTATCATTAATAAAATGCCGTTTATTTTTCTGGAAACCAGTTTATACCAACATTTCTGAACTGATAAAATAGGAGTAAAATTTTACACATCTCATTGCGCGAAAATTATGAGTTCTCAAATGAAGAATTAGGCATATTTTTACAAAGGATACTCAAAGTCGAAAACCGAAAATAGCATCTTTTATTGTGATGATAAATGAAACGAGTACCATAAGCTATTCTAGAACACAAAGATTCTAGACGAACAATCCATTCTAGAATCGTAATTTAGATAATTGATACTTTGAAAGATGGTTTTCCTAAACGTAAGCGCATGAATGGATCCAGAAACGTTGACAGTAAATGCGACGCTCAACAGGACTGCAAAATAAACATTAGAATAGACTTGTTTAAATTATAGTTATTCATTTATCTTCCCATTGTTAAACCGACTCCATTTCAAGTCACATTTCTCCTTTGAGTGGAAACAATATACTAAGTGAAGGACCAATCAGCTTTTGTACCTCTTCTAAGAGGCGCACACGCGCTCTCTCCAGAATCATTAATTGTAATGCGTGCTCTCAGTCAGAAAACTTTCCAAATCACTGATCACGCTAAATAAATCAAGTTAGCACTGCAAGGAAAATAACTTTACAGTGAAGAGTGTGTGTGTGTGTGTTTTTTTTTCATTACTGGCCACAATCGATGTGACTTTCTTCAGTGATCTTATCATGTCAACGCATTAATATGCAACATAATTGCATTAGATATGAATTAAACTGTGAAATGATAAGTAATTGCAATGGCATTAGGAAGTACAATCCAATTTGAGTAAAAGTAATGTATTTGTTTGAAAGAAGTGGATTTTTTTTTCTCTCTCTCTCTCTTTCCCTTTTTATCTCCTGTAATCTCATAAATTTGTCCCGTAGTTGAGTTTTCTGAGGCGAACTACTTAATAAGCTCGGGTCTTATGTTTTTTTTCGGAGCAAGGATGTAAAGAAAAGGGACCAGAATGATGGGAATAATCCAGAATAATTTATCCCAAAGTTGAAATCGTTTTTCTTTAAGTATTTTTCTTTTTTTCCCTTTTGTCGCATTCGTCATCGTGGTAATGCTTAGCTTTTTTTCATGCTCAATAGCCTGTAAAACGGGTGTTTGTAATCAGATTTTGTTTTCGAATTCTTTGGAAGAAAACGTAAATGAGAGACATGATTTTTTTTCCTTTAAGTCCTTGTAGTAGCATTAAGGTATTTTACTAATGAAAAAGTTACCTAATTTAGAGTTTTAGAAAACAATTATTGTTCAATGGCTGTTGAAACTACCACTTTGAAATACTAATTATGTGCTTTTAATTTTGTATCAAAAATAGAAAGACTTTACGCGGCTCAATACTCAAGTGTTTGCTTTTGCACTTAGAAGAAATAATAAATTAAACAGGCTTACTATAATTAGTTTCATGTGCCATATTTTATCTTTCGAAAGAAATAAAATAACAAGTACCGTCAATAGAAAAAAACAACTGAATTTTCTTTAGTGTTCTTACTTATTTTTCAACCTCTAAAGAGCCCTAGTATTGTTTCAGCAATGTATGCTTTCAAAAAATCGCAAATAAATGTATTTTCAATAATCTTATCTTATTTTCGTTTTAGTTTAAAAGGAGGGGTGAGATAATTCAATTTTTCTCCAGCTTGATAGCTGAAAATGAATTTATTTATTTAAGAAATCCACAGCAATGACGCTAAACCGCCGCATATTAAATTACTTCTATGAACACCAACATTTATCCATTATGTGTTGCAATATTAGAAGTCTTTTGAATCGTGGTTTAATGGTTTAGCAATTTGTTTTTTTAAAAAAAGAAGAAATACTTGAATTTAAATTTTAATATTATGTTTACGTGAGAAAACATTGAGACCGAATGGTCTTAGTCATTAATATTATGTTCGATTATGTTCATTTTGTGCCTCAAGATCGAGTTCTTATTTTTCCAAAGACCCACCCTCAGAGACGTTTGAAGGCATGACCATCTGAGCCTCAGTAGAAAGCTTTGTCTCATTCTCGACTCGACATCAAAAAGATCGTGATCTGATCAATTTTAATTGGGAAATGTTATTCCAGGATATGTACTCCGAAATATTGGCATTTCGATCTATATGCCAGTT
This sequence comes from Trichonephila clavipes, assembly GCA_019973935.1. Lineage (NCBI taxonomy): Eukaryota > Metazoa > Arthropoda > Arachnida > Araneae > Nephilidae > Trichonephila > Trichonephila clavipes. Next base: position 585,841 of record BMAU01018473.1, on the reverse strand, counting down.
CGCAATAGTGGAAAGACTGCAATGATATCATCGCATTTATGCCTACCTCTACCACTACACACCGTAACTTAGGTAAAAGGCGGTAGGAGGTCGAGTCTGTTGGTACCTGTGACTGTTAGTCGCTTACATTGATTCCTTATGGGTTAGCATTTGTGCTAGTATTTGAGAATGTATACAAAATTGTCCTCTTAAAAGTCTCGTGGGAGCGGGGGAAGTACTTCTGCTTAGGGCAGCGGCGTAACGTACACCCACGCAACTCCCGCATCGTGGGGGGCAGGGTCCTAGGGAGCCTAAAGCCTGCTGCCACCTACTCCAAAGGGTAAGTACCTACCCTTTGTAAAATCCTTTGGGGCTCAAAAGCTGACTTTGCAGGGGGGATCAAGTGTTATCCCTTAGGCCACTGGCATAGGGAACCAGGGATCTTAAGACGTCACTGCATACGCGCAAAATACTTGCATTTTTCACTTTTAAACTTCCATTTTCCCAAAATCAGTTTGAGCACGTTATAAATTGAACTAAGTATAAGGCATTCGACTAAGTCTTATTTTACTAATATGCACAATTTTGTGTAAAATAACACACATAAATTCTTTCCTTTCTTTTGTCTTTTGTGCGAAACATTATACGATTTATACTTGAATTTAGTTATATTGCGTTGCCTTTCTTTGTTCTAGTATCTATATCTCAAAAGAAATACGTCGAAATAATAAAAACCACTTTTGTTACTTAAATTATCATATTGTATTTGGATTCTAATTCAATCAACAACGTAGAAATGAACAAATTCTTCTAGGGAGGGACCGCATATTACTTAGGCTATAAAATAAAGCAGCCCTATCAAAGCTATAAAAAACCCTACTAAAAGTTTATTTACTATAACTTTTTTGTGTCCCACAAAAAAAACCATATACACACACTTACAGTAAAAAAAAACCAGTTCCTTTGTTAATAATTATCTGTACTACTTCTGCTGTACTTTTGAAAAGAGTTAAATGATTATCGAAAGATATATTTATCAGAATTAAAGAAGAATATTATCGAAAAATGTATTTATCAGAATTAAAGAAGAATATTATCGAAAAAGGTATTTACCCGAATTAAAGAAGGATATTATCGAAAAATGTATTTATCACAGAATCAAAGAAGAATATTATCAAATTATGTCAAAAAATTCTAACAAACAAAAAACACTTTAACGGAGCAACATGTTTCCTCATTTGATCAATACGCTAGACTACTTGAAGATTTTTCAGGTAATTTTTTTTTATTTTAAAAAATCTTTCGATTTCTCCATATTTATCTGAATATTCGTATGTATTATTTAGATAATAATGCCACCATATTACAAGTTCTACGAAATCATTCAAATGATCTCATATCTTTTAGATAAAAACATCAGCAACCTTCATGATCGAAATCTTTCAGAAATCGAACGTAGCTGAAATAAAGAGCATACAACAGCATAAATTTCAGTGTTTATATTCGTCAGCAACAGTTCAACTACATTTTTAAAGCAGCTTATATTCTCCACAGTTTTCATTCTGATTTATTTCCATAGATTCCACCGTAAACTTGTCAGACACAGTCTCGAAGCAGCCGTTGCCAAAGAGAGTGGCTTTCAGCCCGACTGGAAGTGCTCGACGGGTGGTTGCCTCCGTGCCTCCCCCTCTTATACGTCACGAATTGTCTCGTACAACTCACGAAATGATGCTCTTTCCACCAAAGAACGGGTTTTCAATGTTACTCATCGATCAAATGCTTCACCAGTTACGAACTAAGACCAAAGGATATAATCTAAGCGCTGAACAAATAAAGTGTCTCGCTTTTGAGTGAATTTTTTTTATTTATTCTAGAAGAACAAGGAATGACGTTATTTAAATGTAAACAGGTTTTAGTTTTAAAATTGTTAGGTGGATTAATAGTTCATATTTGATTTATTTAAAAGACATTTAGCATATTGTTTATTTAAAATCATGAAATTTAATATGAATTATTCGTGAAATATCTTCTTCGCAAAGATTGGAATTCTACAATATTTCTTTTTATTTTTATCCAAAGTTTAAAATTATTATATGCAGTCGAACCTCTATTTAACGAAGTCACTAAATCCCGAAAAAATATTTGTTACGTGGAAAATTCGTTAAATAGAGAATAATCGTTCAATATACTTAAAAAACCACTTAAAACCAAATTTAAATTAGTAAGCAATAATATTATTAAAAAAATAATATTTCTCACCTTATTTTGTAAATTAATATCTATTTATTTATATCTATTTATTCTTATTTATCAAAAAGAAATTTGAAGCGAAGGAATATATATATATATATATATATATATATATATGTTGTCCAGAAGTATATATATTGTATTTTTTACTATAAAAAATTATTTTATATTAAAATTGATGAATTTTAATCACATTTTCTAATTTTAAACCTACACTAGTCATTTTAAACATAACATTTAAAACCATTTATTTTAAGCATGTATTGCACGCGTCCTTAAATTTAATTTCTGGTAAAATCTGTTAATGTTGGTAGACAAAATGTTTTCACTAACAATACGCATCGCATCTCTGTAATACATCCGAATACCTTCAGGCATACTTTCTCCACACTGTAATAATCTGCGTTGAATTGTTTCAAATGATTTTATCATTTCATCATACGAAGGTTCAGAATTATTTTAAAAATAGGGGAAAAAAGAATCACAAGAGGAAAAATCCCTTAAATAGAAAATGCACTTCGATACTTAGAGGTTATTTTATGAAAAAATTTGTAAAATGCTGATGGTTCCAGAAAAAAGTACACAAAACGGGGGAATTTGTAAAATAGTGGTACGTAAAATAGAGGTCCGACTCTTCTTGAAACATAACGGCCAATTGTATGATGTGCCTCTTTAAAATCATACATAAGGAATTTTAGACTTTAGTAAAATAAATGTATTCATGTATTTTTGTTAATACTGTATTAAGAAATTTTTCTTGTATTTATGTATTAAGTAATAATGTATCAAGAAGACAATTTTGCATTTGTGTATTGATAAATTAAGCTATTTATTTTGTATTTTACTGATTAAGCATATTAAAATTTATAATTTAATAATTGTAAATAGTAATAAATTGTTATGTATTTATGTATTAATGAAATAAGCAAAATGTATAGAATATTAATGCAAAGCTCAGATTCTTTAATGTATTTCGAGAGAATTGGTGGATTAAATAAATTATTTTGTACATTTATGTATGCATGAGCTACCTTATTTCTCAAAAACATGTTATCATTTTATATAGTGCACAAGTTATTAGTATTTATGAATTATGAACCTTTATTTATTTTTTAAAAACATGTTTACGTTAGATTATTAATAAACAGGAGAAGTAATTTTTATGAATTAATTCCGGAACTATCTCGTACATAAATTTTCATAAATAAAATATGCACGATTCTTTGCGTATAGGAAAATATCTTCAAAATATAACTTACTTGCAATTTCATATGATTACACAATACTTAGGAGAAATATGGATTAAATATGTAATCATAATTTAAAATTTTTTAAACCACTTTTAAAAAAAGTCGTTATTTTAATTATTATGTTATCAGCACTAAGTATTAGAATGTTACTTAATTAAAAAAGAGATTTAATTTTTTTATGTATATCAATTATCAATAAATAGTTTTTTTAACTAAATGCTCCTTTTATAATTTTAATAAAACATTTTTTATTTCATATTTATACAAAGTATATTCATTTAAAAAATAAAAATATTTAAAAAATTAATATTTAATGCATGTACATTATTCTAAAAATACAAATATTTTTATCGTTTTTGAAGTAATTTATCAACATTCAAATCATTCTTTTTCAGGACTTAAAGGAATTTGCATCAATAAATTCAGATAGTAGGACATGAATTATAAATTACTATTTTAAATCTTTTCAATTTTTGTTGTAATTTGAATATTTGAAAATAACCTTTTTTGTTATAATAATTGGCATACCAAATAGAATCTCTAATGTTAATTTCTTTTCTTTGAAGCTTTAACCACTATTCGAAATATATTACTCAAGCAAAGGGAAATATATATTCCCATAATCTTGAATTATACTAAACTTTTATTCAGATTGAAATATTACAAATATATAAATCAAACTACAAATTTAATGGAAGATTTTTGATTCAGTAAAAAGCGATTTGTTCTGAATAAATAGTGCTGAGTACCGATTGCAGAAATAATTAAAAAAACACGAGCGCAATACTTAGCATTAAATATAGAATCTTATTACTAATATTTAAAATACTTCACAGTCAATTTACATTACATAATAAATCATATATCCGTGCAAAACGTATACATATATGAAGAATTCTTAGAGAGTATATTCCCATAAGAGGAATTCATATTTTTGAATAATTCATAGATAACGAAATAAGTACAATAACATATAAACAGAAATTTGAAATTTCAGCTTAAAAAACTTGCAAAACTTACATATGCATAAGTTCAGTATATACTAGGTCAGTACTATAATCACTTAATATATTCTTTATAAACTTTATAGATTTCATTGTCCCATAGGAGTTTCACAGTATTTGATTTAAATATAAAATCTATTACTTGTCTGCAAAGCAATTTCAAGAAATGTGAAGTGGTTGAATGAATTCAATCAAAAAATAAAAAAAGCTAATTTATAGCTCAATAATATGGAAGCTTTGTGAATAAATCTTTCAAGTAATTTTTAATATGATTCATATGCTCAAGGAATTAGTGAAAAAGTAGGAAAAGATACCTCATTAGAACCTTCAGCTTAATGATGCGATCAGTAATGACTAATATTAAGAAAAATGTTAGCTTTAGTTATCTTTCATAAATATGTATGCTTTATAATGGTTTACAGTCCAGTTTATTCATCAATTTTATATAAATATGTCGAACTTTTCGTAAATGTAAATGATGGATACATATAATGTTTATAAACATTAAATGAATATTTTTGGTGTACTAAGACCTGTTCAACCATTTATGCTAATAATTTTATATTCATTTGGTTTTTAGCTAGCAAGAATAAAAAAATTGTGGATAAGTGTTGTAGTGGCTTTGAAATTCTAACAGGGAATATATTAAAGTCAAGTATCATCTGTTGAGTAAATACAAAGGAATGGTAACAGAAGATGAAGTAAAATTTAATTGAGTTTTTATTATTTAACTAAGCAATTTACAAGGTTCTCTCAACTTTAAGTAAACGGAATAATTTTATAATTAATAGAAAATAATACATGTGTGTGTGATCGCCTTATAATAGCTTTTTCCATAAAGAAATTACATTTGTAGTGGGCGATATACCTCTATGGAAATTAAATTAAAATTAATAATCGACGATTCCTAACGCGTCCAAAAACGCTGTATCTTACCAAAATAGAAAATAAACTAACTGAATTCTTCGTATTTGGTAACATACAGCTTTAGGAATTGGAATCAGTTAAAAGTGCTCATTTTGCGAGAGTAAAGATAGTGTGAAATCATATTCTTACGAGATAGATAAATTAAGTTAAGAACAAGTAAAAAATATAACCCATCACACCTTTTACTGAAAAAATGATGCACATTGGGGTTTTTTGTAATATTTAAAAAAGTTAATCAACAAAAAAGCTGTTTCTTCCATATTTATTTTACATTTATACTTTTTTTACACACAATCATATAAACATATTTTTTCAGAATCAGTTTTTGAATTACTAATAATTCTATCATTAATTTTATATCACATATAGAAACCTCTTTTCAAATATATTAATGTAATTGAAGGTGAATAAACTCACTTTACTTTTTCAGCTTACATTATAAAATAAAATATTCCTTCAAGCAAAAAGTTAAAATTTTTATAGATATGTTACAAAATGTAACAAATATTATAAGTATGCGATAAAATTTTCCCCAAACAGAACAAAAACTTTAAAAAATTCTAAATTAATCAAAAAAATTATGTAAAACCTTAAAACTATTTTATGAAACAATTTAAGAATATTTTTACAATTTCTTCCAATAAATGATTCAGGAGAATAAGTAGAGTCCATAGTCTCATTGGGGCTTTAAAGGTATGAAGAATTCAATAGTTCAGTTATTTGATTACTTTTGAATAAATTATGAAGTTGTAAAATATTAAATGAAAAGCTAATCATAGATATAATTCTATTTAGTTAATGATTACTTGATTTATTTTACTGTGGTATAAAACTATAACTTCAGTGTAAATAACATTTTGTTTTTTTTCTTAAAGAATTTCTTTACTGTCTGGAATAGTGGTTTTCTAAGTTTATAAAGGAATATTGTACATTTTATGTGTTTAACATTCAAATAATACTTAATAATAGTTAATTCATTATTATTATATTGGTTTTATTCTTTAATACAAAAATTACATTTTACTGAAGTATATATATTAATTTTTTTTTGTTTGCCTTATATATATATATATAGTAGTAAAATTATTACTCAATAAATTTTCTTTTCTTTAAGTAAAATATAACGTCACTAAATAAAAGTAATATTTCATGATTTACATATTTATATGTGCGTAAAAATAATATATTTTGTGTTCTTAAAAATAAATATTTTTGTGTCCAAGTATTATAAAGAATGAATTTAAAAAAAAAATTCGTTCCAATTTTTTTAATTTTGTTCAGTTTATATCTCATTTTAAATAACGATTACAAAAGAAAGAAAAAAAATAATATTCTTTTTTAATAATCACAATCAATATATATCATAAAACTACAAAAAAAAGGATAATAAACGAAAACAGATATTTTCAATAAAATAAGTAAAAATAGCTTGAACTTGTACGCATGAATTTTGATTATTTTTTAAACAAAACATGTTCTTAACTGCTAACAATGTAACCCCCGAAAATGAAGTTAATAAATTATTAAAAAATTCACAAAAGTTTGCCGTTTCTTTCTTCTTCTTTTTTTGTATTTGTGGAAACTGCTGTAGAAATTACCTTTTTTTGCATAATAGAAATGTAACTAAGAATTTTTTTAAAAACCTTAACTTTGAAACTGTTAAAAGCACAAAAAATGTAGTCCGTCCTAATACATAATACATAAAATTATTAAAACATACTTATTTGCCGTTATATTATAGGTTGAAAAATATTTCTTACATATTATTTTCAGTTAAGTAAAAAAAAAAGGAACCAATATTTTTTTCTATCTTATTAGTTTTAAGGAATTATGAAAAATATTTTTTTAAACTTTATTGTATTTCATTAAAAATTATATTGATTTGTCGAACACTTTTTACTCCCCTACACCATTCCTAATAAAATTTTCTTCATCGTAAATTTAGACTCAACGAATCTTGAAATTTGATACCGTAGATTTAGTTTTTCGCTTTAAAGATTTCCATCATCAGATTAGTGATAAACAATATTTAAAAACATTCTATTGTTTTATCTTTGATGAGGAAAAAGTCTTGAAAATGCATGTTGTCTCTCCTTTCAAACAACTCACCTCTTCTTGAAACTTATTGATTAACTGAAAGAAAGATATCTTTTAATCAGGAAAGCAACTTAGTATGAAGATTCATCTTCCCCCTATCAAAAGAAACACGGCGTTTGGTATCTTTGATTTTCGTCTCAGTTTACAATCAAGCCCGGGAAGAAAACATAATTGAGCTGTAATTAATTAATTCTAACCACCAGACTGGAATTTTTGAATAGCAATGTAGTCGAGGATAAATTTACACAAGGCAAGTCTTATCCTACATCAAAATAGCCCCGTACCTTTTCAATGGGACAAAGGGTAACAGAAGGGAACCAATCAAATGATGGAGCAGTACACGCTCCAACAGATTCATCTGGAAAACCAGGAAAATTTCTGGAAAAATCGCATCGGACAAAGAAAACTTTCCCAAAAGTAATTAGATAGGAAGCTAATTAGCGTAGAAGGATTATTAAATCCTTTGTCGGAGGCATCTCCTGAGAGATTAAAGACTCTAATTTTTGTTCGAGTGATTGTTTTTGTTAGGAACTAGTTCTTTATTAGGCAGCTTGGAAAATAGTTCTTTTTTTTCTCTCTCTTTATTATTATTATCATTTTCTTTTCTTTTCGTATTTTCCAAAATGATTTTTAAGAAAATCAGGTGATGCCTTTGAAAAGCTGCTGTGCCATGGGCATTTTTTTTTTGTTTTTTGGTTCGTTATTTTCTGTTCAATTTTCGTCGTCTGTTGGTGAATAGTACATGAATGGAACGAGAAAGGAATTGGAACAAAAGTGTGTTCGAATGGAAATGGACGAAGAAGAATGGTTTTGAAAATTCAACATTTCTCTTTGACTTGGAACATAATATATGCGGTTTTCAGTAATTAAGATCTGAGAAAAGAATTTTTTTTTCTTTTGTAGATAAAAACATCGAAGAAAAATCTCTTATGCAAAATTACACATCCAAATAAGGATATTTCCAATTTTAGTGTTGTATTTCTATTCTTTGGATGTTTTATTTTTGCGTACCAGTTACAAAGAATGGTATTCCAATGTCAAATATTAAAAAAAATCCTTAGTCGTCATTTTTTTGACAAACAATGAAACCTCGAGTTATTTAGTGTTCTTGAAAAATATCCAGGGGTTTCACTATTGGTATTTTCAATGAATACACCAATATCTCGTCTGCTTATGACGAAACAACAATAAGTAGATTGCCGTTTTATCATGATGAATGTAACTTTTCAATCCTTTAGCACAAAAAATTAACTTTTAAATATGTTCTAACGTTTAATTATGTTCTTATTACAAGAATGAATAATAGATGCATAAGGAACATATTTAAAAATGTTTTAAATAGTTATTATTCTAGTATTTTAAGGAGCTCCGCTAAAATAATGTCATGCCATCGAATATTAATTAAAATATTAATACTAATTGAAATAATCAGATTAAATTATAATTAATACATGTTTATTTTATATAGCTGTTAAATAATTGGAGTTTACGGCTTTCAAAACTATGATAAATAACAATTACATTACTATTGTCGAAAAGTAAACATAAGTGTATAAATATGATTTGTTTTTCTAGCACTAAAGAAAATGGAAGTGAGTTTATCAAAAGATTTTTCCTGAAATTTTAAAACAGCAGCGAAACAAGTATTCAAAACTTTCAGCTTAAAATGCATATTTTAATTAAAATCAAATTGTAATTTACATACCATGTAATTTTACAATTGTTAGGAATTTTCTGAGGTAGAAATTTCTTTAATGCCATTTTTTTTTAAAATCTTCATCTCAGCGTATGTATAATTAAAATTAGTAAAATCATTTATTAAATTAAACTTGAATTCAACAGAAAAATTTATAGACGGAATACTCCTTTTGCAATTTTTTATTAGTTTTCTTAGAATAAATGCGTCTTGATAAATTTATTCTTTTTTTGATATTTTTAGACTTGTAAAGAGAAAAAATTGCTTAAATTTAAATATTAAGATAATCATTTAAATATTAAAACTAAAATAAAAAAAATATATTAATATATAATTCTTTCCTATTATAACTCTTTGTTTAATGTGCATTAATATGAGTACCAATTAGAATAAAATCAATATTTATTATTTATCTGTAGCTATTTGTGCTATATAAAAAAAGAGATAATGTATATATTGTAAAGCAGCATGAATTCAAAAATGTCACATGTTCTAAATTATCATAATCTTCCTTTATTATTACAGGATATCTGAGAACATTGTTATCTATGCATGCTCTATACAAGGATTTCACGCTTATCTATCACTAAGTATCTGGAATATTTTTCTATTAAAATATAATAGAAATTTTAAATTATTATATGTGTATCAGCATAAACTACACGCACAAGCTATTTTTTAATTTTATTTGTTAACATTTATTTGTACTATAATTTAAAACATTGCAAATCTACCACTTATATTCAGAACAATATCAAGAAACATTCAGTTTCTGCAATTTTGATGAAGCAACTACGCGACTATTTTCATTTCTCGAGAAGATCGAAATTAATTGGAAAGAAGCAGAAAAAAAGAAAGCGCGTTTTCTTTTCTGTTCACAAAGTACAATTTTAGAATTCAAGGACTTCAGAGAAGAAATCTGACTTGCGAAAGAAAATCGTACTCTGGAATTCTCGAAATTCCCCTTCCATTAATTTGCTAACAAAAAAATGCATTCAAACGTCCCATTTGCTTTTGGTAAGTGTGAATTAAATGTACAAACAATAGAATAGCGAAAAATACTTCTAAAAAAATTCACATTTCTTAAAATTAATTCGTAAGTACTTTGAGTAAACGTAATTACATTACCTCGGGCTGTCTCGATACATAAGAAGAAATTTTAAGAAAGCGGCGCATTCTCTTAGAAATAAAAGGACGATTTAAAAAAATAAATACACAATGAAAAAAAGATGTTTCCGATGTTAAAACTAAAGTTTTTATACTTTGGGCGCGTCGAAATAATTGCATTTAAAAGCAAAGTATATTTTCATTAGAAGATAGCGAAATAATGAAGACGCTCATTTGATGTTCAAACACATGAAGTTTACCCTTAAAATTCTCAAAATAATTCTTATTTTAAATAAAATGTTATAAATAAAATAGAGAAGAGAGTGTTGTCAATTTATTTTAGAATTGTGCTTGTGAGTAATGTACAACATAAATATCTGTCTGAGTGCAAATAACGTTATTTGTAGCATTAATGTACCATAATATTTTGTTATTTTATAGTATCCTATTACTTTTGGAACCATGGCTTTGCAAAAGCGTAGAAACGAACATCTTTTTTAATATTTGGTGTAACTTAGATTATAATAAACATATAAGGTATTTTTAGAATATTATTGCAATAAAAAAATATTTAAATGCAATATTTGGTTGAAAAATGGAATATAGAATTGCCTATTTTTTTTGCAAAACATTCTCCTTTTATAGAAAATGCTTCCATAATAATAATATTTTACCTACATATATTTCAGACCTCTACACAAAGCTTGAACTAACATGTTGGTAGTATATAACCTAGAAGGGGATTTATTCATATTTTAATACACCAAAGTGGAGAAATTTAAAAAAAAATACCGATAATTATATCAATTGGTAATAACTCTGAAAATATGTTTGTTAAAAAATAAAATTATCATGCTGAATATATTTTTCAAGGTATAATTCTTTTGTTCTTATTTATAGCATTAAAATGAAGAACACATAAATATATTTCATACATTTTCGTGATTGAAATGCTCTAAGTAACATATTCTAAATAAATCCATATTTAAAATAAATGATTATGATCTATTTATAAAAATATTAAATTAATCTTGTTCAAACGCAATTTTATAAGAATTTAACATGGAATTTATGGGATTCAATGTAAGCAATATCTGAAAAGCATTAAGGTATCCGACTACGTTCGGAAACGTGATTTTACAAAAGTGTATAAACAAATATTTTTTTTTAAATATTTAGTGTCACTTAGATTAAAGTACACGTATAAAATTGCTTTAAGAATATTACCACAATAAAAATTATTTAAATGTGGTATTTTGGCAAAACATGAACATAGAATTATTTACTTTCAAAACATTCTCCTTTTAAGAAAAATGCTTCTGTAATAATAATAATATTTTGCCCATATATGTCTCATAGATTTATCCATATTTTAATACATCAAAATGAAAACATTCTAGGAAAACAACACCGATTATTATTTCAATTGGTAGTAACTCTGAAAAAAATGTGAATTTTTTGAAAGTCCTAATTCAGGCTCTCTGGAGAAGTCTTAGCTATCAGAAGGCAAAATATTATTATTATAGAAATATTTTTGATAAAAAGGGGAATGTTTTGAAAATAAATAATTATGCGTTCATTTTTGCCATAATATCGGATTTAAATAATTTTGATTGTAAAATATATTCTTACAACAATTTTATACGTATATCATAATCTAAGTGACACTAAATATTAAAAAAAAAAACATTCGTTTGTGTAGGTTTTTTTAAAAAACTCGTTTTCGAACGTAGTCGGATACCCTAAATAAAATATCTTAAACTCATAAAATCACTGTCTAGGTACAAAATTAATATCTTTTATTCAAATTTTAAGTACATTTTATCAAAATATTTAATTATTAAATCATTTTTAAGATACTATCATTTTCAAAAGAAAGAGCAGATTTTTCCTCCACTATGTCACATTAACATATCTTTAAAAACGAGTAAACAATTTTTTTTAAATATAATTAACATTTTTAATATAAATAATTTTTGTATTACAAAATATTTTCAAATTCAATAAATAACCGAAATTTCTATTAAAAATTGTAAATACTGACAAAATAATAATAACAATCAGCATGAAAAAGGTTATCAATCACCAAAATAAAATTTAAAAAAGAGGAGTGGATCTTATTGAATTAAAATTTTCAGAAAATATTTCTTAAAACCTCTTAAAAAACACTTATGGTAAAAAAATTTGCAAGCACATAAACAAGATATTTTTCGTTGGAACATTTATTTTCATTTAATTCTATAAATCACATTATTTATCAAGAATAAAAAAGGTCTCTTGAAAACATTTTAACAACCTGAAAAATGTTTGAAAATTAATCAAATCAATTCTAAAAAAAAATTCCCCAAGTATTCAAGAAAAGTTGAGTTTTTTGACGCACGTTGCAACAAACTTTACAGCTTAGAAAAATATTTTAATTAGTTTTGAAAGCAAAATTGTGCCAATGATGTGAAAAATGTATCATACCTTATGCTTTTTTGAAAAAAATAAATATCCTAAGGAAGCGAAATGAGTACATACCTGTAAAATAAGAAAGGATACAATTAGAAAATTTTATTTCAAAATCAAGTAAAATTTAGAATTTATAACATAGAAATTGCACTTGTTTTAGTACTAAAATTACACATATAATAGCACTAAAATTTGGAAATTAACAAACAATCAAATAAAAATTATATATATATATATGTCGAAATATTCTGCTGGATGGGGAAGGTTAAGATTCTGTAAAGCAATCTTAATTCTAATTCACAGTCCTAATCAGTGATAGATCCAAAAAAACATAATAGTTTTCTATTTTGGTCTGTTAATTCTCTTATGCCTTTTTATATTTTAGCAGGTTTTTATTGGCTTTTTAAAATCCAATTTGATTCATTCTTAGCTCTGTAGGAATTACAATTTGTCTTTTATTATTTTATTTTATTATACTATACATATATATGTATTTGTTCTGAATGCAATATATTTTTTTATTTAGTTTTATATCATTATTAGGTATTTCATGAGCTACAGCAAGCATCGTCAACCTACAGCATGTGTGTCAAATTCGAAATAGGTTACAATTCTTACTGACGCTCTACACCTCCTCAAAATTTGTAAATTTTTGTGTAAAGTTGATAATTTTGAAGTTTCGCGTGTTCAATTAACATTTTCAGATTTTTGGAAAGAAAAATTTACGGAATTATTAAAAAATCTGGACGGGAAAAATCTAATGATCAATTGACAGCTATTTTAAACTGCTGGATGTCATTACAGAAGAGATTTATTTGTTTAAAGTGAACATTACATGGGCTCTTTCTTTTCTCTTTTGGTTCTACATATCTTCATGTCTTTTCGCAAATTAGAAGTAATTTGTGTCTGTTTTGTTTAAAAACTTATTTTTGGATTAGACTGATCATTCATAATCGTGTGGAATATAAAGTCACAAATTATACACCTGATATTGAAATATAAAATAAAGAAGTGTGGGGACAAAAGGTTCACATTAAAATATTTAACTTTATTGAAGGAATATTTATATTTTGTGCGTTGTGCACTTCTTATTTTAATTATTAAGTTTAAAAGATACACATGATACAAAAAATATATACAATTTAAATTTTCTATTTATGTTAAAAGAATAGTTATATTTTATGTTTATTTTTGTGTTAAAAAGAGTTTTTAAATAATGTATAATTAATATAAAATAAAACTCTGAATCTGTATTCTTAACGACCTTAAAATCGTTCGTGCATGACCCGTCGTTCTTCTCTGTCTACATTGCCGCTGGAAACTAATTATTTCAAATACTTCCTACTGTGCTGCACCCTGAATCATATTAATAAATTGGTTTGGTACACCACAGTAAGAAGGTTGCCGACCCCTGAGCAATATCATTCTTCAGATACTTGAATTTGGATGAGATAAAAATAAGTTATATTTAATATAAGAAGATACAGGGTGAAATTTAATTACGTTTGGAGAATTCAATGATCTAAAACACAGAATAGAAAAAATATTTCTTACAAATTCTGTGATCTTTTCTTACAGTTTCAATACAATCATTTCGTCCTCTCTAAAATGAGATACAATATCAAAACATCTTTTTTTTAACACGAAACTGGAATTGGATTTCTATATGTTTATAAGAACATCTCATCTCTACAGAAATCCCAGAAAATTTAAAAACAATTGTTTCAAATTTCTAGAAATTTTAGTTAATTTCATATATATATATATATATATATAAAAGAAACGTGTTAGTGCAAATTTGATATGAAACCAATAAGAATTGTAATTTAAGTTTCGTTACAAAAACTCGGGATATTACACTTTATAATTTTTTTTCTGTAATTATCAAAAAAGTCTGCCAATGATATTTCGGAAGAGCCCTTTTTCGAAACGTGACTCCAGCAAGATTCCAGGCAAAAAAAAAAAAAAAAAGAGAATGGGAAAATTTAAAGGAAAAAAAAATAGAAAAAGAATCGCATGCAACAATTTCACAGCGAATTCCTCTTCGCCCCCAATTAGGGTATTAGAGGAAAACGAGTAAAAAAAAGGGGCTACACATCGCTCTTAAAGTATAAAATAGTGCTCGCATTAGCGTGGTGGTAACTCAGAGAATCCCATGTAATGAAGTACCCGGATGGGAAAGTTGATGATTATGCTGCCGGATAATTATAATCATTGTCTTGCAATTGTTCATAAAATGTCCACTTTATTATTAAGGTAGAATATTTTTTATACCATTCTTTCTTTTTTTCGATGTTAGCTAGCGTTAAATAAAAACCAGGATTGGATTAATTTTTATTCCTGCCGCTGCATAAATGACATCATGATTATTTAGCGCACGTGTTTTGTTTCTCTCCTCAAGATCTAGGGTTTATATTTATTGTTATCGTATTGGTTAGTGCAAATTTTGAGGCAAAAACCTCCTTCTTTACTATAATGGGGGACTGAAAAACATTGTTTTGGTTATAAATAAATGTGTAGCTGTGTAAAGCTTAAGCATTTACAAATTTTATTCATTTTGAAAATTCAGTTGTAAGTATTACGGATAAAAGAAATTTTTTTAAAGAAAAAATGTTCTAATGCAATGTGAATACTCTTTATTTATTTATTTCACATGAAATTCAAAAGGTAATATCAAGAGATTTTCTTGAATGAATTAATATTGGGAAAAAAAACTATATTAACATCAAGTGTCATCAATACAAGTTTTAGAAAGTGAATGCATGAATAGAAAATATTTTATGAGCGATTGAAAATATACATATCCCTATATATAATTATATATAGGAAGAGAGTGAACTAATAGTAAGAACTGAAAAATAATAATTTAAGTAGCTGTTTTATTTTCTTCAATATTTATTATAAGCATTTAAATACATAATTTGTTGTCCAAATAAAATTTCAAGAAACGAAACATGAGTTTTTCAATCTCTTTAGAATTTGAATCAAATATCATACGTAAAAGGAAGGCTATTCTTAGGCCTTTTGACATCACTATTTCTTCTAATGAGCAACCAAAATTTTTTTTATTGCAACATTTTCATAATAAATGCATAAAATCGTTCATAGTGTTATGATAAATTGAATTCTCGATGCATTATATTTAGAGTAAATGCGTTTTAAATTTGCTCAATAATGCTTTGGCAAACGACTGACATACTATATCATCATTATTTCGTGCATTTTGCATAATTTGTTGATCGGTATTTAGTTATACTTAGCATAGAATGTAGTATTAAATTATTTAAAAGCTTTCTTATATATATATATAATCTCCATCAAAAATGATGCATTTAATCAAAATATCCCAAACCCCTTCTACTCAAAAAATATAACACCTTATTTGACCCCTTTAGCTCTAATTTAAAATCAGAATTTCCTATTCTAATAAAATGCAAAACAATTCAATTCTCTCGCGAAGAAGATGAAATTTGGTTCAGATTTCCGTTTGGCTTCGCATAAGAGAGATGTATGTGTTTAATTTCAATTCCTCCAATTTAGTTCGCAGAAATGATTCCAGCAAATAATGGGAAATGACAAAGTCTAAAACTCCTTTCGTCAGAACTAAATTGTTTCATTCTTTCCTCCCTTGCCCTGTTTCCCTTAATTCCATTCAGATTTTGTTCGTCGTTGAGTAACTGCTCCCATTGTTGAGTCCATAATTGATTAGAAATTTGATTTCGTATCTGCCTTTAAATTCCCGGTTTAACTTCACATAATACTCCTTTTCTTATCTGCCTTTACTGTTTGAACAATGGAGCACAGTGCAGCGAGGTTTCAATGTTTCAATTAGCTTTCTAGAAAGAGAAGCAAGATTTCTTTTCCCTTCCCCTTCAAAAAGGAAAATAGTTGTAAGATGAGATGGTAGTCCTATTTTCGTTTCGAATTTCATAGAATAAAAGACGCTGCTAGGTGAAAATTAAATGCATTTGAATGTTACTGACATTTTATCAGTTTTATTTTACATGCAATGTTAAAATGTAGCATAACTTGTACGTGGATCATCCTCGAAAATGGGTTACTCTATATGGGTAGAGCAAATTTCTAGGTTTCAAATTAAAAATACAAATTATAATTAAAATAAACATTTTCTGTGAAAAAGTAATCAGTTAATCGTAACGACGATTAAATAAGTGCTACTGCACTGCGTTAGAAGCACGTGTCTTATTCAGATCCTTTGAATTAAATATTCTATTTTTAATCTGGACTTTGTAATTAAAATTTTAAAAAAATTGATCGCATAATAGGATAGGTATTGAATTACGAATTCGAGCAAGAACAGCCAAACCTCCATGCTATAAACTTCTATTTTGCGAATATTTTCTTGCAGCCAAGGACGTTTTACTGTTTTCTTCGTAACATAACCTCTAGATAGCTAAGTGCAATTTCTATTTAACGAACTTTTTCTCTTGTGAGATTCGAAATTTTTTTCTTCCTACTTTTAAAATACTACAAATCATTTTTCAAGTTATTCTCTCTTTGAAAACATTTTATGGGGATCGATGTCTTTGAACTGGTTTTACCAGGTTCATAACTCACGTAGAATAATAAAATTGCTGTCATTTCTTAAACAAAAGCTCAAGTAAAGTTAATAGATTTGATCAAAAATTAAATTTAAGAACACACGTGGTAGTGTATGCCTAAAATTAACGTTTATAAAATAATGTATAGTAGAACATATCGTTTATCCGAACGTTTATTATCTGGAGCTTCAAATAACGGGACCAGTTTATTCAGAGACCTTGCAGCGAAAAAACGAAGGTGCACAATAATACAGTGAAAAATAAGGGATTATTTTCCACAATAAAGGTAAAATTACGACAATTTGCACCTATTTTGCTTTTTCTTCAAGCCCCCAAGCCTTCTTTCACCCTTACCGCATGTGAAGATCTTCAATAGTCGTATAGTGTCCGGTTTCATATACTGCATGTATCGCATTTTGTTTACGGTTAACCTAACGGTCCCAACTGATTCGGATAAACGACGTTCTACTGTATATTTAAAGTTACTTGTAGGCTTACAATTAGAAAATGTCAAAAAATCACTAATTATAATAAAAAAATACTTTTAAAATATTGAAAATACAGTATATATCTGGAAAATTTCCTTCCACCGTATTTCGAAACGTGTCTCATTTAATATTGAATTAAAGAATTGAAAACTGTATTTTGACAGATTTATCATTAACTCTTTGTTAAAATGATTATACCTTAAATTTTAGACTAATTTATTAGCGATTCCTAATAAAACAATATAGTAATAACTTATACCTGCCTTTCTAAGTGGTTGGAACTTTCTATAAAATACTTAGCTTTTATTTTCCCTTCACTTAAACACAGAATTAATTTTTAGATTATTCTTTTTTCGGTTTTTTGCTTGTATTTTAAATTTTTGTAAAAAGTGAATAATGCTCTCTTGTATTTTAACACCTGAGCGAAGAACCTGCTCAGCTCAAAGAAATCTCGCAATGTTAAAATTAAATAAAATATCAATAACAAGAAGCACTTTAGCTTCCACTATTACAAATAAGAAAATGAATATATCTGATGTGGTGCATATCCTGAGAACAGAACCCGCGATCTACGGATTCATAAGCACGTAACATACCACTAGACAAAGTGATCACTCCTGTTAGGAGGCTGTTACTGGCATATTTAGATACCTCCATAGTACTCCCCCACCAGTGAGTCGGTGGATAGGTGAATGAACGAGATATCTGTTGTTATGGCGAGATATCTGTTGTTATGGCGAGCATGTGAGTTGTTACTGTTGCGTCAAGTGAGTATGACGACTTTGTTTTGCTGATTGAAGTGAAGGTTTTGCATTTTTCTTTTCAGCAGGGTCACCAATGTCGGAGAAAAAATCTGTGATCTATGGATCCGAAGCCGAGTAACTTAACCACTAGACAAAAGTGATCACTCCTGTCCGGAGGCTGTTACTGGCTTATTTAGATACCGCCACATATCACTACATATTGCACAAATATAATATGTATATTTTGGTATATATTTTTTCAAACCTCTCGTTCAATGAAAACAGTAACTCAAGTAAAGATCTTTACGGATAAGTTTCTCCATAGGATACAGGCTCAAATTCCTTTCTCGCATCTCAAGAAAATGATGAAAAAATACTTCCAGAACGAGGAATAAACAAAGTTTAAGAATTTCACGAATAAGCGATTTGCTTCGTAACTACACGAACCAGCTCACTTTCCTTCACGGTAGTAGATGAAGCTGCATAAATATGTGAAGCCTTTTACTTTGAGAAGATCTCCCGAAATAGCAAGGCTGAATAACGAATAACCTTATGGCCCTCTCTCGCTCCTAAACCTTTCTTTTCCTCTTCTCTTTACTGATTTTTTTCTCTTGTAGGTTGGGGGAAAAAAGATAAAGCAAATAAATATCTCAAAGAAATTGAAGAGAGAGTAAAAAAAAAACAGTATGTGGTATTTGTAAAACCCTAGCCCCGTGCCCACATACTGAAGTTCCTCGGCTGATAACTTTCAACTGCGCAGGCGCGTTGTCACCATTATCGGGACAGTATAGGGCCCTAAGTTCATTTTGTTCTGCGAGTAAAGTAGCGTCCTTGACAGAGTTCGCTCTGATGAGAACACATCAATCTTCCCGAGTCGATGTAAATTGCTTTCAACTCAAAGACTTTCCTTAAAAAAAGATTTTTTTTTCTATTTTTATTTTTGCTATTCCGAGATTTGAAGTTGGGGTCTCGTCTTTTTCATTTATTTATTTACTTAAAGAGGATCGGATCTCTTTTTTTTCATTATTATTTCTTCTTCTCTTCGGTGTCTTACGTTCTTTATTCGGTGGGCTTCTCTTTTATCGGTTTCCGTGTGGACCTTTTATATAAAAGTTGTCCAGCTCGAAAAACATGTCCGGACGTGGCCAGGGGGAGACGTTAGTGTGGGGAAGAACCGAGGATGGGGAAGAAAAAAAAGAATCGAGAGAGGGAGGGAAAGGAGAGGCTCTTAAAAATCCATCACGCGTCTTTTGCTCAGGAAGTGGAGAGGCTTCTTTTCTCTTGACGTGTGGAATGAAATTTGTCACGGTGTGTTTTCCTTATATATATTTTTGCTTCGATCTGCATGAGTTTACATACCAAAGTGATGCGACGTTTTCACGCTTGATCGAATAATTTTCGACGTCGCACCTTTCTGGGAAACGAATTTAAGAATAAATTTGCTTGAAAGTGTATATTTAGGAACGAAAAGGAGGCAGGAAAGAGGGGATGTGTACGCTCAGAATTAAACTTCTTCGTTCCGTTTCTTCTAAATAACCACTTTTTTTTTTGTTAAAGAACATTAAATTAAGCAATAATTCCATTAAAGCATCCGTCTATCCTAAATCATGATTTTTTTATTTCCATTCACTAGAACAAAAACTACAAGTGTTAGCAAAAGCAGATGCCATAACTTTACAAAAGATGTCATACTTTAAAATGCGTTTTACTCGAAATGGGTTTTTTATTTTTGAAAATGCTCAGACGAGGACAGCGATAGCTCAAAAAGTTTTGAGAATAATTAAATGAAATTTTTTTGTGTATGTTCTACATAACAGTAGAAGTGTTTTAACTTTCAGATTTATCAATCTCTGTTTAATTACAAAATTTACAGTTCTTTATGTGAATATATCCACTGTTTTTTTAATTCTTACTATTATAGCTCACACTCTCTATATATTTATTTATTTACCTTGGTGGAATCTTCAATCGCGTTAATAAAATACATTTTAAAGCGCTCAATTGAGCTGAAATTTTATATACAAGATTATTTTGGATGACAATACAATAATTTAATTATAATTAATAAAAATAAATTGATCAAAACTAATTATTTAAGGAATTACAAATACAGCCACGTTCGCATCGTTTTTGGCGACCTGTGTCAAAACTTGAAAATATTTTTTTTTTCTCCGCTACGTTCGGAACCGTTATATTACAAAAGCGTATAAATGGATAATATTTATGATATTTAGTGTCACTTAGATTAGAAAATGTATTTAAAATTGTTTTAAGAATATTATTACAGCAAAAAATTATTTAAGTACAATATTTTGACAAAAAAATTAACATAGAATGACGCATTTTCAAAATATTCTCCTTTTGTGAAAAATGCTTCTATTATAATAATATTTTCCAGTATATAGCTCAGACCTCTCTAAAGAAGCTCAACTAGAATTTTTGAAATATATAACTTAGAAGTGGGCTTATCCATATTTTACGACAACAGAGGGGATCAATTTTAAGAAAAAAACGCCGATAATTATTTCAATGGGTGGTCACTCTGAAAATAATGTGAATTTTTCAAAAATCCTAGTTCAAACTCTCTGAAGAAGTCTTAACTTTATGTAAGTGAAATATTATTATTTTAGAAGCATTTTATATAAAAGGAGAACATTTTGAAAAAAAAAATATTATAAAATAATTTTTTTGCAAAAATATTGCATTTTCATATTTTTTTGTCATAATATCCTTAAAACAATTTTATACATGTATTCTAGTCTAAGTGACGCTAAATATCATGAAAATTATCCATTTATGCGTTTTTTTAAATAACGGTTCCGAACGTAGTCGGATACCTTAAAGCCTTCAGTTGAACTGAAATTTTATATATACGATTGTTTTGGATGACAATACGATATTTTAATGATAACTAATAAAAATTAATTACCATTTAATGTTGTGATTCTGTCCTACGTATATACATATTTATATTAATTGTAACTATTTAATAAAAAAGTAGCTAAAATAAAATTTTTCTTTGTTCATCTAAGTAGGAATTGACTTTTTAAATTTTTTTTATATTACTTGTTTTCTTAAAATGTACGAAATATATCTAAAAAACACAAAGAAAAAAAATCCCCATATCTCGATTTTTCAAAAAAAAAAAAAAAATTTGCAAGTAGTCGGATACCTTAACATACCTGATCGAGTTAGTTTGGAAGTTGAACTTTTTCTTGGAAAGAATTTGGGGAAAAATATGCTTGCGTGAGCAAGAGTTGTATTAATATAACCTTGTAACAGTTGTAACCGTAAAAAGATATAAACTGCAGTTAACAACGGACCTCGAAATTTTGAACCATGATCAAGTGATGAGAATGACATTTAAGCTGGCATACTTCTCTCCTACCTTCCACTCTACACCAACAGGAGCACTTTTGAGCCTCGAATGATTTCACAAGCTACAGCGGTAACAGGATGGAACGCATGACACACCAGCCACTAGTCCATGACCTAGGCATTTAAAAGGTAAGGTGGGAGGGAGAAGGAGTGTTTATTAACATCATGCTATATAGGAGCATAATGGCTTTTGAGTGAAGAGGACGACACCTGAGCTGCCACTCACATCTCTGAACTACTACACCAACGGGAGGACTTTGAGCCACAGAAGTTTTAGCGTGCATCAGTCCAAGTACACGGCAAGTATTCAATGGCACTGGGCACGAAATCAAGGCATGTCCGTTACGAGCTCGTGGACATAACCACTAGGCTAACGTGGCCACAATGGTAGGTGGCTGCGTTAGCTGAGTGGTCAAGGCATCAGATCGTGGCTGGGCTTGTCACGAGTTCGAGCCCAGTACCACTAAAGATTCGCCGTGTAGGGGAGCGATGCACGTTAAATCTGTCTAGAGCTCAAACCTCTTCCCATTGATGTGGTATTTAGAAGAGGAGGTGCCAGCTCAAGGTGTCCTTCCCTTGACCATAGTCCGTCACCAAAAGCCCCCTCGTGTAGTAGAACAGTGCGACGTTAATATTCATTCACTTACTCACACCACAGTGGTAGAAAGATAATGTCTGTAGTCAGAGAAAATCTTATTATAATTCTTATCTCACTTTTATTTCAATAAAAACTACATGATTTGCAAGCACTCTAAATTAAATAATAATTAACTGTTTAAAAGCATTTTATGGATCAAATTTTGCCAATTGTTCCTGGAACGAATAAAGAAATAACTACTTCTAAATGCATGATTAAAAATGGTTCAAGTGTTCAAAATTGTGTGTTAGTTCTGAAATAAATTTCTTGGCTCGTATCTTATTAAATAACCCCTTAACATTATCAAAAAACATTGTTAAACAGCTGTTTTTCTTCTGAACACACTGGATTGACACTGGCTTCTCCTTTGCTGCTCGTTTTGATTTTAATTTGCTTCGCTGTTTGAAACAACACAATGACTATTAGTGACAGACCAGCTAATTTTGAGTCACTATCACGTGATGCGTACGGAGCATGAGCTGACACATTCTTCCTCTATTTCGACACGGACAAATAGTCTTGACAGATTTAACGTGCATCAGCTCTCTACACGGTGGGTCATCAGAGCCCCTGGATTCGAACTCGCAACAACATAACTCCGTCCGTGAACATGGCCATTAAGCTACAGAAGGTCATTTAAGTTGTTCGAAGGTGGATAATTAGGCATATTAAGAGTGAATGTGGAGGGGAAAGAGAATGGAGCGCTAGTAACAAAGTTAAAATTTTGGTAAATTCTACCTCCCCCCCCCAAAAAAAAATCTTGTATGTAATTAGTGATCTTACATCTTCTCTTAACACTATTAAACATTACAGTTTCAAAATTTGTTGAGTTATGTTTAATATTTACGCTAAAATACAATGGTAGTTATGTACTAGAAGAATTATTTTTATTACACTTGAAAGAAATACTCTTGCGTTTAAGTAATCACGCTAAACATACAAGATGCAAAATATATTTTGTATTGTATTAGTCTAATTTTCTGTTTTTTCTCACACTTTGTTAAATTCATAATATACTTTTTTATGTTTTTTAATAAACAGGAATTAAAAATAATTTTGGAGTAAAGTAGAAAGGATAAATACTTATGTTTCATGGTTTATTTAAAAATGGATGTAAACATAGATCCATAATTTGTGAAATATTTAGATATTATTATGGATAGTTCGTAAGAAAAGCGTTCATTAATACATAAATATGAGAAAATAGTATTATATTAATTAAACATTCAATAAATATTATTTCTTAAGTATATTGCACCATGACTAATTTGTAATAAAAAAAACACTACTTCATTTTTGAAAATACTCTGGTTATTTTTTTTTATCTCTATAAATCAAACTAACTGTCTTTTCTTGTAAACGCAGTAGACAAATTCTTACACATATAAAAGTGAAAATATATGTATGTTTCAAAATGAATTATTAGGCGTATGTACACAGTAGAAAAAAACTAAACCATTATTTTTTTAAAAGAAAATACATAAACTCATTTCTTAACCTTAATCGTTACATTTTTATAAGTCAAAACCTTACTATTGTCTAAATTTTAAATATTTCTGAAGCATTGTGTCCATAATATCAATGTAATTTAATAACTCTACACCAGTTTAAATAATCTTTACTTAAACTCTAGAGGACGTGAATTTATTTAATGTACCCATTTTATACGTATTTTGATGATATAATAAGGTGTCTGGACATTTCAATAGTCACTAGCTATTTTAAACAGTTAGTAGCCATTTTAATTTAAATATTCGTATTTTCTCTTCAACAGAATATTACACTTTTCATCAAATGCTGAGAATCTAATAATTCTTTGGCGCTAGTTACGATCAGTGGAAATTATCACTTATATTTTCGGTTTTAAAATAATCATTGTCCGGAATTCAGAGGGAAAATGGTACACCACAATTGTTTAAGGAATTGATTAATTATTAAAATCTAATATTAAGGGGTAATATATTTAACTTAATTATGTAGAGCTATATTTGAATAAGTGTATATTTAATTCTCTCTTTAAAATATTTCAATTTCATTATCTATTATATTTTATGAATGTAAAACTAAAAAAAGTTGATTACTCACTATGTATTGTGAAGATATATAATAGTAACTAAAATCACTATTTTTTTTCTTGTGTGCGAAGATAACAGGAGTTAAAACTCTGTCAGTTGTAAATTAAAAGCAGGAATAATGAAAATTAGACGAAACATGTCTGCATGTGGAAAAAATTATTGAAATTTTTAGCCCTTTATGGGGATTCATTGATTACAGTTTAAATAATACCTAAGTTACTAAACGAACTTTTCAAATACGTAAAAATTCAACTCTCTTGATTATTAATACAACGACTGAGCTTGTTCAGTTTATTGTGTATGATTTGTATGAATTATGTGAGAATCTGTTTTGAATTCCTTAAGTAAATATAATACTTTATCGTGGAAAGCCATAAATGCGAAAAAGGTCCGTGGAATTAACATATAGGTTCCGTGTGATTCTTTTTTATAAAGCTGCAATACCACAGTTTCAAAAACGAAAATAATATTGGTTACAGGGACGTTTGAAAGCATTGGCCCGGGCCCAATGACCCGGTCGGAAGCGGGACCTCGTTTCGTTCTTGACTCAGCCTGAATAAGATGATGATTCGAATAATTTTAACGGTCAAATGTGTATTATTTCCGGTTGTATTCTCCGAAAAACTAGGAATCTCGGACGATATGTCAACTGGCTATATGTGATGACCTTTGTCCTTGTATAGTCATAGTCACTATGCATTATTGCTACTTCTTCAGTCAAAAGACGGCAGTCGGTCGAACCGATTTGTGCGATTGTAAATCATGCACATTTATTTGTTTCAGGTTATTGTTTGTACGAGTATTTGACATGATATGCTATGTACTGTTTACTTTTAAGAGTCATAGGGGTGGGCTACATTTGTGTGGAGTTCAAGGGAGTATACTTTTCCGTAGGTGCCCATGGCCTGAAGAAATCTTAAGACGTTCCTGATTGGTTACTGAAAAAGCAATCCGTAATCACAATTTTACATGAGACAAATGAAACGCCTTTACCAAACCTTTTGCCCCAGAGTTTTTTCCCTGCATTTTAATCATATAAGCTTGAAAAGGGAGGAGTTTTTAAAGTTTTCACGTCAAATAGCAATCCCAAAATCTTTTGAATTTTCTTATAGGTATCCATTTTTGTGATCAAATTTAGCAATTTGACACATTTGACGACCAAATTGGTCACCAATGCCCCTTTTGTTTATTTACTATTATTGACGTATGGACGATCTTTTTGCCACAATACCCCTTTGGTAGGGAAGAGAAGAACACACATTTCCGAAGCACTCTAAAATTCCTTTACACATATACTATAAAATAGTACTTAAACATCAAACATTGATCTTTTAACCCCATGAAATAACGGAGGGTCAAAGAACTGATCATTTGTTAAATTTACCACTAGTTAAATAAAATAAAAAAAACAGTGCTCATAAAAAATTCAAATTACGTCTAAGTATAGTATACCCAAGATGGCATTTATTTCCAAGCGGTCATTTTTTAAACATCACGATACATTCGTAGGTCAAAGAACTGATCACTTCTGAAGATACGCAAGTAGTTAAATAGAAAATTTAAAACACAGCTGAGAGAGAACATTCTAATAGCATCCAACAAAAACTTCTTCCATCAACAATTTTTTTCAATAAATTACTTCAATTTTTATGGCCCACTCCATCGATACTTTTGTCCAGTTCTGCGGAATTCATTACTCTTCGGAAGCGTCGTTCTGTAACGGTTTCTCCAGCAATTTTAATTCTTCCTTCGCCGCTTTTATTGCTTGTAATTACCGATGAAATCCAATCGGAGGCTTCTCGTTACCGCCAGACGCTGATACGCACCCAGACACATCGTTTGTTTATTATGTCTCAGCAAGTTTGAGCTTTTGAGATTTGTTCGACACTGGTGCAAACACAAATTTAATTGTTAGTGGGTTACACTTCGGACATCTGAGGTTCATTAGACTGTCGTTTACTGTAGCCTTAGAAGCCGGAAGTTAACTCGTGTAAGCTAAAGATTTGTAGTCGTGAAATTAATGCTAAATGGACGCAGTGCCTTTAATTTGACAAAAATTAATCAGAAAATCAAAACTCAAAAAAAAAAATTACCTTCTTTAGGTATCCGACTACGTTCGGAAGCGTGATTTAAAAAAAAATGCATAAATGGATAATTTCCATGATATTTAGTGTCACTTAGATTAGAATACATGTATAAAATTGTTTTAAGGACATTTTGACAAAAAACAATTATTAAAATACATTAATTACTTAGGCAAAAAATTAACTTGGAACAACCTTTTTCAAAATGTTCTCCTTTTGTGAAAATTGCTTCTATTATAATAATATTTTGCCTGTATATAGCTGAGACCTGCGTACAAAGGTTCAACTATGATTTTTGAAAAATTCACATTATTTTCAGAGTTACAACCAATTGAAATAATTATCGGCTTTTTTTCTTAAACTTTCTCCCCTCTGTTGTCGTAAAACATGGATAAACCCACTTCTAAGTTATATGCTTCAAAAATTCTAGTTGAGCCTTTGTACCGAGGTCTGAGCTATATGCAAGCAAAATATTATTATAATAGACGCATTTTTCACAAAAGAAGAATATTTTGAAAATGGGTCATTCTATGTTCATTTTTTTGACAAAATATTAAATAATTTTTTATTGTAATACTATTCTTAAAACAATTTTATATACATTTTCTAATCTAAGTGACACTAAATATCATAAATATTATCCATTTATACGCTTTTGCAAAATCACGGTTCCGACTACCTTAAAATCATGATTTTTTTCAAAAATCAAAAATATATATATATGATTATATTTCATAGGCCATCAAAGTGTTTCTTTTTCCTTTCACTAGATCAAAAACTACAAGTGTTTTAGTAAAAGCAGATGCCATAACTTTACACTAGATGTCAAACCTTAAAATGCGTTTTAATAGAAATGCGTTTTTTTCGAAAATTTCAAACGGGGACAACGATTGCTCAAAAAGTTTTGAGAATAATTTGCTGAAATTTTTTTTGTACATTTTGTTTAATAGCAGAAACGTTTTGACCTTCAGATTTATCAACCACTGTTTTATTTCAAATTTTACATTTATTTCAAATTTCGTGCTTCTATTCTGTTCTCACTTTGTATCAGATAATCTTTCTCTCAAATAAGTGTATTACTTTTACTCGAGATAATCTTAATATTTTTAAAATCATAACAGGATATGTACAAAATATTTCTCATTTAGATGGATTATATTCGATCTTAATGTATTTTTGTGTGTATTACTTTTTTTGCTCAATGGGGGGCTCTTTATATATGTTATAAAAATATATTAATTTTATCAATGCATATATCTCTTTCTTTATTTTCTTTTTTAATGCTTGAAAAATACTTAAATAATATTACTTCTCAAAGAATAAACTCTCTAAAAATTTTCTGTGCTTAAGAAATTATAGGAAGACAGAAGCCTGCTTTTCAGTGAAGCGAATAATTAGTGTGAATATTGAATTTTTATAAACATTGTCTTACGAAGCAACTCGAGGTCTCTTACCGATGGAATCGTATATATATATATATATATATATATAATTCTGAACCCCAATTAAATGAGGAGGAAGGCATCTGAGCTAGATCCTTATTCCACGCCCTACCAATATGAGGACTTGATAAAATGATTGGAGTTTCCTCTCTCTCTCTTGAAGAATTAGCGGTAAATATTCGTTAACTTTTTTACAATGAACTCGAAAAATCCTTTGGGGTTTGTTCTGGCTATCGTCGCTTGATGACAGAAGAACATCTGAGCTAGCTCCTTACTCCACACCATGCCAATATGAGGACTTTGTAAAACGATTGGGACTTTCTGGCAGAATTAGTTGTAAATATCCGTTAACTATTGTAGTATCTACAATGAACTCGGCAAATTGTTTGGGGTTTATGCTGGATATCGTCGCATAATGACAGGATTATATCTGAGCTAGTTCCTTACTCCACGCCATGCCAAAGTGACTTTATAAAATTATTGGATAAAATTATAAAATTAGTGACAAATATTTGTTATTTATTGTAGTATCTACAATGAACTCGGCAAATTCTTTGGGATTTATACAAGTTATCTTTGCTTAATGTTAAAGAATAGGAACCGAATTTGGATAATTGGTTCAGATATCAACGAACTGAAAACATTATTATATTCTGGATTCTCTATTCTATCGGGAGTAGCATATTTTATCATGCTAGTTATTTTTATCTGTATTTTGATCAATTTTTTCTGGTATAAAACGTATTTTGTATTTTTCTCCTTTACCGTAATATGTTAAATAAACCATTCCTTTACACGTTAAACAAACAGTTAATTAGCTAAGGGATATTTTGAGATTTAAAAATGCTATATTATAAAGAGATGCATGAGGTGTAATGTTGAACATTTTCATGAAAATTTAGACATTTTTCGGTTTGAAAATGCTCTTCGCTTTAGCTTAGGCTCTCGTACATTTTGGCGAAGACAGCCGTAAGAAAAAAATGAATATTATAATTTGTTATACTTAATTACATGAATTAGTTCTAGTTTCTCGTCTTTCTAATAAATAAAAGTATTACTTTATGCAAATTTATACAAGCAATTATAACATGAAACATGAAAAACAATCATGTTAAGGAGAAATTAAGAATGCGATTGCATGAATATACTGGAAAATAACGATTTTTTCAAGTAATAGTTTAGATACGTTATGATAGACGTGGAAAAAAACTGTAAGTAATGTTGTTGTTGTTGTTGTTGTGGCTAATACCACCTGTCTGACGTAGTCAGAACGAAGCCCACGAAATTCATCGTGGCATGGGCAAGAGGTACGCCTGTCGTTGGCCTTGAGTAATGTAAACATATTATTTAAACAGAAAAACTGCAGGGCAGGAATTCGAAAATGAATCTAATATTAAAATTTATTTTCTGGAGTATTAGAGAAATATATTAAATCACACAATGTTATTTAATATGCACCACTTTTATGTTAAATTTCATTGAAACCTATCAGGTTGAATTATTCAATATACTGAAAACAAGACGAGAATTTCAAATAACTCGAAGTAAGAAGATGATAATGATTAAATTTTCCTAATCTTATGCTTCGAAAACTTAGAAACACCAAGACTATGTTTACATTTAAGGTGCCAAAAAATCATATTTAGAAATTCTGAAGTTTTAAATACTTAAATATTTGTGTGTGAATGCCTTAAATAATAAACACGTTTGAGAAATTTTATTTTCACATTTTAAATTTAGTGCATCCATGCTTCTAAAAAGTAAACAATTTGATTGCATTGTTTTGGAAGATTTTAAAAACAATAAATAACGCAATTAGTGAAATATATGCATTAGATGCAAAAGCATTTAAAACTTTTTTCCTCAAAACTTCATTTTTAACTACATGTTTTGTTCTTTAAGTGACTAGTTTAAGAGCAGAGATGACTTAGACCGCTTCACGCATCAGCAATAATGACCCAGACACAGTATATGTATCACAAATGCAAGGGTAACTGTACTCTTTGTTATAAGAAAGTTCTTTAACCATTAAGATTTTTCATTTATTTTTTTTTATTTTCAAGTTCAATGTTTTCTTTTCAAGAGGGCTCACTGATGATGAAGGAAAGCTATTTTCATTAATCCTGCTATGATAGCTGCTATTACGAAATGCATCTTATTCTCGAAATAAAAATTGCAAATGAGTTAGCGTTAAACAGTTGTTATTGCAAAAAAAAGAGAAAAGAAGGAAAAAATACGCATTTAAGTACCTCCAAATGTTTCCGAAAGTACGTTTTGGTAAATACGGAAATATATTAAGATGAGGTAAGATTTAACTATTCAAGAATACATTTTTTAGAAGATATGAAGAGGATGCAAAAAGTGCTTCTTATATTAGTTCTCAAACTTTCAATATTTGCGACACGATTTTCAATCATAATTTTCATCGCACCCCCTGAACAGTAACAAACGTATTGAATGTAATATGGATGCTTTTTGATGTTAAAACTATAAAACGTCCTTAATTATGAACCGTAGAAAATATCAAGATGCGATTTTGTATATGAAATCATTAGTAATTATTAAACTTGTTCTTTACTTAGTATTGATAAATTAATTTTCAGGTACATTGTACCGTACTGATACATTTATAAGTGTAGTATATCAGAGTAAATAAGCACTTTATTTTTATTCCATCAGAATATATTTTGTTTTGCTTTCTTTAAGTAAATCAATATATTTTCTCAAATAAACTTTTATCTTCGACTTTTCGGAAAGCTTGTGGCACCCTCGTAGATTTATCATGCCCCCTAGGGAGCACGCCCTACAGTTTGAAAAACGTTGTCTTATATAAAAAGTTACGAATTCAAAAACATTAAAAAATAAATCTATTATTGTTTGGATCATGATTTGTCCATAAATTTCTATAAACATGAATAGATCATGTATGAAATGTAATTTTTTTAAAATAAATTCGTTGTAAATTTTAATTTTCTTTTCCAAATTCACCAAACAAAAATAGGATCATGAAATCAGCTTATCGGCGGTCTCTCTCTCTCTCTCTCTCTCTAGTTCAGGAGATCTCTATTAAACATTTCAGAGTTGTGGCCTCATTTACAATACAAATGTTTGTGCGATCCCATAAGCAATATGTGTAAATAAAATAAAAATAATGATTTATTGTAATTAATGTCAAAAATTCTTCATTGTATTATATTTTAGATGCAATGTGCTAAATCATTTCTTAATGTCAAACAAGTTATTTTATGTAAATTTCCTAAAATTTTTTTGTCCCTAGCTGCGAGTCTCGCAACCCCTTTTGAGGTAGTGACCAGCGACGTCTTAAGATATGGGCCAACTGAGCCCGGGCCCAAGGCACAATGGGGGCCTCGTATCGTTCTCAACTCAGCCATAATAGGATCACAATTCGAATAATTTCAACGGTTAAGTATTATTTCCGGTTGTTTTCTTTGAAAAACTAGGAATTTCGGACGATATGTCAACTGGCTACATGTAATGACCGTCGTCCATGTATAGGCCTAGGCCTATCTCCATACACCATCATTTCTCATTCAGTCAAAAGGTGGCAGTCGGTCGAGCCGATTTGTGTGATTGCAAGTAATGCACATGTGTTTGTTTCGGATTATTGTTTGTACGAGTATTTGGCAAGGTATGCTATGTAGTATCTACTTTTAAGGGTCATAGATGGGACCTACTTTTGCGCATTTGCCCAGGGCCTCAAGAAGTCTTAAGATGTCCCTGTTCGTGACTCCTAGTTTAAGAAACATTGGTCAAATTATTAAGGTACAGATGATTTTTCCCACAATTTACACATTTTGGCACTCTTTCTTACACATTTATTCCCTCAGAATATGAGCAGCTTAGAATAACAATAATAGAGAACAAGTATCATCAGTTTGCATTCTGCCATCAGTTTATGACATTCTAACTGCTACAGCGATTCTCAGACTGTGGGGCGTGCCCCTTAGAGGAGCGTGATAACCCTGCTTAGCGGGCGCGAGCGTATCAAAAATCGAAAAGAAATACATTATGGGCATTTTTAAGAGCAAAATACACATTTACATTGATATAATACGCTTATAAACTTAACGGTTTAAAAGGAAGGTTTAATATTACTCATTGTGTGTGTGTGTGTGTGTGTGTGATACTCTAATATTTCTTTTTCCCAATTTAGATGAGATCTATATGAATGTTTAAGAAAATAAATATTTAGCTTGATTAAAAATTATTTTGCAATCTGTTTCAATTTAAGAATTAGAAATGATAAGTAACATAATACTTATCCTACTAATAAAAAAATAACGTACTTAAACTATATATTACTTAAAAGTAACATATACGAAATTTAATGCGTATCATGATAATTCGTGTGGTTCATAATTAAAGTCGTATTGTAGTTTTAGCGTCAAAGTAAATTGTTATTGCTTTTAATACATTGTTATTGTGGGGATGGTGCGGTGTTAATTATGATTGAAAATTGGGTCAAAAACATTGGAAGTTTGGGAAGCTCTAGACTATTGCAATATGTTCTTTTTCTCTTAATTGGGATCTAAACTCTGGGTAATCGATGAGAGTTGTACAAGTGGCAAATTCAACATGGTTCCCCTTTTTTTATTTGAATTTTTGGCAACAGTAATTTTTTGTGAATTATATGTATATTACTACACTATTTTTCAAATTATTGTTTAATTAACTCTATTAATTTATGTACTTTGAAAATTTAATTATTGAGTTCCTCTAGTACGAATACTTCCATATTAGTTTACAGAGCCTCAAAAGGGGAAAGTTTGGCACTTTAAAAATAGTTTAAACCCGCGTATTCAGCTTTAAGCCAGGAATTGTTTTTTTTTAATTTGCTAAATTTTTGCTGTCTTGATTAGTTTTTCTAGAAACTGATTTTTTCATTCTATGCAGTTTAATAATTACAATTTCAGTATTTTGCAAATAAATAATGATAGGAAAATAAACCAAAATTAAAAAAAAAATAGCAAGAATGCTTTTTTTGTTATTGTTGAAACATAAACTATGGACAACTATATATCACCATCAACAAAAATATTTGAATGAGAAATTTTTTTTCTGAGAACGTTTAAACACACACTTTTCTTCAAAATTCTAAAAAAAATAATAATTACAATGAATATTTGTTATATTGTATAGGTAAAAGAAATCCTTTCTTGGTACTAAATATCATAAGAATATATCTAAGTTTCACAATCGGAAAAAAATTCTGATGCTTTTGATTCAAAAGAAGTTGTACTGAATGTATTTTCTGTTTTCTTTTATCAATAATTCAAGTTAGAAAATCCTATGTAAAACGTCATTTAATGTCTTAAGTTTTTCATCATGAGAAAAAAAGCTAAAAAAGTTATGCAAGTCAAAAATTCTTTTAATAGAAACTTTATGTACGTGGGTTTAAACATAAAAAAGAAACTTTATGTATGTGGGTTTAAACATAAAAATATTAATATTAAATTCCATTTTTAAACCTATCAGAATGAATATTCTTTTTCTTTTTATCATTTTGACTTAAAAAAATATACATCTTAAAATGAAACAAAATTCATGTATGTCTCTGTGTAGAACCATGTTAATAAAATGCTTACTTTCTAATAAATCGAGAATTATATTCTCAAATTTAATATTTCGAACAAAGTATAATACATATACACATATACATTACCATCAAAATTAGTTTCATACATAAAGTACTAATTTTGTAAGTATAACCTATTTTCTTAGGTGTTAAGACCTGCACGAATGCTAAAATCTTTTTTTTTTTTGACAATTTGTGATTTTTACATTTTCAAATTGTATAGATTTTAAGTTTTCAAAAAATACCTTACTTTAACCTCTAGGGTAATTAGGAACCCTTAAAACCTATTTTTAAATAATCGTTGAAACTGGGCCTCGTCCATTTGAATAGAGAAAAATATAAGCAAAATACTTCATTGTTGCTTAAAAGTTGAACATTTGATATAAACCAAAACATGTATCTTTCATTGTAAAATTGAAAATTTATTTTTTTTTATTTCCTAGCCAATTAGAAGTCTCAATGTATACATTAAAATGAATTTATCTCAAAATGTAAATTTTGATGTTCTATTTACCTTTTCTGAGAAACTACTGTTCACAGGTATGTAGATTTTTTATGATACATTTATAATGATGGCTTATATATACTTAAATGAGCTTTTATTAAAAAACTCAAAATTTCATTTTTTTACAAATTTTTTTATGTGAAATATGGTTCAAAAAATTTCACTATGTGTGATAAAATATTTTATAAATTATGAAAAAATTCAAAATTAGCTATAAGTTCATTTCAGTATAATGAGAAAGGCGTACTTTAATTGTATAAAAAATTTCAAGCATGTACATATAGCAGACTTCGATAAACTGTATATCGAAAAGAGCCAATTTAACACTGTCGGCAAAGTGGTTTACTCCCCTTAATTATTCTTCATTTTTTTCAAGGTACCTTAAATTAAATCCCAAGTCTTTTAAAACTGAAATATTATTAGAATAGCTCAAATGTATAACTATAATAGCCAAAACAATGATACTATTTTTTATAAAAACTGAGTGATAAGATTTCCTTCAGTTTACTAAGACGAAGTTAATATATCTTTCTTTGTTAAGGTTCAATGACGTTTCCCCCTCATTTATCTTGTCAAAAAGTATTGTTAAAAGAAAGAAAAACTCTAGTTTCCGAAAATTCATCTTTTCTACATTTTTTCTTTGAAAATAATGGATTTTTTTTCTTGTAAAGAAAATAGCATCAAAGACAATTTTTTTAAGTACTTTTATGATTAGTTAAATTGTCAAAAATTATGCATGCTGTGCAAGCATAAAAAAGGATCTTTAAAAAAAATCTTGATTTAATTTTGAAAGATACCTGTTGAAAAAAATTAACAGGAAAATATATTAAAACATCTTTTGAAATAATCAAGAAATATTTCTTTTTAGACTCAAATCTAGTCTAGTTTTTAATGCAAATTTGAACTTGACTGAGCATGACATTTATTATTTTTTTTAAAAAAAAAGAGTATCGTAAAGTATTTACAAAAATCTACTTCCTCATAGTCGAGAGGATTCTGTCTCTCTTTTTTAAGGACTATTACTTTATTATTGGAAAAAATAAACAACTCTTAAGCAATAGCAATAATTTTGGTAGAAAAAATATCAGAATTCATTAACTTTTTTACAAAAAACTGATCTTTAAAATAAATACGAATTCTAATATCACACATAATTACAGCTTATACAAACTTACATACATATAATAAGCTATTATTTGACTATATTACTCTTTTGATTTCGAAAAAAATGTGGTTATATTAAATATAATATTCTTGTAATTGTATTTTTGACATATATTAAAATCTCTCAATATTATAAATTTGACTACATAAAAGACTAATACATAAGATGTTTCATCAAATTCTGTTTTAGGAAACTATCAGCAATATACAAGTATAGTTCCCCTTTTAGTAAGTATTACAAATTCAACTTGTATTGCTTATCGTAAACCCATTCCTAAAATTATTTACAAATATTTGAAAGTAAATATTTAGGGCAGGGGGCGAACCTTTCTGGAACAACGTGCCATTTTTTCTAAAGAAATGCTTCATGAGGTATAGACGTGCCGTTAAATAATTTTAACTTGTGATTATTGGGAAAAATAATAAAATTAAATACTCACAGCACAAAACTCTTTATTAAATACTGAAAAATACATTTTGTATTTTACAGTAGTAAATGTTTTAGTTAAACGTGTAATTCAAATAAAATAAAGTATCATTAGTGTGATTTCCGCTGTTGCAGATTAGATGACAAATAAATTACATTAGGATTAGGTCAGATGTTACTTTTAGCAGAATTCATACTGAATTGAAATCATCTACCAATTGGGGTTTCTAAGCAAGTCTCTAAAGTTATTCATCTCTGAAAATAGTGACTAGTTGGCATAGGTCGATGAAAATATGGTTAAAATAGCATGAGCCTGCTTCTTCAAACAGTTAAATGTATCTGGAATCGAATTTAATGTTTCCAAAATTTCGTTACTGGCATTTTTACTTATATTGCTTGTGTTGTGAATATTTCTGTTTCAATCAATTCTAGCTTTTTCTTTGTTTCAATAAATGCTTGAATCCATACTGAACTAGACTAGAAATAAATAAGTAGCATTTCGAAAATTCTTCAATTTCAAACCAATCAAAATGAGGCAAGTTTGGTTTATCATGTGTTGTCACATCTCAGAGAACATAATAAACTTGAGCGTTTCTGATAATTCTTTGAACTGAGAAAATCTCACTGAAAATTCCTTGATTGAAGAATCAATAGCGGTTGACCGTTTTGATCGGTGGCGTGCCCAAAATATTGTGCCGTGTGCCATCAATGGCACGCGTGCCAATGGTTCGCCATCCCTGATTTAGGGCATTAAAAATATCATTTAAAAAAATTAGAAAATCAATGCGTTATCTTTACCGTAATCGCTTCAGAAAACCAACAATTATTATTTTTTTTCTGCGCATTTTTTACCACAAAAATGCTATGTTAATATTTGAATTATTTTCTTATGTCTTTATCATTACCCGTTTATATTACCCTTAAATAAAATCCTTAATTACTTATTTTATGAATTCACTATAAACAGTTTCAAAATTTAGTTTAATAACACTAATGCGTAAAAAAGCATTTTGCACCCTTGAACGTTGACTCAAAGTAATGCCCTGTATCAAATATATCAACTAATTTTTTTTTCTAATAAACAATATTTAATCTGAAATCCATGAATAGAATTTCGAAATTTTAGCTCGATTGCGTGGATACTTCACAGTGTTGTGTGGTCTACAGCTCCCAGATATCAACCTTTCCAACTTCGATTTGGAATCTTAAACATCTCCCAGAAGTAATACCCCGAATCAAGTACATCAATTCTTTATTGCCTTTCGCTTCCTCATTCTGCATTCTCGAATTCGTGACCGAGAAAACGAACTCCATCTTAAGTGACCATATTTCGGGACTAGTCAAACAACACCAAAGGAAAAATGGGGCTGCAGCATCCTTCAATCCCGACCACTTGCCGGGCTACCTTATCTGCAGGGCGAAGTGAGGAAATGAGTTTTCCATGAGGTATGAAATGGATAAAAGGGGATCCTGCACACTCCCTCACTTCCACCCCCCTTCTGGTTGGGGGGTGGTGAGAGATGCGTGATGATTGCGCGGAAGAAAGGATTGTACTGAGCATTAATTTGGAAACTTTGACGAAGGAAGAGAAGATGTAAGACTTGAAGTTGCTGCTTGCTCAAGCGTTTCGAGGTCCTTATTAAAGGATCTCTCCAGCTCTTTGCTTTCCATATATAGATAGAAAATAAGGTTTTGTCGAAGACTAGTGGCGCAAGTTGGAGTTGATATATATGAAATATTCGTCTTCTTTGGTATACATCAGTGTAGAAAAAATTGAAAAAGAGATTTCAGAGTATTGTCAGTATCGAAACTTTTGCAACCAGATGAAAAGAGTAGTTCCCCCCCAAAAAAAAAAAAAATTGGTTAAATTACAATTTATAACATGGGAAATAATAATTATCATGACTCAATTTAGACACACGTTTAAGATATTAACTTGGTATTTCTTTTAGAATAAATTTTTTCCAGAAAGCTGCGTAATTTTAATGAAAACAATCAAAATTTCAATAGAAAGCGTTGTCCATATATGTTACTTTTTTATTCGTAATATTTTTAAATGTACCGTATTTATTCTAATCTAAGCCACCAACGATTCTAAGTCGTATGCCGATTTCTCAACACGTTTTTGCGAAACAAGAAATAATGTAAAATGGCTTATCGCTATCCGATATTTACAAATTAAAAAGAAATTAAAATGCGACTTAACCGGAAAAGAATAACTAATTTATTTTACTAATATTAAAACATCTAAAATACAGTAACAAGTTCAGTTTCCCCGTCAACACATTTTTCTGCTTTCGATTCTAAACCATAATGATTTTCAGTAGCATTAACATTGAGAAAAAAGTGCGACTTTGATTCGAATAAATATGGTATATCACTGCTATATTTGGATATTTGCTAAAACAACTGATTGAAGAACTGTTAAATTAATCTCAATGTTTCAGATGCAGTACATTGTCTCATTTATGTTACAAGGATAGTGGAGTTGTAAAATTAACTGGAAATATAAACTACTTGACTTAAGAAGCACCATTTTTTCACAGGTAAATAAAGTGCTGTTATCTTTCCCTTTTAAAAGTGCTATACATTTCAAAGTAACTAGTAGCTATTAACACTGTCTAACTTAAAATGTTGGAAATTGTATTACGTTTTGTAAGTTATTGTAAATATTTACAACTAATTGGGAGAATTTTCACTTATATTAAATAATATTTTTTAATATTTATACAACTGGTATACATATATAACTAATGTGCGATGACTCTTCGAAAATAAAACTTATTTAAATTGCAATACGTTTAAGAAGTTTATACAACAGTTTTACTACAAAAAGAAAATCCATTAGCTAAAATCGAAATCTAATAATATATCTTTACATTTAAATATTTAATTGATCTCTACGTTAGAAATCCCTTACTTATGATATCTCTTAACTCTTGCAGAATCATTAGGTTGCAGAGAGTAAATATTGGTATTTAATTGTTTATTTAAGCTTGTTTTGGGGTTGAATAAATTCAAATCATAAGAAAAATGCATAACAATGTGTAGTGTTTTTAGAATTTTATGAAAATTTGAACAGAATTATTCTCGCATGAAATTATTTATCATCATAGATTTTTTCTTTCATTTGTTCAACTTAATTGTCACACAAAATTACACTTATCAAATATCATAAAAGATACGAGGAAACACAGTAATATATTTTTACGCAAAGCAATAAACTAAAATAAGTAAAAATAATAAGAATGCAACTCGCCATCTATTTTGCAATCTATTTTGCAATCTATTTTGATTTTAAATGTTCTCGCTTACGTGATTGCGTTCAGTATACGTTCTGTGTTGATATTTGTTTAAAAATGCTTACAAAGTTATCATCAAATAAAACAATCCCTTTTTTTAAAATTGATAAAATGTCTTCTTTAGTTGTAAAAGGGTTACAGCATTAAAATTTTTATTTTTATAGAAATTTTTAGCTAAGAATAAGTTTAATGCAGTGTTTCTCAAACTTTGCAGCATGTTTCCTAGGGGGTCGTAATAGTTCTTCGATACGAGGGGGCGCGAGCATATTGATAAGTCAAAACTATATAAAAACTATTTTAAATAATTATAAATTTACTGAAAGTAAACAAACAAAATACATTCTGAGATGATAAAAATGAAATACACATTCACACACTGGTATAATACACTTAAAAATGTACTACAATATGCATTTTATAATAAATTCAACAGCATTAAATTAAGAAGTTTAATGATTACCAGTGACTCCATGGGCTTGTCAAACATAAAATTATATACAAAAATTAACACTTATCTTGATAATTTGAACGGTTTACAATTGTTCCCTTAACTTCTGATTTCAAGTTACGCAACTCGCTCTCCCACGCCCCATTTCCTATGTAGGTGCGCATATATGATGTGTTGGGGGGAGGAAGAGAAAAGGAATAAATAAGAAAATTCTCTGAAATAAATGAATCCTTCGCTTTATTTAATTCAAAAGTCTTCGGAATAATTTTATGGATAGCAGTACACAGAAAAGATCATATTTCTGAATGGCGTATATATACGTCCGGAGCAGTTAACACTTTGGCTAAGTGAAACGTTTTCGTACTCCGGTGGCCCTTGAGAGATTAAAGTCGTATATTGCTGCTTTAGCATCAAAGTATAGTATTATTGAATTCATTACATTGTTATTGTATGGGGTGGGAGCGATGGAAATTATGATTGAATATTGAGTCGCAATTACTGAAAGTGGGAGAAACACTGGTTTAGTGTATTTATTTAATTTCTGAAAGAGTTTAGTAAAACGCATTCTGAAGGGAAATATCTATGAATCACGGTGCATAGGTTTTTCAATAATTTCAATAGATCTAAAATACCTAATGCAGAATGTAACTTATAGGAGGTGGTTCGATTACATTATAAATAAAATCCACCCTATATAATAAGAATGCATCAAAAAGATTTACAGCAAGTAACAATTTAAAGTTTGAATGTCTAGACTTCTAAATGACAAAAGTTATAGGCAACTTTATTACGTTTTTAATAACAAAACCATGTTTTGAGCACGTCACTATGCAGAAATCGTTGAAGTAGGTTAGATTAAGTTATGCTTTGAACACTCAAGCTCAAATTTTCGTTTTTATCAGCTCGACTCTCGCAAGCTTTTCAAACCTTCAATTACGTATTGTTTAGAAAACACTTCATCAAGACTAGCTCGGCTATGTGCATTCAACCTTTACAGCACAATCAATTTCATTCAGCGCTCTGCCTAACTTTTGCCGCGTAAAATAGCGAAGCAGCAAAACCAACCGGAAAATGATAAATCCCTGTATTCAGCCTCTTTAACTTCACCCCGATATCCATAGTTCTTGAGCAGACTGTTCAGTTTGAAAAATTGTCATGATGTGGAGCTGAATTTAACATACAGTTTCAGAAAATCGATTTGAGAAATTAAAAAAAAATGATGATTGTACCAATATTCTAAGTTTTATTTAAAATGCATATGATTAAATAATATAAAAGCAAAGCGATGATGTTAAACTTAAGTTTTTTCCACTCTGTTTGACAACATATTCAAGGTTCGAGAGTGGACGAATTTTTCAAATATACCAATAGTGTTTACAGTGCTTTCCATAAAATAGTGTTGTAAGCGGATACTGTTGCATAGAAAGAGGCTTGCATGGTACAAAACACAGACAGAAGCACTGAGAACTAATCCTTATGCTAAAAATTAACAATCTGCAGGGGTTTGGGTGAGGGATCTGATTTCTCAACCTTTAGTACTCCACTGAGACTTTATAAAATAAACAAAAAATGCTTTTGTGTTTCAATGAAATTTGAAATAAAAAAATTTACAACTTTTTTCTTCCAAGAACTTTTGATTGTAAGTTCAGGATTTGTGACATTTCCTTCCAGCTACGTGTTTGAGTCCAGAATTTAATGATACACGTCATTTAAAGCGGAAGGGAGTGAATGCCCTTTAAAGATTTTAATTATCAAAGCCCTCACAGAGTCGAGGAGTAGAAGTTAGGAGAGGGATGTAAATTCAAGTATCAATTTATCTCTTAAACATGAATTAAAATTAAGAAGCATACCACTGATAGTTATAATATCAATTCTTTCACACTTTTACGACGCTATTTTTTTTTTTTTTTGGCATAAGCAGTTAATTCATAAAACCAATATTTCTTCAAAATGCAACTCATTAACATTACGGGTAATAAATATTCATTATTTGTACACTGAAGAAAATAAGAAAAATATACAACACAATGGTCATACAAGGAATAAATAAATGTTGTTTATACGTGTTCATTTATATTGCTAAAATGTAAAGTTTAAAGTTAAAAAAATTGGTACTTACGTATTATCGCAATCTATTGGGTACATTATATGAAACGAAGCATATGGTTGTCAATTCAGCACGTACGGCACATAAAAAATCCAGGTTGCCAAATTGGCGACTTATTAATAGTGTTCGCGATTGTTGCGATAGTACGTAAGTACCAAAAATTTTTGTTATGTACAAAAGTTAAACTTACTGGTACTTAGCATCAATCACATTTAAAAAAAAAAACAGAAAATAAAAGGAGCCCGTGTGTTACATTAATATATAAGATAAGAATAATTTAAGAAATTCCTACATTTTAGAAACACTTTTTTAACAAAATGAAAACACGAATAATTCTAGGAATAAAATAGGTACTTACGTTATATCCTAAACTATTGGTGACATTATATGAAACAAAGCACCTGGTGGCCAATTCAGTGCCCATGACAAGTATGAAATCGAGATTGCCAACTTGGCGAGTTATTAATAGAGTTGATGATTGTTGCGATACTACTTAAGTACCAAAAAATTTGCTGCGTACAAAAGTTAAACACTAAAATATTTGCTATTACAAAAAATTTTGTAACGTACAAAAGTTAAACACTAAAAATTTTTCTGGTACTTAAGTATTATCACAACAATCGTCAACTCTATTAATAACTCGTCTAGTTGGTAATCCCGATTTCATATGTGTAGTGCGCACTGAATTGGCCACCAGGGGCTTTGTTTCATATAATGTCACTAATAGCTTAGGATAGAACGTAAGTACCTATTTTTTTCCTAGTATTATATATTCGTGTATTTTCATTAATTTAAAAAATATTTCCAAAATGTAGGAATTTCTTAAATTATTCTTTTCTTATTAATGTAACATGTGTGCTCCTTTTATTGGCTGATTTTTTTAAAAGTGATTGATGCGAAATAAGTAAAAAGATTGATACACTTCTTAATGGTGCACAAGTAACTTTGCATTAAAAATCCGAACCATAAATAATACCGATGCTTAAAAGTGTAAAGTACTATTATTAGCTAACATTTTAACTACTCATTGCTGCCTACATTCGAATTTAGAAGTAAAAATTTTATAATTATTTTCCATAGTTTATACTTATCTTCAATTGAGGGAAAGAATTTTTTACCCTGTCATATTAAATGCAGTAGAAATCTAAGTAAGCAATACATGGATATTTTCAGGATCTCTTGTACTTAAAACGAACTGTTTTTATAATATATTTCTATAGTTTCTACAATTTATAATGACTTGCCCGGCTCACTGATATTATTAAATGATGAGTTTTTTTTTGCTTTTTTTTACCATGCATAGGCAAGTAAGAGAATCTATATTTTATTACTTGATGGTAATATATATTATTTAGAAAATGGTATATGCAATTTTTTTATTTGTATTATATCATGAAAATCAACTTTCTTTTGATGTAAATGCAGAAAAATCCACGAGAATTCATTCAGATGAAGGTTTCCGACCCGTTTTACAAAGAATATAGCGCACTCTCTCTGATATCTGAATACCACAGTAGAAATTAACTAAAATAATAAACGATATATAAAAATTATGTTAAATAACAAGTAATAAGGGTAGAATAGGTATATATAATAAAAAACATAGTTTATTTTTTAAAAATGCTTTTTTTTAAAAGAAAGAAAGAATGAACATAGACACAGTAAAGACGCGCTTAATCTTCTGTCTGAACCCAGCACAATTTTTACTTTCAAGCCTTCAAGTAAAAATGTTCCAAATGTAACACAATGTATCGATTTAACGTTCAGTTTTCTAGAAGTTTTTCGAGTTCTTCAGAAAATGGTCCTTTTTGACAGCTTGAAATTCTTGAAAAATTGGCAATTCCTTCTTAAATTTTGTGTAAAAATCTAATAAAAAATGAAAACAATTTTATTTTAAAGTTTAGCTTGATATGTATCTTCTTAGATAATTAAAAACAAATGATGCTATTGAAATTGGACGATGATGCAATATTTAGGTTAACAAAATCATTTTGTGCTATTACAACAAACGTGCTTATTTCAATCGAACTATTAAAAATTTCAAAAACTGTATCTTCTGAAAAAGGAAGATTACAAATAAAAAACATGATTGATTTTCTTCTTTTAAAGATTAAATACAAGCAAGCAAAATTCATTTGGTTAGTAATAAAAAACTTAATAAGAGCATTTCATTTTCCTTTCGAAAAGTAGAAAGTTATGCAATATTTAATATTTTTACTATCCCTAGGTTTTAATAGTTTGCTTATATTAGCAGTATGGATAAAAAGGTATAAGAAGCGTCCCGTGTTTTAATATTTTAGAAAACTCATTGTTTTTTTAAATATTCGAAACA
Organism: Trichonephila clavipes; assembly: GCA_019973935.1. Lineage (NCBI taxonomy): Eukaryota > Metazoa > Arthropoda > Arachnida > Araneae > Nephilidae > Trichonephila > Trichonephila clavipes. Next base: position 541,790 of record BMAU01018473.1, on the reverse strand, counting down.
TTTTAAATATTAAAAAAAAATTACTCCCTAAAAAATGAACCAAAAATTGTCTACGTGGTTGTAAAATCACTAATACTATTGACAGAACTGATGATTAATCTTTAAAAGTAATGGCTCACAGGATTACCTAAAATATTGATTTTGATTAAAAATTTTTATCAAGGAAATTTAGCAGAGTATTCATGCATTCACTAATTTTCTAATTACTTTGAGCTCCCAAATCCTCTGATCCTTGCGTCACTTTTAAGGAATGAAATCTACTTATAATCGTTTCTTCAAAAGAAGTGATTTACCCAAAACGAGAGAGATATACTGGAAACCCTGTGTTTTAAAATTAAAGCTGAACTAACTGATTACGCGGTTTTAAATTTTCATTTAGATTAATGAATTCCCATCTAAATCCTCACAACAGGAGGGCCTGTTGAAGCAAACAAATTTCCCTAAGTCTTTCTCCGTTTACCACCCTCAAAAGCAAAGGCTTACCCCTACTTATGCCGCTGTCTACCCCCTTGTCTATTCATCGCATCTTCACAATGGTAGGTAAAGGCTCTAGCTGGTCATTAAAATCAGAGGAACGCCTTTCCCTGATTGGCGAGCAGATATGAGATTTCCAAGCTGAAAAGGGAGAACTTTGGGGGGAGATTAGGGCCCCTTTTGCTTCTCGGGTGGCTGCTCCTTATTTGCGCCTCCCCCCTCCCCTCTTCCCTGGAACCCTGAAAAGGAATTTGAGTTGTTCGGATTAGCGCACGATTGGGTTTCGCGACAGTCGCGATTAGGAAATTGGAAAAATTTTTGGTTTCGTTATCTGTCTGCTTGGCCGAGAAATTGAATACCGCAGAAAATGACATCAACGATTTCCGGGGTGGTTTCTGATGGATAGAAATTAGATCCGGATTTGTGATGGATTTTTGGGTTTGCGACGATTATTTTTCCTATCAATGCCTTTCAGGATCAATCAGTATCTTTAATAAGCATTTATACATAACTAAAATGCTGCAAAATTTATTTGAAAATTTAATTTAAAACATTTATAAGTGAGATAAAATAATAAAATAAATAAATAAAATTTCGAATTTTAGTTTTATATATTTCCTTTTAATGGCACAAATTTATCAACATAGTTTTTGAGGGTTGCCAGACTTTTTCCTATAAAAGTACGAGTGAATGAAATAGATGTTCTGTGTATAACATACATATTAATATTAATCTTCTTACGGACTGTATTAATTCCTAAATTAAAGTTGTTACTTTTAAATAATGTGATGTGTTTATATGGGAAAATATGCTACAGCATTTACACTTACTTTGCATATACATGATTTTTCTGAGAGTTAAAAATTGATTTATAATTACCCCCTTTTATAAAAAAAGAAATATTTAATTTTGGTTTAAATTAAGTAGTTATTTTTAAATAATTTCATAAAATTTTAAATTCGAATTTTCTGTAGTTGGAGATGCTACTGTACCAGTAAATATCATGAGAAATTATTATTAATTTTAAAATAATATTACTTATGTACTTAAAAAAGAAGTTTTTATCGATATACTTGGAATAATATATATCGTTAGTATATTATATATTATTAATATAACTGAAACATTTTTAAGCTTCAAAACATAATCGCTGACTTGTTTTATATTGAAACATGACCGTTTATTAGGAGAGACTTACATCTTTGTATAAATGTTCCTTTTTATTTCCTTTTGTTATATATGATTCAGATTAATATACCACAACAAAAAGACTTGGACATTTAAAGTCTAAAATATTAAAAAACTTAGAAAAAACAGCATTTCTCTGCAGCGGTTTTAAAAAAAAATGTTTATATTATTCTACGACTCAGAAAGGGCACATGTAAATAGCATCAAATAAAGCAGCTCAAATTGTGGGGCGCGCCTTCCTATGAGGGCGTTGGATCCCTACACGGAGGACGTGAGCTTTTCAAAAAATCGAAATAAAAGATTATTTAAAACATTATTAATTTAAATCAAGTCAGGCACAAAATGTTGAAGCCCAGTGGCTGAGTGGCAGTGCACCACGCTTCCACACCACAGGGCGGAGGTTCGAGGCTGGGAAAGGTCGATTCAGCCTTTCATCCCTTCAGTGGGTCGATAAATGAGTACCAAGCTTACTTGGAAACCTAAGACTGAGGGGTTTCACGTCAGACTGACCACCTGACCGAACCATCTTCTCAGGATCCAAGATTACGTCTACTGAGTTGAGCACAGTAAGCCTTGGCTCTTATGGGCTGTTGCACCCCTGAGTGTAAATTCTGACATAATAAAAAACACATCTTCGCTGATAGAATTATATCAATACTGCGCAATGTATTTGATAATTAGCTTATAAGTACTAACAACATGTACTAATAGTATTATAATAACATAATACTTATTTTATTACTTATCAGAAACTTGCGAATAAAATATATATTACTTGAAAGTAGCATATACCAAATTTAATACTTATTTGGATAATTTTTACCATTTATAATTTAGGTCATAGTGTAGCTTTACCTTTAAAGTATATTATTATTGCATTCAATACATTGTTAATGTATGGGAGGGTACAATGGAAATTATTACTAAAAATTGGATCTCAAATATACTAGAGAGTTTGAGAAGCACCGATTCAAAATCCTCTACAAAAATATACTGGCTGCGTTATACTTTTTGAAATAAGTAGCAGAAATTTGTATTTGTAGGGACGAAACATTATAAATATATAGCTCGTCTTACCAATTTCTTTAAAAGGGAAAAAAAAGGTTTCAATATTGTGTAATGTTAAAAAATACGTGCTTTTCTTTTTATATCAATCTCAATCTCAAATTCTTAGATAAAATTTGTAGAAATTGCTATCTTGTCCTATTTAACAGCGAAACTGAGATAAATTTGAGTCCACCCTCTAATCTGCTGTGACATAAACGATTATTTACTTCTTCTTTAACATCGATCTGCAGTTTTCCGAGAGATAATTAGACGACGCCAAGTAGTAAAAGCAAAAATAAAAACATGCCGCAAGTACAACTGAGAAAACCGCTAAAACCGCAATAAATGACACTTCATCCCATACAATATAACTTCATCTCCTCCCTTAATAGCTTTATCCTTACTCTTTCACTCCCTCCCCCCCACGCATCCCTTAGTTGTGTTATCTATCTCTCTTATCCCCCTGTTCCGATCAACGATGCTAAAAAAAAAGACAAAAAGAAGTTATAAAAAAAGAGAGCCAGTCTATAAATAGAAAATGAGAGAAAGAGATTTTTTTTAATTTTGTGTCTGTAGACTTTTTTTTTAGATAGAAATGTAGACACTGTAATTTACATTACAATGTAGATGACAATCGAATACTATTATTGCAGAATTTCGTTGCTCCCAATGTAAAAAAAGAAGTCATCTGAATGTGTATAGTTTCTAAGAAAGTCGAACGTAGATAAAATGCTGCTCAGCCCCCTTTTTATTTACTTGGGAACATTGTATGCATGAATTGTTTCGTATTGGTGGTTTAGCCAATCTATTTATCTCATTCTTTTTTCTCTCTCGTATTTTCTTTCCCCGCTTTTTTTCTCTTCTTCAATTCCTACTATTAGTTCACAATCTCCCTATATATATGTATGTATGTATATCTTGTTAAAACTTTCAATCATTAATAAAATACATTTAAACTCAATTGAGCTGAAATTTTATATACACGATTGTATTGGATGACAATGCGATAATAAAATTATAATTAATAAAGTTAATTGATTAAAACTAATTATTCAAATAGTTACAGATACAACCACGTTGACATCATTTTTGGCGACTTAGCGACCATTTTGTTGACTCGTGTCAAAACTTGAAAAATGTTTTTTCTTACATTTTAAAGCACTCATTTGGGCTGAAATTTTCCATACACGATTGTTTTGGGTGACAATATGACAACTTAAATATAGTTAATTAAAATTAATGGACTGAAACTAATTATTAAAATAATTACATATACAGTCACGTTGGCTTCGTTTTTTGCGACGTGGGTCAAAACTTTAAAAAAAGTTGTTTCGTTTTAAAGCAATCGGTTGAACTGAAATGTAACATACACGATTGTTTTGGATTACAATACGACACTTTAATGATAATTAATAGAAATTAATTCCCACCTAAATATGTGATTCTGTCACATGTATATACATGTTTATATTAATTGTTACTATTTAATAAAAAGTAGCCAAAATAATATTTTTCTTTGTTGTTTCTTAGTAGGAATTGAATTAATTTTTATAAAATTACTTGTATGTTATACATATAGAGAGACCGTCAATATTATCAGAAAAACAATCCACATAGGAGATATACAAGTAAATAAAATAGTATTAAATACTTTTATAATCAATAGCCATGTACTAAATCACCTTAAAAACTAAGACAATAACTTATATTAAATTAGAAAAAACTGGAAGGGAGTCTATATAAAATCTACCAGAAATGGAATCGAGTAATTCAAAATCTATCATAATGTGTCTGATAACTCAAGATATTGTAAATGTATTTCTATGAAACATTTTTAAACTATTATTTATACTATTTTCGGTAGAATTTACAATAATAGTTCCTATTATTTGCATATTTTTTAGTTATGGTCTGTTTTTTTTATTTCAATAATAACCTCTCAAATATGACAGATTTTTCATTTTTTTCAAACTGTTCTAAATTTTTAAAATTTTAATAAAACATTAAGTTTTAGTAAATTTACCAGATAAATGCATATAATTATTTTATTTAGAATTTTTACTGATATGAGTTTATTTATTTTTAACTGCTACAAAGGATTTTTTTTAAAAAATTGCTAGAGTTTCACTTATAATAGCGATTTTTGAAAAATTTAGATAATTTATTATAAATATAACGCACGCTAATTAAGTATTTGTATTTATTAGTTTTGATCCCTAAAAAAGCACACACCTTTATAGTGTTTTATATAGTATAATATTTTGAAAAAAGTACTCCGAACGTCTTCGGATGCCTTAACAAAGGGTTTGTAAGGAGAATTAGCTCTGTATAGAGAAAAACCTATCACGTCAATAATGTTCTGTTATTTTGTTTTAAAAAATAACAAATATACGCACCTAAATTCAAAATTCAACAAACATTTATTTAATAATAAGCATTCTGCTTAGAGAAATACGAGTATTTAGGGTTGTATAAAAGCGCGACATCGCTGAATTATTTGCATCGATATTTTCACCGAAGCAAAAACCAGTAAAGAGAGTAAATTATCGTTCCATAAATGAAACGTTTAAAAATATTATTAAAGCTAATGCATCTTTGCATATATTCTGACCCTTTTTTTCATCCAGTATCTCATCATTTTTGCCTCCCTCTCCATTGTGTAATTTGATTTATAAATTTAAAAAAAGAAGAAAAAGAAAATCAAAGAGAAATTACGCTGTCGTAGCAGAAAAAGAGAAAGGAAAAAAATTGAAAGAAACACAAACATCCTCAGCCATATCAAATGAACTCTTCTTCTTTGAAGAACAAGTTAGCGACTTCATTTATTTACTAAAACCATTAATTTTGTTAATGAAGATGCAATATTGCGCCGTTTCACCGATGTTTCTTTTCTAAGGCTATTCTTTTTTTTATAATTAAGTTTATATATTTTGTTTTTCTTTCTTTTTTTTCTTTTCATTTTATTTTGCTTTTCAGGACTTAGAAAAAGTGTGGATTGTTTTTGTTGTGTGACGTTTGAATTACGTTAGATATTGTTAAAAATGAATCCGGCTTTTCGTATCATGGCCGGAGGACCCTCCGTAAAAAAAGAATGTTTCCTAGAATAAATATAATTTCCTGCGTCCAATTAATTGGATTATATTCATTGTTTATAAAAATTTTAAAAACTAACCTTTTCATTTGCAAATAAGTCAAGGTTATCGAATTAATTGAGGAAGGGCATTTTGTTACATTTTAATAAAATGTTCGCTTCAAATTTTTATAAACCCACCAAAAGATATAATTTGGGTGGTTTGATAATTGATTGGATAAGAAATATGGAGCAGCAAACTCTTACTATCCAAATTTTGGATAAAATACTAAAGCATAGAAAATGCTTTGAATTTTTGAAACATTCAGATATTTTTTGTTAGATTTTAAAATTAATTAAAATATTTTTTTCGTAGAAAAAAAAAGAAATATAGACAATGTGGAAATAACTTAATTATGTTTTTTTAACCTAACTTTAAACTTCATTTCCTGAATTAAATAATTTTGTTCTTAAATACAGTAGAACGTCGTTTATCCGAACGTTTATTATACGGAGCGTTACATACCTAGCCCTTTTTTGCCATCTACATGTACTGTATATGAATACGTTTTCGAGCAATATTCGTTTAAACTTCGAATCGTACGAACTTCAATTTCGTTTTTAATATGAAGAACGCCTACTACATGTTAGCCGAAGCGTGGGACTCTCTCGAAAGACTGAGCATAAAAAATGCATGGGATAAGCTGTGGGCAGATTTAGAAGGCGAAAAAGACTTCAATGATGACCACAGGGAGAAGATTACCGACTTTGTCCAATCAATCCCAGGATTTTCAGAATGTAACGAAGAAGGTGTAGAAACCTAGATGGCATGCGATGCAGATGACTGTGGATTTCAAAAGCTAACTCAAGATGAGATTGTGACTTCCGTACAAGAAGAATCCGACCCTATCGACGATGAAACGGATGGAGACAAGGACAACAACTACAACGAAATTGCAAGAGTCCCTCAAATGCTGACACGTTTTCTGCGTTAGAGACAGCTATGGAGTGGTACGAACAACAAGCAGAGTGATGTCCTACTCAAATACTGCTGCTCAAGAGAATCAGAGATTTTGCAGCGAAGAAACGAATGTATGCAATGGTACAGAGAAAAATAAGCGATTATTTTCCACAATAAAAGTAAAATTGTGACATTTTGCTTTTTCTTCAAGCCCGTTTCCCGCATGGGATGATTTTCGATATTCGTATAGTGTCCGGTTTCATATACTGCATGGATCACATTCGGTTTTCGGTTATCCGAACGGTGTCCGGTCCCAATTGATTCGAATGAACAACGTTCTACTGTTTAAATGAGATTGACGAGTGGTCAAATTTACGAATTCATATTCAACTTTGGATTAGCAGAGGTGGATTCCACTCTTTGTTGTCTTAAGGACCAACTGTGTAAGGACCCATTGTGTAGAGGAGCTGGTGTACAGTAAATCTGTCAAGATTCGACGTCTTCACGTCGGTATAAAGTGTAAGTTTTGAGAGTGAGGTGAGAATATATTTGTAAAAATAAACAAACTTAATTTATTATCTTTTGATGAATCACATATGTTACCGAATGTTATAAATATTTGAAACTCTGTGTATGTGTTTAGGTAATATCTACTCATAAAATTCTAATCTCATGATTTTCCTCCAAATCATAATTCAGAATATTCTGTTACTCGCATTCATAGACAAAAACCTATATTTCGACAGATTTATTAGTAGTTCTTTATTAAAATGATTAGATCTTCAATTTTGGATAGATTTACTGGCGACTCCTAGTAAAGAGCATCATAATAGCTTTCACGGACATGTCAGAGCAGTTTAAATTTTTTTCCCAAATCTCACTCATGTAATTTCTGAAATAACCTATACTTCTCTTCACTTGAACACGTGATTTTATTTTTTACATTACATTTTTTTATTGTTTGTTGTTACTTGAGTATTCAAATGTAGTAAACGAATAATTACCTCTCATGTATTTTTGGACTTGAGCATTGAACATGTGCGATATTCTTATTTGCTGTTAAAATACAGCACACACACTCACACACCGTACTGAGGTTGGAATATAAGATAATTATATTGCTAACAGTTTCCACGTGCACTCAATGGTGCACACAAGGGAGGTCCTGGGGGTCCGGACCACCCCAAAGACCATGATTTTTTTTCCCATTGATTATATATAGTTCTATGTATATAGTACGCAAAATTTAATTAAGTATTTGTTATTAATGATTAATTTTATTAATTAATGCTAATGATTTATTCAATAATTAGTTTTTTATTGTGTTTTGTTGCCGAAAATCGACAAAATTAAAAGAAGCATGATACAAGAATGGTCAACTTTCGATCCCGGCCCCCCCCTTGAAACATTCCTGTGTTCGCTACTGCATACACTCAACATATAAAAATTAATATAATACAGTTAATTGCTAAAAGAAAATTTTGAATTATCTGTCACAACACACTTCATGCGTTAAAATCTTTATTTATGTGTACAAAGGCTTTTTTCGGAATAAGTTTAAAACTTAGCAAAAACATTTTTAAAGCGGTAGAAATTAAAATAGAAATGAAGAATAAGAACTATTCCAACCGACGAGACAGTTTTTACCGTAATTATGTACATCCCCACTTTTATATTCTCATTTTTACACTCTTTAAAAAAACGCACCCAAAAAGAAATTGTGTCCAAACTTTAATTTTTCTGTAAGTAATACAACTGCCGCGAATTGGTTAATTTGTTTCAAAATGAATTCTAAGGTACACAAAGAAATGGGGAAATTAACAAGAAATTCAATTCATTCAAACGCATATACAAATTTTACATAGAAAACCTCCCAGGCCTTTAGTCGTTAAAAACGTTTCCTATGTACCTAACCATTCTTTGGGTAGAAGCTTTTTTCTTACTTAATTTTCCTTTCTTTTTTTAAGAATACACTTTTCTTTCTCTAAGTGTGAGATTTATACTCAATTGCTAGGGCTGGAACAATAGAAAAAGAAGCAAGCTCTGAAGAGAAAAAGGGAAAATAAAAGCGAGAGAACGTTTTTTTCCCCCGAGTTGGAATAATGGTGGAAGATGAAGTTCGAAATAAAACTAAGGCTGAAGAAATAGGAAAGCAAACTCAACAGCTCTGAAATTTCTTACTGTGTGAATACGCTGTAGTTCATTAAACTTTCAGAGCACAGTTACGGTGTGCATTGGTGTATACCCAGTGATTCGTGGAAAAGAAGAGTAAGTCAAAGAATACGCGATGTTTTTGCTTTTAAGGGTTCATTTCAATACAGAGGTGAGTTGTTTCAAAAAATATTTTTCTTAATAAACATTTCTTGAGGTACGACAGACATATGACTCTAATTTTATAGTCTTGTTTTGAATGTAGTTTATTGATTTATAGAAAAAATTTACACTAACTTAAAAAAATATTTGGTGTGGGATACTTATATACTACTCAATGTTTAGTATGCCGTTTTATTTCTATATTTACATTCAACATCTGACAATGATAATTTGTGTTTTATATTATCGCTTAGTTTTATTATTTTTGTTGTTTCATAGTATGTAGTTTTATTTCTGCGTTTATGTTTGGCATCTGGCAATGCTAATTTGTGTCTTATAGTATCATTTAGTGTTATTATTTTTATTGCTTAATAATGAACAGTCCATTTGTTCCTCATCCAGATTCGAATTGATTATTTCTTTTCTTGAAATCTTATTTAGCAGTTCTTATATTCTTCCCACGTAAATAGAAAGCTGTAAATGCAATGGTTTAAAAATGTATTATGCTTCAAATGAAAACAACTTTAATGATTTAAGTATTTGAATATATTAAACGAGAAACTGCTTCTTGAAATTTCCAGCTGCTAATGAAATATTCAGGGATGAAGAAAGTTCTGAGCCTTACGAACGTAAATTAAGATTTTGAAGTAAAATAGGCAAATTATAGTCTTCCAAGCACACAAACTCAAATATATATTATTTAAATCGAATGTTGTGAATATATTAAATATAAAGTTGTAGCTAAGATGCGTGGCCATTTTTGCAAAAGTAGAAACTGAAACGAAATCATATTTAGTGGTGATTGTATCTTTTTCTAAGAATGCTATATGAGATTTAGGAAATAGAATAATCGAGGTATGATATAGGGCCACTGATATCGGAGAAAAAAAGAAAGCAAATTGAGAGATAATTATGCAATTGGTAATTTCCCCCAGAGGATGACAGGTATTAGTTACTAATTCAGTAAACAATGATGATTATATATGATTTATTTTGTTTCGTTTTTTTTATTGAAATCAATTCGATTAACAACATGTTGTTTTCGATGTAAAGCTAGAAAAAGGTGTCGTGTTTAGTATTTTTCTTTAATAAAAGGCAGATTGTTAACTAGTACGAGTCATAAATAAGCCATAAAGCAGAAAATTTGAATGTCTGAGAAAAATAAGGCAGGAGATGGCTAATTTTTATTTATTTCTGCATTACACATAGTTAAAAATCAATTAAATGATAGATTCGCGTTGAAAAACTCCATTGACCGAATTAGTTTTTTTTGTGTACAAATGAACAGATAACTTATGATAAAAATTATTTTCCCCATAATATGACTGTAAGCTTTATATATTCCGAAAAAAATATTTCATTCCCTTAAAAAATAGTAAATTACACTAATCACACAGTATTTTTAGAACTATCATTAACATATTCTTTACAGTTCTTATAATAATTACTTCGTTGTTATAATACTTCAAGTATTTTTCTCAGAATCTCAACTGTTTCAGGAATGGCATCTCCATTAGAGTAATTCATAGCATTATAAGGAAAAAGAAAAAAAAATTATTTAAATCACATGATTGCGAAGCAAGCCAGAAATTTTGCTTACTTCTTGCCAATTCATATATTTTGGCATATATTTCTTAGTTAATTTTTTCAAAATTTCATCAGAAAAGATTTTCATACGTTCCGTACCATTCATTACAAATACAAATATTGCTACATGCATTTATTATATATTCTAAAAAAAGGGAATACATTATAGTTATCTACCCTATATTTCTTCTATCATTATTTAAAACTCATTTCTACTACTATTATCCACTTCTTTTTTTTTCATCAGAATGATGCCAGTTAATCTTATTATGAAAATTCCAATTAGTATAGAAACTATATTAGCTTAATTTATACTTCAAAAACTAAAATAAAACGAAAATGAGGGAAGATTTTTCCAATATGAAACAAATAAAAATATTTTAAAATAGCATCAAAACTGTACATTTTGTAAGTTTGTATCTCAAGTCATATTTATATCATCCATTAAATCAGCAAAACATGCATTAGTTTGCTTTTCAAAATTTGGCTTTTTTTTCGATGAGGTCGAAATCAAAACCTTTTTCATTAAAACAAAAATAAATTCAATTACTTTTTTAAAAAAATATTAGCCCTTATGGAGAAAACATAAAAGAACACAAATTAATTTAGTTATTACCTTATTTTTTCTGTTTTTTCTCTTTACAAAACTTTTAAAATTTTGATGGTTCAAGACCGTAATTACTATATTGTAACACGAGAAAATGCATCTTAATTAAAGTTAGCAATGCAATGCAATATTTTAATGAATGTTTTGTAAAAAGGAATAACGAGAAGCTCCGATATACTTTATTTTCTTTAAAAAATTTAAAAGATTCTTTTTAAAAGAAATATTTTATTCGACAAATGATTCTTCGATAATTCATCATCTGTAAAAATACTATTTAATTCATTACAAGCATGCAAAAAACCAGGCAGTATTAGAAAAGGAAGCAGACTTCGTATATTAATTAGCATTTGAAACAAAAATATTAGAAATCTTTTGAAGTTTAGAATTTTATGCGATGAGTACTTACCTTTGGATCTTTTAATGCTTTCTATTAAATATGAAAAAAAAAACATTTTATTCTTAATAAATTATTATCATTTAAAATTATTCATTCTTTTATTTCATTTTTAAATTTTTAAGAAATTTATTTGTGTCTATTATTACTTTAATTATACTATTATTACTGTTCTATTAACTTTTTTTTTATAATAAACTTGAAATTTTTAATATTTAATTTACCAAAAAGAAAAATTCATCATAAAATTTCTCTTGTTCTTAGATGATCCGCAATTATTTATTCATTTTATATTTTATTTCTGGATTAAAAACTTTTGCTTATTAATTAATTAAATATAAAATTTTCAGACAATTTAATTTTCTAGATTTTCAGCTATTTTTTTAAACAAAATTTGAAATGATGGTCTTTTTTTCAGTATTCTTAATATTTCCCAAGCTGCACAAGAGAATTCAGCCATGGGTGACACAAAATAAGTAAATGTCAATAAGCCAGAAAGCGTTTGAAAATTACTACTCAAATTGAGAACAGAATTCAGAAGGGACTTTGAAGGTTTCCCCAAAAGTTTAGTTGTAGTTTATTATCCTTTCTGATTGAAGTTGATGGAGAACCAAAGAGGTCAAAGTTCTAAAACTTGGACTGAATTTTAGGCTCAATTTACCATCCCGGAGGAATATTTACACATCTTTGGCGTAGAATTTCTGAAAAGTTTTCAACTGTAAGAAAATATCGTACGCAGTTTGAGAAAGAAAGACTTACACCATTATTTTCTGTTTACCTCCGAGACGGTTGTAAGGCTAAAATAGAAAAGAATGAAGTGTAGGGAGAATGAGAAAGAGAACACTTTTAGAATTTCATTTATTTTTCGACTATTCTGCATCTCAAAGAAGAAAGGAAGTTTCCAATTCGAATGTTTATGAAATTACCCTCCCTTTCCATCCCTACGCATTCGAAAAAAGAGAGGTTCCAGGATTGAAGTACGAAAATTCTAACGACGTGGCCTTTTCTTCTACTACTACATCTCTTCTATACCCCATTTTTTTCGTACTTACTTTCGTTCGAATTTTTTTTTCTTTTATTTTCTCCATTTTTATTTTCATTCCGCGCTCATACACACCTTCCAGAAATCTTGGTCGGCGTGGAATCTGAATTCCATTTTGTTTCCGGTTCGTCGAAATCGAACAAGTGAAATGACGTAAGTCGACCCCTCCCCCCTCTTTTTTTTTTATCTTGTTCGAATCTTTGAAGTGAATGAAATGTTAATAAGGAAATGCAAATGGATATTTGCATTTGAAGAAAGGCGACAAAAAGTCACGTGGTCCACCCTATTGTAATCATACGTTTTCTGGCAAAGGGGCGATCGCAGTAAACAGGAAATACATATAAAATGCGCTTATTATTTCATTTAAATTTACGCCCAAAATTGCGTTGCCATATTTCATATGCAAAATAAAATGTCACATGCAAATCATTGCAAAAAAATGGCTCCTTACGTAATTACAAATACATATTCTATGCATATAAATATATGAATTTGTTTGAAGAAAAGAGTTTTGTGAATTCAAATGAGAAAAATGATAGTCAAACCATATTAAGAAAACGTGTTGTTTTAATAACAATAAAAGATCCAATCCTTTCTTATAAATTATGGATAAATGTTTTTTTAATAAAGCATTACAATACATATAAAAATGATTAAAATTTTACAATTACATTTCGTTTTTATAGTGAAGAGAAAATTTATATTTGTATTTCAAGACATGAATTGAAATGCATACTTTATTTTTTAATATTTGAATTTTTTATTATTTTGAAAATAAAACGATATAGAAGGAACAAGACAAAAATATAGTTTTCCTCTCTAAAACCTATAATTTAAAAAAAATCTTTGTAAAATAAGTGAAAAAAGGTATTGAAAATTATCATACATTCAAAACTTTAAATACAGTTAGTGTAATAAATAACTTATTAAAGTTTTCTAAAGGTGAGTACAAAAACTATTTTTTCAGCATTTTAATTTTTGTTTAATAATAATTTTTTTAAAGTTCTGCATTGAATTATTACAACTAAAAATATAAATGCTTGAATGATTAATTTCTGTTGCGTGCGAGACAGAAACCTCTCAATAAAATAAGTAATAAATAAAATTTTAGAAAACTGTTTTGGTATCAGTCAAACACTTAAACTGTAACTTTATTTGGGAAATTTATGGAAATGTCAAAATTCCGTAGAATGCATAAATTAAATTAAGAAATAAATTTAGTTAAAAATCCCTGTTTAAGCACTTAAACTTTCCTAATTTTCTTAATTGTAATTTATTTTTAAAACTGTCAAGTTTGTGTATTTCAATTAAAACTTTATGTATTAAATCTTGAACAAGAGTACTTCTATCGCACGCATTGTCATTTTTGTGTTAATGTTTAATTCGTAGCCTCCAGGCAGAATACTTTGTACCATGATTTGATTCTTCTCAAAATAAACTTTTATTTCCTAAGTAGTTATCATTTCTTGAAGGCCTGTGAGTTTTCCTTTTTAACAGAATACCTGTCACAGTTGTTGAAAATTACGATCAAGTTAGATTCGTAATTAAAGTTATTCTTACGAATATTAGAAAATTTAAACAACTCTTTACAAACTGTCTGCAAAGCAAAATAACAACAATAATAAATTAGGAAATACTTTTATGTTAATTTAGCAATACATAACATGCAGTAGAATATATGAATTTTTAAAATGAGTTAATCAGATTTATTGAATTGAGATTTTACTTTTTTTATTTCAGCGAAGTAAACATAATTAAACAAATCATTCTATTTAATGGAGAAATTTATTAGGAATAAAAATTTTCTGTATAAAATGCTATCGTGTTAAAATAAATAAATAATTTTTTACTGTGGAATCAATAAACACTCTGAAGCAATTATTTGAAAAAACTTTTCAGCAAATGAAGGGATTTCTGTTTTTCAGGAGTACAGATGTTATTTTTAATATAATATTTTTGCATGCCATAAATATAATATGCAACTAATAATTTGTTGCACAAAATAGCTTTTTGTAATTGCAGTCTTCATTTTTAATACATAAACTTCTGCTAATTATTACTAAAAATGCATTGAAGGGGTTCAACAATTTCTTGCTGGATTTGTAACGTAGTTATTCTTGACGTAAAAATATTTGTCAGCCCATGAAATAAAAAATTAAGTATTCTTAAAAACATATTTTATACAGGGATTTCTTTAAATTTTTTTAATACTAGAAATACGTTTTATGAGCATTTACATTTTATCAAACTTTTTATTAGGAAATTAAGTCTCACCTTTAGAGGAACTAATGCATGTTAACCGGTCACAGATCAAAGTCAAAATTGCGAGTTCATTATTTATAGACTACATGTTTTTTTGTAGTGCAACATTAATAAATTCTCATTCTCATTTCATGTATGCTTCCACATACAAACATGTTTCTCCCGCGCTTTTGTTATCGTTAATGATTTCCATAATAATTAGAATGTTACTAAATTTCCTGACAACATAACTCAAATGTTTTTTTTTCTAGAATCGTTATGACTTATCGTTATTTTCACTAAGCAATAGGGAAAAGTTGGAATTACTTTTGACATATTTTTTTTATTAGTAAAAATATTTTGTACTATTTTTTTTTCCTGTTTATTTTGTCATAGCATTTAGACAATCAATTGCCGGATTAGGAATGATACGTATTTTTTTTATTCTAATTCGAGAATATAATGTCCCTACCGGCATGCAAATCAGCACAATTTGAAAAGCCAATGTCTTGTTTAAAGTTTGTCAATATATCTGGCATTCATAAGTAAAGAAAATAATAAAATGTTATATGTTATGAAATTATTATCGGCTATTAAAGTAAAAACGCTCTGAAAACTTCTACTGGGTGCAGAGAAACAAATTCAAAGATCTGATTTCTTTTCTCGAAATTTAGTATTTTCCGAAGGCATGGGATTTGCACATTCATGCCACTTCTACATCCCCATACCGTAGTTAGAATGCAGGTTTGACTCATTTTGATTTTTTTGTATTTGAGGTCGCATTCTAAAGCAGCACGAGAGCTATTGGCGACGGACCATGTAATTTTGAACCCTGCTGAAGAGTAACATCTCAACTCTAGCATACCTTTCTCCAAACTTCATGCCATGCCACCGGAAGGCCTTTGAGCCATGGTAGATTTAACACGCACCATCTCCTTTAAACGGTGGGTCTTCAGTGGAACTAGGTCTCGAACTCACGACTCGCTGGCCCTAGGTTACCGCTTTCTCTTAGATTAGGGGAGGCGAACCCGGGGTAGGTTGTTTCAATAGCACGTGAAAACTTAGTAAAAATTTGAAAAAAAATAATAATAAATAACTATTTATTCACAATTACATTAAAATATGGTTGTCTCACGCACACACGCCTATACCCTCAAGATTTATTTTAAGTACACTTGTAATGAATGGTAAAAAGGAGAATAGAGCACTCTCTCCGGGCTGTGTGGACACTTAACCAGTCAGCCTGCCTCCTCTGTGAAGAAAGATCATTCCAATGTCCACTCGCGCAAACCCCTCGTTATTTGTATAAAGTTTAACCGTTTTTTGTGTAATTGTAACTCTGATCAATTAGAATGTGCCATTGTAACGTAGCCACACCCAGCAGCGGTTGAAATCTTTGGTGGACCCGACACCCACACGTGCATCTTGCAGGTGCCGCGCAACCCCTTTTTGACCCCCGAGGAATCTAACCCCGTCGACCGGAAGATGAGAGGAGAGATGCTTTGAACTTACACGGGAGCGGTGGCCAACGAATCCTCCTCTCACAAAATATTGGACTCTAACAATCTATAATGAAGTGTAATAACTTTAATGTATCATTTAGTAAATAATATTCAATAGTTGTGACGTAAATAAATTCCATATTTAAATTAACCAAGAATACGCTACCGTTATTCTTTCAAATGTTACACACAGCCACTTATTAAAATTATTTGAGCTAGTCGCCGTAGTTTTTGAGTGCAGGGGATACACTTAAATTAGTTACGCTAGAAATTTATCCTATAGAGAATGAATGCACCTACATTGCTGTGCGAGTTGGCTTTCCAAAGCTTTTTTCACTCGTGAGAATTTGGAATCTGAGGGAACGCATTTTAAAACATCTGGAAGAAAACATTAAACTACCCAGCGAGTACTTGCTATTGTAAAATGAAGATTGGCTATTAGCTTTTCCTGTCGATATTATGGGGTAATAAAATAATTCGAATTGAAGATTACAGAGAAAGGTTTGTATTTTTCCTACCCGAGTTGTTTATACAGTACCTTCTTTTGTGGACAAATTTTTGCCATTATGCTTTTGTCTTCATTTTTGAGAAAAAAAAATAACACATTTCATATTAATGCAGGAACATTCTACTGAAGTTAATAGTGCTCCGAGCTGCGATGGATTTTTTGAAAAAATTACTGTCCATTTTCGCAGGATTCTTTCAGAACAAGGTTTGATGATTTTCAAGATGATAAAAAAAGCAAATATTTTGCAAATCATTTTTTAACTTCTGTGCAAAATTTTAATTGTTACCAACGTGAAATCCAAATTGAAATTATTCTCTACAGCACCATAATAAATTATAAAGCAAATACATAAGAAGCCATATTAAATTTTAGAAACTTGTACTAAGAAAAACTTTTTTTAAAAAAAATTACACGATTTGGCTATCAGATATTCTTGATTCATGCGTTCCATTAAGAACATAACAAAATCAAATTATTGTTTAAAATTAACTGAACTGATTAACAATAAACTCTAAGTTTGTGCTTTGGACTCATTTATTACTTTATTTTTAAATTTCCACTGCATATAGAAGCATTAAAAGTAAGCTATTTGCTTATAAAATAACGTAATAAGTTTATAAATAACATTTTTTACCTTTTCATTTTTGCGAAAAGTTGGAAGTGGTACTTATAATTATTTTTTATCTGAAAGTGGCACACTCTTTCCCTGACTTAGGTCATTTAAAAATGGATTTAATATTCGACGATAAAGTTTTGAAAAACATGAATTGTTGTTGAATTGTTTTCATAACATTATTCAACTAATTAAATAAGATAACCGTGCTAAGCGATCCTATACAATCGAACCACTATATTACGGACCTCTATATTGCGAATTTTTCTTTTTCAGCGATCTTTTTCCTGGAACCAAGAACATTTCACGATTTTCTTCGTAAAATAACCTCCCAATAGCGAAGTGCATTTTCTATGTAACGAACTTTTTCTCTTGCGATTCAATAGTTTTTCTCGCTATTTTTGAAGCATTTCTGGACATTTCAAGTTGTTCTGTATTTTAACGCATTTTATGATGGTTAAAAATCTTGAACTAGTATTATATTCGGTTCCTACCTCACCGAGAGCAATAGAATTCTGGGCGTTTCAACCAAGAAGTGCAACCTTTAAACCTTGTTCTCTAGTTCACTTGAAGCATGTTCGATATCCCCTTTCATCCTCAGTGGAGTTTTTTCGTATTCTCGTACCTTTGAACTAGTCTCCATTCTTTTGCAGTGATGATCCGTCGTACTGGTAACTTCGTTTCTTGTATCTTGAAAACGTCAAAACGTAAGAGCTTGAGTAGGAAAGAAAATATTTTAATTCTTCAAGAAGCGGATAAAGACATCAAGGAACTTTCCTTGTAGTTTTTCTTTCTTTCTTTCTTTTTTTAAGTTAAAATATATAAAATAAATATATATTAATTTACAAAGAAGTTGCGAATAATTAACTTTTTTTAATATATAGTGTTTATGAATTTAAAATTTGTTTTATGTAGTTTATAAAAAAAATGAAAGATAACCTCTATATAACGAATTTTCCATGTAACGAACTTTTATTCAGGATTTAGTGACTTCGTTATATAAAGGTCCGACTGTATTTTGAAAGAAACATACCTAAGAGAACCGGGTAAGGGAAATGAAATCACTCCTCTATTGTCAAACATTACCTTCGTGGGAGCTTTATTTCTTCGAGATTAAATTAAAATAGATATTAGCAGAAAGTATAGTAGCACCCTGCACTATTGCCTGTCATTCCTCAACCCCTCTTTTTTTCTCTCATCAATCTAAAATTCCCGTTACCATTCAACAAATATTCCGAACTCCAAAAATCAACTCTGGGCATACCAAAATTCTTCACCCATATAAGATGTGGCTGTCAAGAAAAATCGTCCATTCCCGCTTCTCTCTTGCAGTTAGCAAACATGGAGGAATCCTCAAAAAGGAAATGGGGTTTCTGCACGGGTTATGACATCTTTTCTCTGTCATAACGCCACCTGAGGGCTTTAATCTGGGAAAGGAGATAGACGCCACGTACCTTTACGAAATGAATCGATGTATTCTATTGGATGTGTTTGTAGAACGAAAAAGTCCCCTGGGCGATTCGACTTCTCCAAAACAGGATTTAAAAGTACCTTTTCAATGAATGAGTGTGGGCTTCGAAACTCTAATTAGCAGATTCTTCGGTTTGCATGGTGCCTAATCTTGGATTAGGGTTGTTGAAGTAAAGTCTTAGGGTGGATAACATAAGGTAATCCACGGGTAATAAGATGATTGTTAAATTTTAAAGGAAGGCTAGTGTTTGTAAGATAAATATTATATTTGTCTCGTTATTTTTAATTTAAAAAAATAACTTTTTCGTAAGAAATCTTTAAAATCCTTACGAATATCGAAAGGAATTCAACATTTTATTAAAACACAAGAAAGATTATGCATTGCTTAACATAATTAAGGTATATGACTACCCTAAAATCATGATTTTTTTAAAAAATTGACAAAATTTTTTTATAGCCTTTGTTTCACAGCCAAATTATTAGCTTTATAAAAAAAATACTAAGTTTTTTTTTATATTCCATTTACTAGAACAAAAACTACTAGTGCTTTTAGTAAAAGCAGATGCCAAAACTTAATATAAAATGTCAAACTTGAAAAATGCATTTTACTCGAAATCAGTTTTTTTCGAAAAGCTCAAAAAGTTTTTATAAATAATTTGCTGCCATTTTTTGTGTATGTTCTGTATAACCGTAAGAGTGTTTTAACCTTCGGATTTATTAATAACTTTTTTATTACAAAATTTACAGTTCTTTATGTGAATATAATCACTGTTTTCTTATGCAATTTTATATAATAACTAAGATTAGGTGCTCTAGTTTTGTACAAATTAAAATATCTCTTATCCTGAAGGTAATTTCAAAAAAGGAATAGCAAAGTAATACATCAAAATCGAAAATTTCAGAATTTGTTTATTTGTATAGAGCGGGCCCCGGTTATGTAATTTTTTTTGTGAACTTTTACCCATTTAATAGTAATAATTTATTTTCTCTTCTTAATTTTAGCCTTTTTTTCTTTAAATGTACTAAATTAATCTAAAAACAACAAAAAATTCTCCATATCTCCTTTTTTTAAAAAAAAAGTTGTCGCAAGTAGTCGGATACCTTAACAGACAACAAAAACATTAAAGAAAAAACAGATATATTGATGCAGTTAAAACTTTATTAATTGGAAAGAGTGTGAGAGCTAAATTAACAATGTTATTGTTGAAAAACAGGACCTTAATGTTCTAAAATTAACATATAATTTTTTGTGTGATTTTCAAAACTGTCTATTTAAAATTTTCATAAAATAAAGGGTGCTTTGTATCTCTTTTAGTTTCACGAGTTATTGTGTTTACTCACTTGCCCGATTTTGTATGTCATAATTAATTTAGCCATAGTTTTTAAATGAATTTTTCTGAGTCCCTCGTCAAACTTCTATGTTTCAAACAGTGGGGCTCTTATGTATTAAGTGGCACTGATAATGTGTGGATTTTACTATTGTAAAATATACTAATTGTAGTCTGAAAACAAGTTTTACGAAGTATGTTGTGCATTTGATCACATACATGTGCACTTTTAGGAGATAACAACATCTTGGCTGAAATGACTTGTTTACTTACCAAGTTTTCGAACAAAAAGCTTGTTATGTTACTCTAAGCATTATATGGTGGGCTGCGGTTTCTCAAATATATACTATGTGTATCAGCAAAATATTGCCAAATAAAAACATCTCTGTCTCAAAGCTCAAACAAAAAAATTTTACAGATAGCAGATATCGATTTGACACACACAACGATGATATGTAGTTTTTTTTTGTCTAAAATGTAAAAAATTGATAAAAAAAAATTCAGCAAGCAGGTATAAAATAAATATTACTTTAAACAATATTTTAATGAGTTAGATGTGAATAAACATAAAATCCTCTCAAACAGAATTCTGCAATTAAATAATTAATGAAATTTGAGTTAAAGATTTTTCAACACAAACAACTCGAGGCAGGAAATGGTAAAAATTCATAAAATATGTATAAACAAATATCTTCTATTTTTGACATAAGATTAACTATCCAATACCTGAAAAAGCAGTAAAAAAGCAGTTTAATGCAGACAGTTTTCAGTTTTCTTTGAAACAAAATACATTTTGATTAACATGCACGATTTAAATTCAAGGCACAGTATCTAGTTTAGTAATTTGTTTATAAGGGATTACATAAATAAGAAAAGCGGAAATTGGTAAATTGGATACCCTAAAGGAAAAGAACCCGTTTCAAAGAAATATATGAAACAGTGAATCACTTAGAGCTAGAAAAGAATCAAAGTTGAAATCTTCCATTCCGTTCTTTTGTATCAATTGTTTCTAGATACAATCAAAGAATAAATTATATTCTTATGTGCTGCTATTCAATTATTTGTGTTCATTATTTGTATCATTAATAACATTTACTACATATTTAATATTATTACATTTTTTAAACATATTTTTCATTTATTTTTGTATATATTATTTTCTACTGTTCTTAAATTTAATTTTTGATACTTTTTTAAACGATGAGAAATCTCGTTTTGGACCCATTCGACGAATCTACGCCTTGTTTGATGATCGTTTTGATGAATTGCCAAACCAAACTGAGAATAAATCACTTGACAGCTGTTAAATCGGTCGCCATCTTGGAAAGTAATGCCAACTTAAATTTCTATACCTGGAAAAAAAACACTCTTTACTAGGTGTGCAGTAAAAGTTTTATATTTACCTTTTTATTTATAAATATAATGAAGAGAAGTACTTATATTTTATGCTGTGAGTGTGTCTATTCCTTATTTTAATTAATATATTTAAAAATACATAATACATGCAGAACTTTATTCTTTTTTACTTTTGTTGAATAAATAGTTATATTTTGTGCTATTTATTGTTGAGAAATATCTTTAAATGATGCAAAATTAATATAAAATAAAATTGTAAACATCAATATGATTGACTTCTGTTTTCTGATTTTGAATGCGTTTTCAGGGGAATCGAATTATTTCGAAAATGTCAAATGTGTGGCACGCTGAATCATTTTGGAAGATTGGTTTGGCACGCTACAGGTAAAAGGTTACTGACCCCTGTCCTACAGCTTAGGTGAAAAGTTAATCATGCCTTTTTTTAGATCAAGTTTAAAAAAAAACGTTTCTAGTCAAAATATTAGAAAAGGTAAGCATGTTGAATGTATTAAATTCTTTTTAGTTAATAAAAAAATCTATAAAACCCAATTTTCAATTATTTTGTTCACCTACTTTTTAATTATTTACACTTGGACAAGCACGATGCAAAAAATTCCTCTCTACACTCACCAACTCTAAGGGAATAACAACAGCAGTAAAGAAAAAGGTAAAATTTCAAAAACGTCCCTAAGCCATCCCATACCTCTCGCCAATAAATAATTATAAGCCCTTCCAAATTGGTGTCATTCTCCTCCAAAACTGCAAATTTTTCAACTGGTCTCCCGGCAGGCTGTGGAATCTGAAGGAGTTCCTCCCCCCTTTTCTACCGCCTATCTTCGACCTAAATCCGGCGATGAGGGAGGAGCCATCGATGTGTGGAAAAAAAAATCTCCATCCTTTTAGGCTTGTAATTGGAAACTGATGAAAATCGAAGTAAATTCCTTTCTTCAGGATCACATTCTTTTGCTTCACTTTGATACCCTCACACGAAGAGCTGTTGTGGGTACCTTGGATACTCTAGACATTCAATTAAATCCCTGGGGATGGGTTTCTATGGTGCTGGAATCAGTTTTCTTATTTTTCTTAGAGGGGGGAGAGGGAGAAGAATCTTCTTTATTCTCTGATGTAACTCGGTTTTCTGTATTATTTTTTTGTTTTTCCCCTATCATTAAATATCTGTACCCGTAGGCCTAAATTCCATGCTCAGTGAATTCGCTTAACAAATACGTGATTAAAATCCTTCTTTTAGAATGCGCTGAAGGAGATGCTGAAGAACGAGGAGGTGGAAAATCAGTGTGAAAACATCAGAGAGGAGAGAGATAGGGGACTGAATGAAGGATGGGAACCAATTGGGGGAGTGGAGGTTCTTTCAACGGGTATGAACAGTTTGAAAAGGGTGTGTGTAAATTTTGAAAATTGGTAAAATAACATTTTTTAAATGTTAGAAAAGCTTGTATGGGTACTGTAATAAAATGTTTAGACGTCTTCTCTCTCCGTCCCTCTTCCTCTCTTCAATACAAAAAACTAAATTCGACAAAATAATGTACATGTAGAACTGACTTCGTTTTCAAAATCTAGTATTTAGTACATTTTATATTTATTTTAATTATTAAATCTATTGTTAATTTTTAGCCAATTGTTTACAATACATCAGTCAGTATCATTATTGCCATTTCAATTAAAAAGCACTTAACTACTTCAAGTTCTTTTACTGAATTACTGTATGTATAAGGGATATATAAAAGCGTTATCTCCAACACTAAAACCTATAGGCTTTTATGCTTTAAGGTTTTGTAGGAATTATTAAATAGTAACCTGAGTGATTTAATCCCTTCCCAAAACTGAAATACTGGCTAAGAGACACAATCTTGAAAACCAATGAGAAGCTTCAAAACAACATTTAGGTGCATCTCGCATCAGTGGTCGCTAAATTTTTCGAAAAGTTCATGTACCACCATTACAAATACCTCAATCTACATAGTGATTATGTAAAAATGTAATCCGTTTTCGGTGGCTCATCAAGTAACCCAGTGTCGCTCAAACTTTCAATATTTGCGAACCAATTTTCAAACATAATTTTCATCGCCCCCTCCTTCATACAATAACAATACATTGAATTCAGAAATAGTATACATTAACACTGAAGCTAGAATATGGCTTTAATTATAAATTGTACAAATTATCAAGATAAGTGTTAAATTTTGTATGTAACTTTATATATGACAAATTCATGGATTCATTGTTAATTGTTCAACTTAGGATTGTTAAATTTATTATAAAAAAAAATGTGTAGTACTGATACATTATAAAGTGTATTATATCAGTCTAAATGTGTGTATTATTTTTTATTATGTCAGCATGTATTTTATTTCGCTTCCTTTCAATAAATTAATAATTTCTTAAAATAATCTTTTTTTTTTTACTTTTCGATATATATGCTCGGGTCCCCCCCATGACATAGGATTATCACACAGGAGAGCGTGTCCCACAGTTTGAGAAAGACTGAAGCAATCCGTATCAGGTGGTTTGAGTTCTTCAGAAACTGTTGAGTTACAACAATACTGTAAGAGAAAACATTCTCAGAAGTGAGGTTAGTTTTGTTCTAGTATTTCTCGTTTTCTTTTGATATGGCCGTGGTAGCCTAGTAGTTATTATCACGAACTTGTAGCCCACATGCACTTTAAATCTGTAGATGTTCAAAATACTCCAGTTGGTGTGGTAGTTTGGACTCATTTGAACGAGGTTCAAAATTACAAGATTTATCACCAAAGTGCCCTCGTGTTTCTTTATAGAGCAACGTTAAAATAGCTCTCCCACCCTCCCTCTTTTGATAGCTCTAGATCCATGAGAAGCTGCAAAACAATGTTGAGGTCAATCACATATCGCTTCCAAATATGATGTGGAAGCTCCAAATATCATGAGGAAAAATCGTCTCTGGATAGGACAATTGCCTGAATGTTCATGAGGATTGCGTCAAAAAGTAACGTTTGTTCATAACTTTTTGCGATAAATTCATGTTTATATTTAAATTTTGTCTTATTTATGGTGCATTGGATATCGAAAAGGACATCCTTTGTTAATATACAGGTTATCCCCGAATGTCATGAACAAACTTGGAGGGGAGTTATAAAACAGCGTGAAGAGCCATAACATAGGAGAGCATGGGTGGAAAGGGATAGATGGCGCTGTACGCGATCTCGCAAGGTCGACAGGTGGTATTTCCTCAATTCAGACACGGAAAGCGTCCGATGAACATGAATCATTATACGAATGCCGAGTTAGTGGATATCAACTTCATTTACTGCCTAACCATAGGAAATGGACGTGCTGCTTTTCGGTTATATGGGGAACCATATTCAAGCAGTCGGCAACCGGGTGCATCAGGACCTGGATCTTTCAGAGCCACAACTGAAAGTACTGGGAGGCAGCAAGCTGTACGAACACCACTATTTCAAGAGGGTGTGTTGCATGCTGTGGACCAGAATCTCGGTACTGGTGTACGGGCGCTTGTCGTTGCAACACCCGGTATTTTCGAACAAATCCGCCAATCCATATCGCGTTGATGTCATGCGTGCGTACATGCCAATGACCGAAATGTCAAATACCTTCTGTGGAGCTTTTATGTCATACTCTTTATTTATTATAGTTTGTTTTTTGTGAGTAATAAATTGATAGACACTACATTCTGTCTTGTGTATGTGCCCTTACTCACTTTGTATCTCTTTATCTCGTTAAGATTACGTTTCCATCCATGCTTTCCTATGTAACAAGGGCTCCTCAGGATGTTCTCTAACTAATTTCCAAGTTTGTTCACGGCATTTAGGGTCATCCTGTATATAAACATATCTATAATACAGAGTTTGTGTGAACTAAATGATTATTTTATCCAGTATATATTTAATTTAAAAATTTTTACCTTGTTATTTTGCATAAAATTTCAAATTATGACGTCCAGTAAATTATTTCCTGTGTAATTCTCTTCAGAACTTGAAAACGATTATTGAGAGATCCAGGAATAAACGTCTGTTTTTTGTTGGATATATCATTGTAAAACGAGCTCTATTTTTACCGTCATTTTCAGTTTCAAAACAATTTAATGGACTATCAGTTATAGACAAAGACTTTTTCTTCAGCTATAAATTATCGATCTCATTGATCGAATCTGTAATAGACACTGTCTAGACGAAGTTCCCGTTAGTTAATTTAGAACGGGATCGAATAACGAAACCATTATTGGATTAGGGATAAAATGTGATTCCTTTTACGAATAAACATCTCTCTCAGTATAGAATATGATACTCAGCTTAATGTTAATTGCAGATAGACAAAATATAAAAATACTCCTAACAATAGAACAAAAAAAAACGAATGTAAGATATATACTTTGGAACATGATTATTGTTTATTTCGGTGGGTGACATATTTATTTCCAAAAGCAATTTCTGTTAGTCATTTAAGTTCATAAATAACATTAAAAAAATTAAGTCAATTCCTATTTAGGTCAATAGCAAAGAATTTTATTTTAGTTACTTTTTATCAAAATTAATATGATATTATATAAATATGTATATAATGCAAATACATATGACAGAATCACAATATTAAGGGGTAATTAATTTTTATTAATTATCATTAAAGTATTGTATTGTCATTCAAAAAAATCATGTACATTAAATTTCAGTTCAACTGAAAACGTGAGAAAAATAATTTTAATGTTTTGACCCAAGTCGCCAAAAAATGAAGTCAACGTGACTGTATCTGTAATTCTTTGAATAATTAGTTTTAATCAATTATTTTTTATTAATTATAACTAAATTACCGTATTGTCATCCAAAATAATCGTGTATATAAAATTTCAGCTCAATTGAGTGCCTAAAAATATATTTTATTAACGATTGAAAATTTGAACAAAATATATATATAAGGAGATTGTGAACTAAAATAAGAATTGAAAAAATAGTGTTTTGGAATGTGAAGATGGAGGGAATTATAAATCTGTTACAGTTTAATAAGAATATAAGGAATTAGTTTAACGTTATTTTTGTCGTTTTCTCAAAATTAGTCTTGTTT
Organism: Trichonephila clavipes; assembly: GCA_019973935.1. Classification (NCBI taxonomy): domain Eukaryota; kingdom Metazoa; phylum Arthropoda; class Arachnida; order Araneae; family Nephilidae; genus Trichonephila; species Trichonephila clavipes. Next base: position 515,019 of record BMAU01018473.1, on the reverse strand, counting down.
TTACATTTTTAAATTCCTACTATTAGCTCAAAATTTCTATCTATTTATTTATTTATCTAGGAGGAATTTTCAATCGTCAATAAATACATTTTAAAGCGCTCAATTGAGCTGAAATTTTATATACATGATTATTTTGGATGACAATACAGTAATTTAATTATAATTAATACAAATTAATTGATTAAAACTGATTATTCAAAGAATTACAAATGCAGTCACGTTGGCATAATTTTTGGCGACTTTTGTACAAACTTGAAAATAATTTTTCTCTCGTTTTAAAGCATTCAGTAGAACATAAATTTTATACACTCGATTGTTTTGGATGACAATACGATACTTTAATGATAATTAATAAAAATTAATTACCACTTAATGTCGTGATTCTGTCCTATGTATATACATATTTATATTAACAGTTACTTAATAAAAAAAAATAGCTAAAATAAAATTTTTCATTGTTGTTATAAGTAAGAATTGACTTAAAATTTTTTTTTATATATATTACTTGTTCATTACGCAAAGCTCATTATCGCAAAATGTTATGTATCGATAAACCTGCAACTTTGTAACTTTGAAATACTTATACGGAGATAATACTATTATTGAGATTTGTAGTTTTGTTTATGAGCTTATTCTACCTTGAATGTAAATTTTCCTTCGAAAACTTACAACTAATACGGTGGAAGTCAATTTTAAAATAACAAAAAAATCAAAGTTTTGATTATTATTTAAACGGCATATACAGAAAAATGAAAGAAATCCAGTTTGGTCAGAAATTCTGGATAGTGTTTGGATTAATATACTAGTGCATACAGTAGCGCACACAGAAATTTTTCAAGGGGGAGGGCGGGGTCAAAAGTTCACCATTCTTGTATCATGCTCCTCTTGATTTTGTCGATTTTCGAGAATAAAACACAGTAAAAAACTAACTATTGAATAAATAATTAGCATTAATTAATAAAATTAATAATTAATAGCAAAGGCATAATTAAATTTTTCGTACTATATACTTAAAATTGTAATCAATTGGAAAAATAATCAAGGGCTTTGGGGGGTTCCGCTCCAGACCCTCCCCTCTTGTGTGCGCCACTGAGTGCATAACATTTTAAAGTACATTTTTGGTCGTTTTAACAGAAAATTTACTCTAACCTTTTAAAATATGTTGCACAAATGTACTTTCGTAACAATGACATAAACAATTTTATGTAAAGAATAGTTTTCTATGCAAAATAAATAAATAAAATAAATCTTAAAAAGGCATGACAAAAGCTTTTGTTGGATATATGAGCGAAGATATCACTTCTTTTATCGTTACATTTCTATGCGACACCACAACAATATAGTAAATGCCTTAACATATGTTGTAAAGGTAATAACTTGCTTAATTTTCAAAAAACTATATATTGCTTAAGATAACTTAAAAGAAAAGGTGAATGTACATGTACTGTGAAAGTTTACTAATTAAAGAACAAAATGCTTTTGAACATAAATCAATGCTTTCCTGTTTAAACCAAATTATGAATTATTGGGTAAGTAATAACAGGCTTTTAATCAAACATACTTCATTTGGTTACCTTAATTTTTTTTTTATAAACCGAATGAAAGAAATAACTAATTCATCACAACTATTTCACAGCAAAATCGTTTTGCCACTTCAATCGTATTTACCAATATTTTTTTTCGGTTACAGGTATAATCCATCATCTTCGGGAAATTTTGTAATAATTCGTTATTTGCTACGAAAACTACTTAAAAAAGCAGTAATTTCTTTCACATATCTCAAAAGTTTTATTTTTGCACATCTACAACAAAGCAAATACCCGAAATTTCGTGCAGTTTGCATCGATTTTAGAAAGCCTGGGATGGAATCTAACAGAATATTTCTTCTTTTCAGGGCACTGTTTGTGCGAAGCAATCTTTTTTAAAGCTATAATAATATTCACTCTTTTCTTGAAACCTTTAGCGAAATTAGATAGATCGATTTTGGCCTTTCAGATTATCGGAAATGTTTTTATTTATTATTTACTGGAATCATTATTTTATTTTTTTATCTCTCTCTCTCTTTTTAATACTTAAGTTGAGCTCGATTTTGCAGATTTGATCATATTTTTTTTCTTTATTTTCGTTTTCTCCTACTACAGGTAATACAAAATAATTCTTCTTCTTCTGCTTCTTTTTAGTGTTTTGTGTAAGAGACGGTAATCAATACTTAGGATGACTTTTTCTTTCCTTCTTACTTTAAACGCGCAGCTGGCCCAAATCGGTTTTCTTATACATCGGGGTACAGAATTTAAGAAAAAAAATCAGGAAAAGAAAGAAGGTAAAAACGGGAAAAAATTGATCAATACCAATTCGAAATAGACTTCAAAGATTCAATTTCTAGCAAAAGGTTGATTTCGTTTTGTGTTACACCTTTTTTTCCCTAAAACGTTTATTTCATCGCAAACTGACGATCGTTATGAGAAAGTAGAAATTTGACAGTTTATATTCCTCAGCTTTTATCAGAATCTGAAAAAAATCTATTTTTGATTTATGTTTTGGAAAATATGTTTATTTCTCAAACTCTTTTCTCTTCTTCGTAACTTTTTTTTTATTTTTAAAGCCTTCAAAGAGAAAATGTATTAAATATTTTAAACATGCTGTTCATTTTTAACCATGTTTTTAGAATATTGGTGTTTTAAATATTTATTTTCGTACTGTTTTTTATTTACTCAATAACTGATATTTGCTTTGATTTTTATTTCAAAAACGAAGACCTTTTACAGTGTTAAAATTATTTCGAAAAAAAGTTCAATAAATAAACTGTTTGCTGATTTATTAAAAAAAAACTTTTAAACTCTTAACGGCAAAATTATCGATATTTAAGAAGTTGCATTAAAAATGTACGGATTTGTAAAATAATATTTAATTGTATTATAATGCCTACAGAAAGGGATTGGTATTAACGTTATTCAAAAGTGAGCGCAAAGTTAATTTCTGCCGAAAGCAGCTTCATTCAGTAGTTATATAATCAAAAAAATTGAAAATGATGTATTACATTAAGTTTTGTAAACAAATATCATATTGAATAAAATATTTTCATAAAACAATTTATTTAAAAAATTATACATTTTTAATAAAATCTTAATCCCCTGATGCGTTAGCGGAGAGCCTCACCGACAAGCTGAAACTGAACTGAAACTTGAACAACATGTGGGAGAAACATTTGAACATTGGCCGGCTCGTTAAGGAGTCGTGTATAGTGCGCGGAGGCCCTGACTATTTATTCTGCAAATATTTACTTAGTGTGCATTTTTTTCTTTTAATTAAATCTAATTTAAACAATTGCTCCAATGTGAGTGCATTCCCTTTCTGTGTTAATTTACATATACACTGCTGGCCACCATAAATGCAATACCATGAAAGACAAGAGATAGCACAACAAAATTTATTTTGCAGATAACATGTTGACCAAGTATCAAATGATTAAATTTATAGACTTCTGTGAAGGGTGGTTCCTGCCAGAATCAGTAGCTAGAGTAGCCACCATTATTGCAGATCACCGCTGCCATACGCCTCGGCATTGATTCAAAGAGACTGGATGTGTTCTTGGGGTACAGCAGACCAAGCAGCTTACACGCGTTGCCAAAGTTGATCTGGTGTGGCAGCTGGGGGTGTAATCTGGGTCAATCGTTGAGCAACCATGGACCAAATGTTTTCTATTGGTGAAAGATCCGGAGAGTGAGCCGGCCAGGGAAGCAATTCAATGTGGCGATTGACGAAGAACCTTTGGACAATGCGTGTCACGTGTGGTCGCGCATTATTTTGTTGAAATATGGTTGTGGCCAAGACCTGAAGGTAAGGAAGGACAACTGGCTCCAACACCTCGGAGATGTAGCGCTGGCTGTTTAAAGTACCGGCACTGCGTACTAGAGGAGTGCGAGAGTGATGTCCAGTACCGCCCCATACCATAAAATGTGGTGCAGGACCAGTGTGGCGGTGCGTAACGCAACTGTTCAGCATCCTCTCTCCACGGTGTCTTTAGACTCGAATCCGACCATCGTGGTGTTGCAGACAGATGCAGTAAAGACATCTTCATTCCATTCTGCCACCCACATTCTTCTTTCATCACACCATTGGTGGCGGAGACGTCTGTGGTTCTGCGTCAAGGGTAGACCAAGCAATAGACGTCTTTCGGACATACCACTCTGCTGTAAACGGCTTCGAATGGTACGCGCAGACACTGAATGAGGCATTACCGACTCAATGTGCTGTGCTACGGTTCGTGATATGACTGAGCGATCCGTCACTGCCATGCGCACAATTTACCTGTCCTCACGTGCAGTGGTGCACTGAGGTGGATGCGATCGACCACGTTGGTCCGTTGTACCCTCCTGCATCCAACGGTCACACATCCGCATTACAGTTGTTTGGTTTTGTACCGATTTCTCTGAAAGATAATCCACAATCTCGGTAGGCCACTACCCTTCCTCTGTCGAACTCGGATACTTGATCAAAAGCTGATCACTGTTTTCAACGAGACATAACTGATCGTTTTTTGAAAAAACCACAAGAAAAACACAATTGCCTAACTTGAAATCGTCTAAATCTCAAAGCTTTAAATAGCGTTTTGAGGTGGCGCCACAGGCGCGTGTGATGTGTGTCTGCGCTGAAATTCTAATCATTTGCATATCTCACCTCCACTAATGCATGTTGTAAACTTCATGTTATTTGCATGTTTCCTTCATGGCATTGCATTTACGGTGGCCAGCCGTGTACAATAAATGAATGTAAACAACCCTTGAAATTATCAAGTCATTCAAATGTTCTTAAAAGTCTTATCAATGATTTAAAATTTATAAACTGAAATATAGAACATTTGAATATATGATATATTGTTCGATATATTTTTATTCTCTATCAATTTGAAAATTTGAATTATTCTGAAATTTTAAAAAGAGAATATTAATTAAAAACGAATTCCATTTAGAACCAGAGAAAAAAGTAATTCCATTTTAGAACAAAAGAAATAATAAACACTCAACTGAAAGTTGGTAAATATTTTCCACATACACATTTGTACTCCTTGTTCTATTGATTCTAAGCCAAAATATTTAAAAAGCTTTTAAATATATAAGCTATTTATCTATAATTTTATTTAAGTAAACTGTCTTATTACAGATACATTGAGACAATTTGATCGACACATGAAATCTATTCGAAGTACAAAGGAAAGGCTTAAACATAAAACCAGCTTTTCAAGAAACAAAAAATGCAGTTGTCAAGATGAACAAAAACCCAAACATCTCCCCTTTTCGACTCAAATGGGCGTGCATTTCTAATTTCGGCTAACTCTTCCGAAAACCATGCGGGTACCCTAGATACTTATTAAGTTCCTTAGCAGATGAATGGATAGGCTGAAATCTCCATTGGTTGCCGCGAAAGAAAAGACCTTTCCACCCGCCGCCCCACCGGCGAATGCAGCTTACAATTAATTATTGTTTTCACTTGACTGGTTCCGTTATATTTTTAACCTGGACAGGAAAAGTGGATATTAATTAAAAGTTGGGGCGACTCTGTGGGTGAACGCAGAGTGTGACACAAATGGCGTCTTTCCCAATCAATGTAATTTATGGTTACATCTAGACCCTATTGCCCAAGAGGGCTTTCGGATGAGACGAAACTAAAAATGGCAATCGTGGATCCGAAACCGGCAATTTTCCCCTTCCTTTAATTTTGGGCTTTGTTCTTATAGATTCGTTTTAAAATGAATAAGATTAGCGCTTGAAGGAAATTTATGAAAATGTAGATTTGGGGGAGCGAGTGATAAATGGGGGTTTGAATTCAAACAGTGGAATTTGCAGGCGTACAGAAACCGCTGTGTGTGAACGGTATACACTGTATATCTTTTATTTTTAAGTTGTGGCACTAATATACATTTCATTTTTACAGTAAAAGTTGTAGTTGGAATTTTTTATTAAGTGTTGTTAAATTGTAGTTATGCAATGGAAAATTTAAGTTAGGCTTAATAATGTTAAACTAATGCCAAATGAATAATATGAGTTTTGTACATTACTAGACGCTTTATTCTGTTTAATTATCTTCAAACTCATATTGGGCTTAGATTTTATATATATATATAGATTATATATAGATTAGATTTGTTAGATTATATATATATATATATACGTGTGTGTGTGTCCTTAAGCACAGCAGCAAAACGTTCAGCTATTACGTTCATATCCAGGGAATAATATTAGTTTTAAAGAATAGAACATAAGTTCAAATAACTGCAAATTAACGATGCCCATTTTATGAACGAACATTAATCATTCGTATTCTTCTGTCTAAATATATTCCCGAGCTTAGCCTTTGATGGACGGGGCTTTCGATATTTAAATCGAAACTAATGGAACCGTAAAGAACGAGCTGGGTTTGAAACGAAGTAATATAAAAATATTTTTTAAAGTCAATTCTTAATTAGGTCTACAAAGAAAAAGTTTTACTTTGGTTACTATTATTTAATAGTTACAATTAATATAAATATGTGTATACATACTGCAGAATCACAATAGTAAGTGGCAAAATAGAATAGCGATAGCGATGGCAAATAGCGATTTTTCTTGCAATTTTCCATTTTCCTTTCTGTATAGGGTATTGGACTATTATTTTAATTTGTTACTATGCATTCATTCTTTAAATTTAATTATTCCAATAAAATGCGGCCGTGGGTTGCCTAGTGGTTGGAGCATCAGACTCCAGACTGTAAGGCCAGGGCTCAATGCCCGATGCCACCAAATACCCTCCGAGTACATACGGAGTACGTGCTTGTTAAATCAGTGGATCCAAAAGTCTTGTGGGTGGTTGCCGTAGAAACCACGGGTGAAGGGAGCTGGAATATATTTCTCTCCCCTCCAGTTCCATGCCTAAATCGAGATATAGGTGGAGATATAGGTGGTGTCGCCATCTATATCGTGTAGAAGTCCAACCTGTCTCAGACTCTGACAACATTCATTCTTTCCCTTCGGGAAGGACACAACAACAAGGACAACAACATTCCAATAAAAAAGAATAGTAAAAAGAAATCACAGCGTCAGAAATTAAGCCATCTCAGGTGGGATTCAAACCCATGGCCTTTGGATTAGAAGCCCAACGCATTATCCATTGCACTACGGGGGCACAACGAGCGATTTTCCTTTTTATATAGTGTGTTGGACTATTATTTGTGTTTGTTATTATATATTCATTAATAAATGAATTATTATTTGAAAAAAACTGTATTAACATTCAGTCCCATTCACTATAAGTTTAAAAAAATTATTTGAACTTGAGTGGATGAATAAAAAGTATTTTATTAACGAATGAACATTTGAACAAGACATATATATATATATATATATATATATATATATATATATATATATATATATATATATATATATATATACGAGGTGTGTGAATTAAATAATGATACTTTTTTGTCACTTGTTTATTCCAATAAAGTTACAATTCATCATTGTCTCCTTCAAAGTAACTGCCTTCAGAAGCCACACAGCACTGGAGACGTTTCTTCCACTCCTCACAGCACTGGTGGAACTCGGATATTGGAAAAGCCTTCAGCTGGTCGGTTATAGCCGTTTGAATGTTTTCCAGTGTCCCAAAATGATGTCCCTCGAGGTGATTCATCCATTTAGGAAAGAGGAAAAAGCCACAAGGACTCAAGTCGGGCGAATAGGGGGGCTGAGGAGCAACAGGAATGTTCTTACTGGCCAAAAAAACGGTTCACTGAGAAAGGTTCTTCGGAACCATTTTGGCGCAGATTTTTCTCATCTTCAATTCATTGGTCAAAATCTGATGAACGGTGGGGTGATTCAAATTCAACTCTTCCCCAATCATTCTGACTGTCAAGCGACGATCTGAACGCACACGATCCCGGACTCTAACGACATTTTTAGTGGTTTTTGAAACTGAGGGCTTTCCGCTGCGAGGTTCATCTTCAATCGACTCTCTTCCTTCTGAAAATGCCTTAAACCACCAAAAAACCTGGGCCCTTGACTAAACACTGTCTCCGTAGGCTTGCTGAAGTTTTGCAAATGTTTCCGTTGCGTTGCGGCCAAATCTGAAGCAAAACTTGATAGCGCATCGTTGCTTCAGAACGCCCAAGAAAACCTGTTTCACTAAACATATCACTACAGACAATTAATTTGACTCAATGACTTCAAACTCATACTGATGACGCATCGTGTGTTTACCTACCTCCTCTCCATGTCCCATTTCCCCAGTGTTGCCAGATCAAACACTACGGTACCCCCCCAGTCGCATTACTTAATTTACATACCTCGTATATATAGGGAGACGGTGAACTAATAGTAGGAATTGAAGAAAAAAAAGAATGAAGAATAATTCTGTGACAAAATAATTTCATTTTTCATAGGGATAAGTTATGAAAGCCTTATTAGTTGAAAACGAAATTGATTGCTTTTCATTAATTTTACTCTAGAATAAAACAAGGCTTATTATTGAAACCTGAACACTTTGAAGCATTGTCAAGGCTGCAGTAATCGAGTGGTCATGGTCACAAATTCGGGGCCAGTAACATTGAGTCGTGAATTCCAGTCTCATAACGCTACTAATTGTTCATCCTGTAGAAGATCTAATGCATGTTAAATCCGTCGAAACTCAAAGTCCTCACACTGGCAGAGTGTGGATGTTTGGAGAATGGACTGTCAGCTTAGATGTCTTCTTTGAGGCTTGCTCGTGGTACAAAATAATAAGATGTTTTTTTTGCAGTAGCTCTCATTTTGCTTTAGAGCAGCAATACTCAACCGAGCCTTTTTAAGTCGCCCGGTTGTGATCCATTTTACTCTGATAAATTCTTTTATTTAAGACAGTATATTAAAAATCTGGTGAGAAACTTTTTGACAAGAAATCAAATATATCAATTTTGCTGTCAATGTGTAGCTGCTGCGAATTGATATTCTTTTTTTATTTGTAATGGTTTCAGTTAGTGATAACAGACAACAGAGTGAAGTAGCATCAATTTTTTGCGTTGAACTCCTTTTGTGTGAACAATCTTTCACACCTTGCAAGGGAAAAATATTCAAACATTTGGATGTTGACTGTTTTGGAGTGAAAAAAAAAAACACGGGGATCAGTACTCGTTTGATTTGTCACGAAAGCTCTGTATTTAAAAAGCACCAGTAAACAGAAATTATTCAATGACACCTTTCCACTTTCAAGGGGTTGTAAATAGGCTTTATTGAATGTTCTTTGCAACAGAAACAAAGTGTTTTGTCAGTGGTAATGCCACAGTATTAACAAAGACATCCTAAGAAGTTTGTTATATCATTCGTAATCATATGAAAACATATGTTTCTTAAATTCGTTTAATTTAGTGCTAGTGACAAAAATAAAAAAATATAAAACAAATTATAACTAATAAAAGCAAAATAGGAACTGTTTTCTGTATTTTAAATTTCCAATGTTGTCTGGTCTTAAACCATTACTCTCCCCTCCCCGGTAAAACCTCATGTTGCGACCCGCGTGAAATAGCTAACATATGTATGCGGCCCGTGTGAAATGGCTGACTTATGTATGCGGCCCAGCAGAAAAAAAGTTAGAATACTTCTGCTTTAGAGCATTAAAAATCAAATCATAATTGGAAAGATGGTCGCATGAAATCTGAAATGGAACCTAACTCTCGTAACTTCCCCACCAGCCCTCAGTTCAATTTATTATTGATTAGTTCTGTCATTTCGCTTCAGACTGACCATCTGATCGGGACATCTGTTCATGCACCTTAGCGCTCAATGGTCACGTATACTGGGGTGGCCAGAGTAGGACCTAGCCTTCATGGGCTGTTACGCCGCAAAGTTCGAGTTTTCTCCTCATTCTGCGCGTGGCAGAGCGTTAATGAAATTAGAAACCTAACCCGGAATTAGTATTTTTATCTTAATCGTTCAACACCATGGCCATTCGGTTATAAGGAAAGTAGAAATTATTATATAATTGCAGCAATAATCGTATTGTGAATTCTATGCCAGAAGTTAAGTGTTTTTATAAATTATAGTCTAAATGTTTCCAATAAAAAGATAGTTCATTTTTACATAGTATGTTTCTGACACAGAGCTAAAGTGGCAAATCCTCAAATCTTTGGCCACTAACCTCGTAATTTTGAACCTCGATTAAGGTATCCGACTACACTCGAAACCCTGATTTTAAAAAAAGCACATCAATGAATAATTTCATGATATTTAGTGTCACTTAGATTAGAATACATGTATAAAATTGTTTTAAGGATATTTTGACAAAAAAATTATTTAAATACAATATTTGGGCAAAAAATTAACTTAGAATAATCTTTTTTCAAAATGTTCTCCTTTTGTATAAAAAATGCTTCTAAAATAATAATATTTTGCCAAGATAAAGTAAAAACTTCTCCAGAGAGTCTGAACTAGGAATTTTGAAAAAATCACATTATTTTCAGAGTTACCACCCATTGAAATAATTATCGGCGTTTTTTTCATAAAATTTCTACCCTCTGTTGTCGTAAAATATGAATAAACCCACTTCTAAGTTATATATTTCAAAAATTCTAGTTGAGCCTCTGTAGAGAGGTCTGAGCTGTATACTAGAAAATATTATTATAATAGAAGCATTTATCACAAAAGGAGAATATTTTGAAAAAGGGTAATTCTATGTTCAGTTTTTGTCAATATATTTTTATTGTATTTCTACATTTCTAATATAATTTCTTATCTAAATGACACTAAATATCATTAATATTATCCATTTATACGCTTTTACAAAATCCCGGTTCCGAACGTAGTCGGAACGACACCCAATCTGACATCTAACTTTCCTAATTTCCAAACCACGCCAAAATGAGGAATTTCAGCCACGACAGATTAAACGTGCTCCTCTAAAACGTCGAATCTTCACTAATATCTGAATTCGAATGAGTGAATATATATATATATTAACGTCGAAATGTTTAGCTGCACAAGCGCTTTTGGCGGTGGACCTCGTCATTTTAAACCATGGTCAAGTGACGAGGAGGACACCTGAGCTGGTACCCCATCTTCTAAATACCACACTACACCAACGGGATGATGTTTGAGCTCTCGGCAGATTGAATGCGCATCGCTGCTCTACATGGCATGCCTTAAGTGGTACTGGGCTCGAACTCATGACATGTTAGCCGCGATCGGATACCCTGACCACTAGGCTACCGTAGCCACAAAACTGGGCTCAAACCGGCCACGTGAACGCCAGTTACGAGCTCGTGGCCATGTAAAATCCTCAGATCTATTAGATTAGCAATTTCCTACTTGTAGAGAATAATTGTACACGCAATTTTCATTTTTGAAATATTTTGATAATAAAACAAAATTAATGTTTGAAATATTTATATTTTGCATTCTGAATGATTTTATATAATTGTTATTTTTTTCTTAATTGATCTGGTAAATATTTATGCTAAAGAAAAACTTTAAATTTCATTATGTTCACATAAGTTCATTTACTGCGGGTTGTATTAATTGATTTCAAGCTGTTGCTAAAATTGCTAAGAAATTTGCTTTATATTTAAAAACAAAGAATTACTGAGTAAAAAATAAAACTGGGTATATATCAACTTACTTCATATTAATAACTATAAATGTTATTCGAGAAAAAGCTACCTGACAAAGCTTTTGTAAATTAATTACTGAATATTTTGCTGTGCTTTTATATAAAATTTCAAAACATTCTGCATGAACATTTTAAAATTAATTTATTTTGGATTTAACGCTTCAGAAAGGATACGGTCTTTGCATTTAAAATCACGTCTAGTTTTTTCTCTCTTTTTTTTGTGTTGTACAGATGGCAATTATTTACACACAATTCTCATGTTATTAATATAGATAATTGATATTGTATAAAAAGTTGTCTGTTTCTGAGTATATGGATTGTATAAAAATTTTGCTTTTAAGATTATGAAAAGGCCTAGACACTGAAAAGAGATTAAAGTATTTTGAATATTGCGATAAAGTTCTCTAATGTATTCAAAACAGCAAACAAATATGAAGTCATGAACTATTTCCAGGTATACTGAAATGAATTCATATAATTGTGTGTGTGTGATAAATACTTCTTCCAAAAATTCTTAAATATCATTTATAAAGACGTAAGACAAATATTCAACGATGAAATGAATAGAAAAGCAAAATTTCCAATTTGAATAAGGATATGCTCTATTGAAATAAGCCGTAAAGGAAATATTTACGTCTGGAAGAAGTGGTGAAGATAAATATTAATCTAATATATATTTCTATATCTAAGAAGGCTTAACGGATTAAAGATAATTGAATTTTGTTTATACTGCATTTCTATTATATTTTGAAGTTTGATATTACTGAATCGCGTAATTCTGTAGGATTCTTTTATTCCCCATTAATTTTAAAATAATTCAATTTATTTTCCTTTCATACTGTTCTGAATAAAAAAAATTCTACATATAAAATAGAGAGAAGTACTCCAATGTGTTATGTTACCTACAGTTTATTTAACATATGAATTTAGTACAACGACGTCTAAACTATTTTTCAATTCCTAATATTAGCTCACACTCTCTATATATTTATTTAATTATTTATTTATTTATGTTGGTGGGGAATTTTCAATCGCCAATGAAATACATTTTAAAGCACTCAATTGAACTGAAATTTTATATGCATGATTATTTTGGATGACAATACAGTAATTTAATTATAATTAATACAAATTAGTTGATTAAAACTAATTATTCAAAAAATTACAAATACAACCACGTTGGCATCTTTTTTGGCGACATGTGTCAAAACTTGAAAATGTTTTTTTCTCACGTCTTAAAGCATTCGGTTGAACTGAAATTTTATAAACACGATTGTTTTCGATGATAATACAATACTTTACTGATAATTAATAAAAATTAATTACCACTTAATGCTGTGATGCTGTCCTATGTATATACATATTTATATTAATTGTAATTATTTAATAACAAGTAAATAAAATAAAAAAAATTTTTGCTGATCTAAGCAGGAATTGACTTAATTTTTTTATATTACTTGTTTTTCATTAATTTTACAATAATTCAATTTACACTGCTCAAAACAATTAGGGGAGCAAGCAAAAAACTGAAGAAAACCGTGTGAGACAGCCACGTATTGGCATACAATGCATAGTACACGCGTATCAATGCGCAATACAGAAAAAAGGTGTAAAAAAATTTGGAATTAAGCTTTAATTCTTTGAAAATATGGAAAAAACATGAAAAGATGATTTAGGGCAACAATTTGGTTACATGTAAACGATAAAAAAAAGGTACTGTTTAGACATGATGCATGAGTTTTAATAGGGCGTGTGGTCTCCTCAAACAGCTAAGACTGCTGCACACCTGTTTGCCATGGATGCGATGAGGTTATCGATCTGACTTTGGGGAATACTGTTCCACTCCTCAAGAAGTGCAATCTCCAAGTCTCGAACAGTAGCAGGCGGTCTTGGTCGTGCAGCAATGCGTTGTCCGAGCATGTCCCAAACATGCTCGATTGGATTCAGGTCAGGAGAGCACGCTGGCCATTCCATACGCTGTATTGTTTCAGCTTCAAGCATGTTCTCCACCAGACGAGCTCTATGCGGTCGGGCATTATCATCCTGGAAAACAAAGGAATCTCCAATGGCTACAGCGTAAGGGATGACATAAGGTCGAAGTATCTCGTCTGCATACCTTCGGCCCGTCAAAGTGCCATTCCGAATGATATGCAGGTCCGTACGTCCGCCTATGCTGATTCCACCCCATACCATCTAACCAGCTCTTCTGTATTGTGATCTTTCACGAACGAATGCGGGGTTATTTCGAGTGCCCCTGTCCCTCCATACAAGAACACGTCGGGTGTCACTCTCTAGACTGAATTGGGACTCGTCTGTAAAAAGCACTTGGCTCCAATCATGTTGCTCCCAATCTCGATGTTCAGCAGCTCATCTTCTTCGGGCCGCACGGTGGTGTGGGGTCAACGGAATGCAGACCATTGGCCTACGTGCATAGAGCCCTCCCTCATGAAGCCGATTACGTGCTGTTTGGCTCGACACCCTTCGTCCTGTTGCCAAGAGCAACTGTCTTTGCAGCTGCGTAGCATTCTCTGTTCTGTTTCGACAGGCTGTTAACTGTATATACCGGTCATAACTTGATGTAGTGGCACGTGGCCGACCTGCCCCTGGTCGACTTCTAACATTTCCTGTTTCTTTGAATCGATTCCACATCCTTGCAACAACACTTCTGGCGACTCCAACAGTGTCCGCGACACTACGTTGTGTTTGCCCGGATTCCAGTCTGCCTATAACACGCCATGCCATGGATTCCGGTAAATCACGTTGTTCAGACATTCTCAAGTAACCTTGTCTAAAAAAAAAAAATACTGCGCAATCGAATTTCACAGTTACGGCAATAAAACAGACGTTTTTGCAACGTCCCGATTTCTGCCCTTATCTCCTTTTTCTCGTTTTTGACGTCATGAACTTTGGTTTGCATATAAAGTTTTCTTTTTCCGTTTCCTGGTAGTCTTTACATTACGGATGATTCATTTTATGTTACTTATTGGTATACATCTTTGCTTACTTTTGTTAAAATCATGTGCTACCCTAATTGTTTTGAGCAGTGTATTTTTCTTTCATATTTTTCTGAATATATAAATTCCTAAATATAAAATACAGATAAGTATTCCAGTGTAATGTTATCTACAGTTTATTTTACATATGGATATAGTAGAACAACGTCTAAAATATTTTTAAATTATAAATAAAATAATACAAACATTTAAAAATGTCTAAAAAAATTGTCCTTTGTAATTTTAAAATAATTTAAAACCTAACTCACACACATTTTATGTAAGGTGTTTTAATCAACATGCCATCAATAGAATTTTTCCTACCGTATTAAAAGCAGAATTAAAATTTTCCTGAGTTTGCATAAGGAAACTCTGATGAAATAATACTGATTTTATAAAGTTGTGACATAAATGCTTTTAAACTGCATTCAGAACGTAGCCAATCTTGCTAAATTTAACTATTATAATCACTGTTTACTCTAACAAAACGGAGTTTAACATATTGCATGTAAGAGTCGCACAAGAGCTGCTATACATAGAAACATGGGACTGAACGAAAATGCTGACACTTGCATTGCTTTTGAAAATGAGAGGGGATGATTGATGATCAACTGTCAGGGAGATTATTGTCCTTCGGGCGGTCATGTAATGGTCATTCTGGCTTTCAATTAAAGTAGAACGTATCTGTGCATTGAACCCGATTCTAGTTGTTAGGTAATATCAAGGACAGATTATTTCCTAATCAAGAGATATCTAGAATGTATTATGTATACATACACACACTATACTATATATGTCATGCATTACATAAACATATATATATACATAAACCCACTAACACACACATATATATCAAGATATATATATATATATATATATACATAAACCCACTAACACACACACACACATATATATATATATATCTAGATATATATATATATTATAAAGGAGAAGCATTGTTTGGATGTTTGGTCGTCTTTCATACAAATGGATTTTAATGAAACTTTACAGTAATATAGCTTGTACATCAGAATAACACATAGGCTATTATTTATTGCATAGGCTATAATTTAGAAAGATAATGTGTGAAATGTCCAAAATATAACGATATTTGTCAAGTAAGTAGGAAATAATTCTGCCATCTGCAAGCAATTCTGGCGTGCGCTGCAAAAAGCCCACGGCAGTATATATATCTATCTTTTATTTTTGAAGAAATCCTTTTTGTTTTGGCTACGCAAGGCACTCGCTTCTAATTTATTCCTGTAATCAGCGAAATACCAAATGTTTTTATTTCAAAATAAAACTAAGTTTGGAAGAGAGAGGTTGTTATAAATCTCTCTTTATTTGAATATTTTTTTATGATTTTATTATGCATATTTGGTAGTAAGAAATTGATCTTTCTTCAAAATAAATACTTTTATCGCTTCTGGTACTTAAAGTAAATAAGCTTTCTCCTTCACACTGCATCATTTGGACAAATTTTCAAAAAGAAATTGTGGTTAGTAGTTAATTAAAACGCTATAATTTTAATTGAATAGGCACATATTGCATTAAGTATAAAAATAATTTTAACAACTGTACTGTATTTTTTCGGGTGAGCGAATATTAACGTCACAATGTTTAGCTACACGAGGGCTTTTAGCAACGGACCACGTAATTTTGAACCATGATCAAGTGACGTGGACGGCACCTGACCTGGCACCCATTCTCCTAACTACCACACCACACCAACTTAGCAGGAATATTCTTTGAAATCCACTCTTCCAAGATATATAGCAGCACGGGTTCTATGATGAGTATTTTACCGGGGAAGACGAATAGTTTTGTAGCAGATATTGGGTTTTCAGCTGACGGCGTTGTCAGCGGATTGCAAATATTATCATTTTTATCCCGAAAAAATAGTTAGTTTGAAAATTTAAGTGTTTTATGTTTTTTTATGTTAATCAAGACCTTAGAAAACGATTTGACTATTTATTTTAAGTGAACAGTGTATATAACTAATTTTACTGTGGAATATCTTTAATTAATTTATTACCCCTAACGGATTAAATTTCCCAAAGGGCAGTATTTTGTTTATGTATATCCCCTAATTTTCAATGTAATGATCCAGAAAAATATACTGCATGAAAAAAAGTGCAGTAAATCATAATGCGGTGGATAAAGTATTAATGTGCATCGCTCCCCTACAAGGTGGGCCTTACAAAGCTCGAGCTATGAAAGTAGCTAGACATTTGCCAACTTGACTTCGCTATGTTTTTCATTGAATCGCTAATAAAATTTAAGAAACGGCGTTGCTTGCGAATATTACAATTTTAACATAAAATAAACACAAAAGAAAGTAATATTAATGTATTTCCCTTTCAGATATAAATTAATTACACTATTTTAGGCGTTCATTAAACAAAACGTTTAACATTTTATTACTTTTTTTGCTGAGTAGAGATCAGCTTAGGGAGGTATTTTCAAAAATAAACCCTCAAGAGTGTTATATGGGGAGTTATAAATAAAAAAAAATCCTTCTTATCACTATTAGCAGCTGAGATATGCAAACAGTTTTTTTTTTGTTTAATTTGCAATTCACGTAAAATTAACTCACTAAAAACTTCTTTATCCTTCAATCTGTGTTAATTTTTCAGTTCACCCGTGCGAAGAACGGGTATACCAGCTAGCGTATATAAATATTCCCACATATGCATGCACACGGGCTAACGCACATACTTATTTATATGCAATCGAATGATTCTTCTGTTGTTTTATTAAATATTGAAAGGAAGGGGATTATAAAAAATAGTACGATAAAATACTTTTCAAATTATTAACTTAATCATATTTTACACTGAATTATGAATAGTTTATGGTGTACAGCATTTGGATTTGGGTAATTTTGCACTTTTTCCTAAGGAATTTTAAGTACATGCAGTATATATTTTCAAAGATAAAACAGTTGCAAAAATATTATTTTACAAATAATTATTAAAAGTAATTAATGATTTCTTTGAAGATATTTTCAAATTGACTCAGATAAAAAAATTTGGCACTCCATTATTTTAAACTTTTGAAATATATATTTAATTAAGATAAAAATCTTTTATAATATGCTATTTTTTATATTTTCTTAATTATTTTGAATTAATAATATTTATTGGATTATTGAAAACGAAAATTAGTAAAGATTTCAAAATCTACCTCCTTCATTGTGTTTTAATTATTATTTTTCAGTCTAAGCCCCATAAAAATCATAAATGTTTTAAATAAATTTTAAAAAATGGTTAATAAATATTTAGCATTTTTAGACCTTACCCACACTAAATTTTATAGTACATATGTAAAAAAATTGTATTGTGAAAAATTTCAAGACTGTTTTGAGCAAAAACGAAGACTTAGAGATAAAAAATCAGTTGCTTCGACAAATTATATTATATATATATATATATATATATATATATATATATATATATATAAACGCAAAAATGGAACACGCATTTAAGGTATCCTACTACCCTAAAATCGTAAATGTTTTCAAAAATGGACAAACCATTTTAGAATTTTTTCATAGGCCATCTTTTATTAGCTTTATAAAAAATACCAAGTTTTTTTTATTTTTCATTCACTAGAACAAAAAATACAAATGTTTTAGCAAACTTTAAACTAGATGTCAAACCTTGAAATGTGTTTTACTCGAAATGCACTTTTTTTAGAAAATGCTCAAACGAAGACAGCTATTGCTCAAAAAGCTTTGAAAAGAATTAACAAGTTCTTGTGTATGTTCTGCAAATTAGTAGAAGTGTTTTAATCTTCTGATTTAGCAATCACTGTCTTGTTACAAAATTTACAGTCCCTTATGTGAATATAATCACTGTTTTTTTAAAGAAAATTTCATATAATAACTAAGATAAAGTGCTATAGTTTTAGCAAAAATTAAAACATCTCTTATCCTGAAGGTCATTTCAAAAATGAATGGCAATGAAACACATCAAAATTGAACATTGAGAATTTGTTTATAAACATTTTGTGCAGAGCGGGCTCGGTTTATGTAATTCCTTGTAAAATTTTACCAATTTTTTCCCCATTTTAATTATAACAATTTCTCTTTTTAATTTTAATATTTTTCCCTAAAATATAATAAATAAATATAAAAAGCACGAAAGAGTTTTATATCTCCATTTGCTTTAAAAAAAACTTGTCGCAAGTAGTCGTATACCTTAAAAATTTGTAAATGCACAGCTTTTGAGAACACTCAGAAGACTTCAAACTTCTTTAAAACTAATTGGATATCAAACTTGCTTAATGCAGTATTCAAAATAAGGAAGGAAATCTAATTAAGATTTCATTCCTGATAATGAACGTGTTGTTAAATAAAAATCTGCTCCAAAATTCAAACAGTAAAAGGAAAAAATGTTAGGTTTCATCTCTTAAATATTCCTATCATTCATAAACAAATCTCTTGGAAAATGAAATACTTACGAGTAAAGCGACTTTTGTAAGGATGAGTATATTGAATTTTATGTAGTTCTAACTGATAATTTTGTTTTAAATATATTAAAGTGTATTACACACTATTTATCCTTTCCTAAAGGTGTTTTTTTTCTTACACAGCAATTACTCTCCACATATTTGTTTTTAAAACTATTTAAGATGGTGTGAAAATTTAATATTTTTCCAGTTGACCTGTACAATCTTAGAAGAAATGTAAATTATTGTAGAAATCTTACAATATCAGAGACAATATTCTAATATATGCATGACTATTTTAATAAATACTTATTCGACTGTCTCTCATGTCTTTGTTGAGTTTCGCTCTATTGTTTACGGTCATAACATTACACTAATTGAAACAAGTCCTACTTTGAATGTATGAATAGAAAGTATCTTATTAAAACGATTGAAAATTTGAACGATATATATATATATATATATATATAGAAAGAGAGAGATAAAGACAGAGATAAAGAGAACCACAATAGTAGGAATTGAATGAAAAAGGATTGTACATGTAGTATTGTACAATGTGTGTGTGTGTGTGTGATATACATATAGGATAGAACGAATTTTTTTTCCGGAATTTCAATACCTACCTACTTGAAAAAGATGTTATATGGCATATAAAACTAAAAATAAAATAAAAATAATTAATTTTTGTGTGTCACAACAGGAATGAGGTTTAGAAATTTTATTTCTTTTTATGGTAAAAATTTTAAGGAATTTTTGTCAAAGTTGGACACATTTTAACACATTATTGCGATGCAAGGACACGTATCAGGTAGTTTCCAGGGAAAAAACGTTAGGTACACTTAGCAATTATTTTAGTAATATATTTGAAAAAAAAATAAGCGAACTTTATATGTCAAAATGACAGTGCACGATAAAGTGGATGAGGGAAAACCCTTTGGATCGGACTGAGGGATTTGAAGTTGCTAAAAAAGAAGTCTTAGTTATGAATGCTGCAATGTTACATTGTATTTATCCCTATTCACCAATCAGTTATCACCACGTATCAAAAAGTTGAAATTAAGTCTAAGGATTAAAATTAGCTCTTTTTTAATATTTTTTTCTCAAAAATTCAGCTCCTTTGTTGCAAAACTGAAAATTTTAAAAGTAATTCTTTAAAATTAAAATTTATTCTGATATCCATACCTTATAACCACTGTTCTATACAGGTAAGTTTTGATTGATAATAATTTTTTCCAATAAAACTGAGATCCACACTCATATATATATATATATATATATATATATATATATATATATATATATATATATATATATATATATATACTGAACTGAACTCAATGGCGCAACAGCCCATGAGGACCTAGACCTACTGTACCTATCTCAGCATACACGACCTTAGGCATTGGAGTTCATGTGGTCAGTGGTCGGTCAAGTGGTCAGTATGACGGGAAACCCCGGTGTTCAGTTCTCAAGCAAGCTTGGTACTCATTTATTGACCCACTGAAGAGAGGAAGGCTGAGTCAATCTTGCTCAGTCGAGGATTTAAACCCCGATCCTGTGGCTTGGAAGAGCGATACACTACCACTCGGCCACTGGGCTTCACACACACACACACACACACACACACACACACACACACACACACACACACACACACACACACACACACACACACACACACACACACACACACACACATATATATATTGCCACACGCATAATTTGCTACAAGTCCCGATAGCCGAGTTGGCAGAGCGTTGGACTGAACTTCCTCAGGTCTCGGGTTCGAATCCCGGCCCCGGCAGATTTATCCAAAGACTGGAATTTTGTTTCCGTTTTTAATGTATTGTTTCTCTAGGTTCTAGATGAATCCAGATCATTCTTTAGAGTGCATACTGGTTATTTCTCGAATATTCCAAAGTGTATAAAAGCAGAGTTCATCGCCAGTTGGGCATGTTCTCAGTCCAGTGTTGTATCGAGCTCCAAGCGTTAGAATAAATCTAATTGTTTGTTTAATTGAACTGTGTACTTCTTTCGAACTCCGTGACAAGTTTGGTGGAGGCGCGGGGTACAATTACGTCAAACGTGGATAATAGTGACAACCTTCGCAGGAGCCTCCGGTTAAGAGGATTATCCCCCGAATTCGGACTGTTAAAAGAAAATAGTAGGAAGAGGACAAAAATGCCGACTGAGCAAGAAGCCAAGCCCGCTGTAGTAACACCTTCGTTACAGCAATGGAGGAGCCCATCGACCTTCCGAGGAGCGCCTGGGGAAGACCCTCTCAAATGGCTTAAAGAGTACGATCGAGTAGCCAACTTTAACAAGTGGGATGACATGATGTGCCTGGCTAACGTTTATTTCTTTCTTGACGGAACTGCGAGACAGTGGTATGTCAACAACGAAGACTCCTTAGATTCCTGGGAAGCGTTTAAAAATGGACTAAGTGGACTTTTCGGTGACCGTCAAAAATATACCAGAAGGGCAGAAGAACAACTAAAATGCCGAGCCCAGCGTTCAGGCGAGAGTACACAGTCCTACATACAAAGTGTATTAGGACTTTGCCAAGAGGTAAATCCTCTGATGAAAGAAGACGAAAAAGTGTCACACCTAATGAAAGGTGTTGCTGAGGATATTTATCAGGCCCTGTTGACGAGAGAAATCAACGACACAGCAAGTTTTATCAAATGGTGCAACTATATCGAAGATATGAAGCAGAAGAGAGTTGGTCGACCGAGATTTGAAAGGCTTCCAAACGTCGTACCGGTTGCATCCCTGACGGATGAGACTGATTTGGTCTCTCTTATTCGCACAATCGTACGAGAAGAAGTCCATCGACTAGTTAACCAGACGCAAGAATCTTTGGACTCCGATCCCCAATCCTTAGAAGAGATCGTTCAAGACGAAGTTGAAAGGGTTTTGGCCCCAGTGTCAACAAAACCTACAGAAACTAGACCACGACCAACATACGCCGCTGTAACCAAGAAATACAGAGCTCCTGTTCAGAAATTCCCACCTGAACCAAGAAAAACAGATGTGTGGAGAACGGCTGACAACAGACCTGTTTGTTTCCACTGCGGACGTCCTGGACATGTAATGCGCTACTGCCGAGAGAGAAAGGCTGTCTTTGACAACTCTCGAAACCGCCGACGGAACTTCGACGACGTTGGCACTGAAGAAGAAATACGCCGACCAAACTCTTCTCGCCGTTTTACGCCAAGTCCCACGAGAGGCCGATCCCCAATACGTCGTTACAGATCCCCGTCGCCATATCGCCGATCCAGTCAGTCGCCAGGCCGTAGGAGCGAGGAAAACTAAGGAGAGCGACCTTCCAAGGAGGTGAGGCCGCGTGTACTGGAAATCCTCCGTCGACCGCCAAGATGACTGGTAACCAACTAGACGTAATAATAGATAAGAAGCCGATACGTGCTCTAGTAGATTCTGGGGCATCGTTTTCTGTCATATCCGATAAGTATCGCCGATTTTTAAAGAAAGTTCTGTTTGCTGATGCCAAGAGCGTTATGCTGAAAGTTGCGGATGGAAATTTTGTTCGGCCGATAGGGAAATGTGTTTTACGTGTCCGTATAAACAATCGAGAACTGCCTTTTGAATTTATTGTTTTATCACATTGTAGCCATGACGTCATCCTAGGATGGGACTTTTTTTTAGAGGCGTCTCAAGCCGTTATAGACTGTGGACAAAATGAACTTGTTCTAGAAGACATCTGTCGAGACTCCACAGCGCCTGACGCCTGGAATTTGTATGCCACCAGGGACTATACACTTAAGCCGCATTCTTTAACTAGAATAACAGTATCAGGATATCAAACCCGAGGAGACATAAATGTAGTTCTAGACGGCAGCAAATGTTTGCTCTTCGAGAAAATATTGCTACACCGTCCATGGTATCCACATATCGTAACGGAAAAGTGATGTCTGGGTTACCAACCTGCAGTTCCGAAACCAAATCATCCCTAGAGGAATGTGCATAGGCCAAGCTGAACCACTAAATGAAGGGCATCTATGTGTTATTTCCGACACATCGGGTTGCTTGGATGACCAGCAAGAAACTTCGGAGTCACAGATGAATTGTTCGTTAATGATGTCACCCGAGTTAAGTGACGAACAGAGAAACAATCTATCCGAACTACTCCGGAAATTTTCTGGGCTTTTCACGAAGACCGACAAGTCGACAGCCACGAAGACGAATGTGAAACACAGGATTTTTACTGGTGATCATGCTCCAATCAACCAACGAGCCTACAGAGTCTCGCCGACTGAAAGACGCATCATTCATGAAGAGGTTCAAAAATGCTTGATGAAGGTATCGTCCAACCCTCTGAAAGTCCTTGGTCATCACCCATTGTGCTCGTAAGAAAAAAGACGGTAGTTGGCGTTTTTGCGTCGATTATCGCAAGCTGAATAGCGTCACGAAAAAAGACGTTTATCCTCTGCCTCGTATTGACGATACGCTCGACTGTCTGAAAGGTGCCATGTTCTTTTCTTCCATGGATCTCCGGTCTGGTTATTGGCAAATAGAAATAGACGAAGCGGATCGTGAAAAGACGGCATTTATTACCCCCGAAGGCTTATACGAGTTTAAAGTCATGCCGTTTGGTCTCTGTAATGCACCTGCGACCTTCGAGAGAATGCTACGCCATTTTAAATGGACTATGTGTCTTTGTTACCTAGATGACATAATAGTGTTCTCAGAAACTTTTGAAGACCATCTTATACGATTAAGACTTGTTCTAAAATGTCTTCAGGAAGCTGGTCTTAAATTAAATTCAAAGAAGTGTCTTTTTGCTGCCCAAGAAGTAAAGATTCTGGGCCATCTTGTATCTAGTAATGGCGTTCGTCCCGATCCCGACAAAATAAAAGCCGTAAGAAATTTTCCCACTCCAAAGAATATACATGACATACGAAGTTTTCTTGGCCTTTGTTCATACTTTAGAAGATTTATTAAAGGTTTCTGTTATCTCGCCGAACCTTTGCAGTCGTTGCTGAAAAGTGGCGTGGAGTTTCATTGGGGTCCTGAAGAGGTGGAAGCATTTAACAGTCTTAAGAAAGTACTTACTTCGGATCCAGTATTGGGGATGTACGACGAAAGAGCTTCTACAGAAATCCATACTGATGCAAGCGGGTACGGTATCGGAGCTGTCCTAGTACAAATTCAGAATAATGTCGAGAAAGTTATAGCATACGCTTCTAGAACTCTGACAAAAGCCGAAAAAAATTATTCCACCACAGAAAGGGAATGTCTTGCCATCGTATGGGCTACCAACAAATTTCGGCCGTACATATTCGGAAAACACTTTACTGTTGTAACTGACCATCATTCCTTGTGCTGGCTCATGAATTTAAAGGATCCTTCAGGAAGGCTTGCCAGATGGGCCCTCCGACTTCAAGAGCATGATTTTGACGTAAAATATAAAACCGGTAAGAAGCATAGTGACGCCGACGCTCTTTCGAGAAATCCAGTGGAAGAGGAAACGGAAACATCAGACAAATTTTTAGCAGTCACGACGAGTATGAACCTTGCGATGGAACAGAAAAAGGATCAAGACCTTGCGAAATTAAAACTTTTGAGCAACTCATCCAAAAACGAAGAATTCAGATTTATCGACGGTATCCTTTGCAGGAAGAATTTTGATCCAGATGGAAAGTTGTGGTTGCCAGTCATTCCTAAACATCTACGAGCAGACATACTAAGGCACTTTCATGACGCCCCCACCGCAGGACACCTTGGTTTCGCGAAAACTTATGACAGGATACGCAAGAGATTTTACTGGCCGGGAATGTACCGAAATGTCGTTCGGTATGTCATGCATTGTCGGGATTGCCAAAGGAGAAAGTCCGTTCCTCAACGACCACCTGGACGTTTAGTTCCCATCCCTCCAGCTATAGCTCCTTTCCATCGCATTGGAATTGATCTCCTTGGGAGATTTCCAAAGTCTGCTCATGGAAACAAATGGATAATAGTCTGCACGGATTACTCAACACGATATGCAATAACAAAAGCCTTGCCGACAGCCGAAGTCGACGAAATAGCGAAGTTCTTACTTGAAGAAATTGTCCTCAGGCATGGAGCTCCTCGAGTAATTATCACAGATCGTGGAGCCGTCTTTCGATCCAGACTTGTTTCCTCTCTCGTCGACTTGTGTAACATTGATCATCGTTTCACAACGGCGTATCATCCCCAAACAAATGGACTGACGGAGCGCTTCAATAAGACCTTGGCCGACATGTTGTCAATGTATGTGGATGTAGAGCAGAAAAATTGGGATGAAATTCTACCATTTGTAACCTTCGCTTATAATACCGCTAAACAAGAGACCACAGGTTTTACGCCGTTCTATTTACTTCATGGTCGTGAAGCGGAAACGACACTAGATACAATGCTACCATTCTGTCCTAACGATTTTGATGACAATAACATCACCAAGATAGCAGCCAGAGCCGAAGAATCACGACAGCTAGCCCGAGTGCACACTCTGAGAGCTCAAGACAAAGATCGTCGACGTTACGATTCCAAACACCAAATGGTATCTTACGCTCCCGGAGATCTCGTATGGGTTTATACTCCAGTGAGAAAAAGTCGGTCTCTCCGAAAAACTCTTAAGAAGGTATTTCGGACCGTATCAGGTGCTACGCCGTTTATCAGCCGTGACTTACGAAGTACAAGATTTTGATCCTGCTTCACGAAAAAGAAAAACTAAGAGAAGTTGTCCATGTACTGCGTATGAAACCGTACCATGATCCCGCCGAGCAAATCGAAACCGAGGATATTCCTCCCAAAGAATCATACAAAGGACCCATCACTCGTTCCAGAATAAAGACCCTTGAACAAAATGACAGCGGGGCGCTGTCTTCTTTTTCGAGGGGAGCAAATGCCACACGCATAATTTGCTACAAGTCCCGATAGCCGAGTTGGCAGAGCGTTGGACTGAACTTCCTCAGGTCTCGGGTTCGAATCCCGGCCCCGGCAGATTTATCCAAAGACTGGAATTTTGTTTCCGTTTTTAATGTATTGTTTCTCTAGGTTCTAGATGAATCCAGATCATTCTTTAGAGTGCATACTGGTTATTTCTCGAATATTCCAAAGTGTATAAAAGCAGAGTTCATCGCCAGTTGGGCATGTTCTCAGTCCAGTGTTGTATCGAGCTCCAAGCGTTAGAATAAATCTAATTGTTTGTTTAATTGAACTGTGTACTTCTTTCGAACTCCGTGACAATATATATATAACAAGTATCTCGCTACATCAGGGGTTTTCAAACTCGTGGCCCGCAACAAACAATTTTGCCGCCCGGCCAATTTATCTGCACACAATAATGTATAATAAAACTTTTTAAAAATTCAGAAAACTTTTTAAGATAGTAGCAGAAAATACATGCCAAGTGTCATTACGTAAACATTAAATTATTCTACACTCTTACCCTAGATGTTTTGTAAAAGGTACATACAAAAAATTAATATTTCATTGTAGTTTGTCGCTCTCCTTAAGTATTTTATAACCAGAAATAAGTGTTCGATAAAGGAATGTAATGGGAAAGATTCAGTAACAGAAATGGCGTTGTGGCTGAGAGGATTAAGGAATATCCTCCAATGACGAGTCCATCAAAATTTGTTTTACTTAAGTAGGAAACGAATTTCAGAGCATCGTATTTAATTCCCACGCCATTTTGACTCGAGTTCCATAATAGTTGTTCGGACTTAACTAGAAACATAAGCATACGGCTTCGATCCACCTGAAACAAAATCCTGTTCGAAATTTCTATCTGATCCTCAGCAAAAGGGTATCCAGACAAAAATAAACTCTTGGCTTATCTGCTCCAAACAGCGTTCCAATCCGGCTCTGATTGCATTACTCTACGAAAGCGGAGCCTTGCGGACTCCTCCCCGTAAAAGCAAGTAACTTTCCCCTGCCTTCGGCGCGATAATTAGTTACTTAGGCAAACAACAAGCTTGCTTTCTCCGCAATAGCGCTGTTAATTACGTTTTATCCCTCCACCCCCCTCCCTGGATTCGCTTAAGTAACATTGGAATTCTTTTCCAAAACTCCGCCGCCTGAAATAAAGTTTTAGTAAAGGGAAAGCTTTTCGCAGAGAGGACTGATTACGGGAATTTGCATTCCCAGGAACAGGACGTAGGTACTTCAAAGGGAGGGGTTGGAATCCGATATTATCAATGGCATGGGATGAGCGATTGATTACTGAGGGGGGAGGGGAAGATCGTTTTGTTCTCGTTTTCGGTGTCATCGTTGACATTCTTTTGAGCCTTTTTCGGGTTGGGGGAGTTGGATGGTTCAAAGGAAAACGATAGTGGGTTTGTGGGAAAGGATTGTTTCCGATCTGCTGGGAATGTTCTTGATGAAGGAAATGTGTTCTTCGTATTTAGTTTTGTATTGTGAAGGGACGTTTTTTCAGCTTGATTTTCAGGGAATATGTTCCGAATTGACAAATGTACTTAATTGTTCGATTGGCATTTTCTTTTTATAATAGTATACACGATCTAATTGCAATAATCGTTTTTATTTCGTAACGCACACAAAATCTCACAGTCTCTCTCTCTATCTATACTCTTATATTTTTAATTCCAGGATTCATGTTATGTACTTACAACCTTTATAATTTTTAGCATTGTAATTTAAAGCTACACCGTAAACAATTTACAATGATATAAATACTAGCGATGGTAGGATTATAACAAGTGGAGCACACGGGGATTTTTCAAGGAAGGAGGGTGGTAGTACAGGGTAGAAAGTTTACCATTCTTATATCGTGCTCCATTACGTCGCTTAACATTTTCTTTTCAATTTGTCGAATTTTGGTGAGTAAACAGTAAAAAATTAACTATTGAATAAATAATTAGCATTTATTAATAAAATTTATTATTAATAATAAATAATTAAATTTTACGTTCAATATATATATAGGGTTATACTAAACTAAACTCAGTGGCACAACAGCCCATGAGGGCCAAGTCCTACTGTGCCTACCTTAGTATACAGTATATGAGTAGGCGCTGAGGTGCATGTACTACGGTCAAGTGGTCAGTCTGATGCGAAACCCCCAGTGCTTAGTTCCCAAACAAGCTTGGTACTCATTTATCGACCCACTGAACGGATGAAAGGATGAGTCAACTTTGCCCAGCCCGGGATTTAAGCGTCGGACCTGTGGCGTGGAAACGCGATGCACTGACACTCAGCCACAGAGTTTCTACGCATAGGATTATAATCAATCGGAAAAAACTCAAGGGATTTGAGGAGGGATGAACCCAAAGACCTCCTACCCTTTGTCTGCACTACTGATTATAACTTCGAAAATGATATATTTGAATAATTTTTATGCTACATCTGAGTTTTTTTATTTATACGTTTAAGAAATTTACAGTTTAAGCTAAATGGAAATATCAAGAGAAAAATTTATGAAATCAACAGTAAATTATAAAGATGTTTTTGAAATGAATAATACTTTCAAGTATTCATTAATAGATATAAAGAAGAAAGTGAGGAACTAGTTTGATATCACGGGGCATGCGCAAATTTATTGTTTATGTTCCACAAGATGGGCGATAACATTACAATAGGGTTTCCTTGATATTTTTGCTGTTTTTGGAATATTGCAAGTTTCCAGTACTTTTTCATTGATATTCATGATTAATATTAATATATATTATGTAAAAGTTTCATTAATAATATACTATAAAAATACAATTATTATTATATGTAATAATCATGTAATATTTGTTATTTATAATAATTGTTTTTTTATTATATTTATTTGTAAATATTATTACATATTATGTTATTTATTTATAATAATTATTATTTTCTTTCTTTATTATTATTATTTTTTATTCATTTATAATTATTATTATGTTCTTTCTATATAATTATATTTTTTATTCATTTATAATTATTATTATGTTCTTTCTTTATTATTATTATTTTTTATTCATTTATAATTATTATTATGTTATTTATTTATAATTATTACGTTATATGAGTTCTCTTATGAATAATTTTTATATAATGATAAGACGATTTTATTCTT
Source organism: Trichonephila clavipes (assembly GCA_019973935.1). Lineage (NCBI taxonomy): Eukaryota > Metazoa > Arthropoda > Arachnida > Araneae > Nephilidae > Trichonephila > Trichonephila clavipes. The sequence goes on along the minus strand of BMAU01018473.1, from coordinate 485,913 downwards.
TTTAGAATTACTAGTAAAGTGTATTATGTAATTATTATTATATATAATAATTATTATTAAATCATACTATATGAGTATTATATATAATTATTATTAAATTATATCATAAGATTATTATTATATACTGTATAATATTAATGCGTGTAACTTTTTATTATATTATATAGTAATTCATTATTTATTGATTGATCTTGGTTATATATATATTTTCAATCTCTTCCTATATTCTTCTTCTGAAATATATATATATATATATATATATATATATATATATATATATATATATATATATATATACATATATTTCAAAACAATTTTTTAAAATTATCATCCTGATGATTTGATACCACTCTCTAGACCATCATCTAGGATTCCATTCCAGCGAAAAAAGCGCTGCTTGGCACCATGCCCCGTGATATCAAATTATCACTGAAAGTAGTATTCAAATGCTAACAAATTTATCTCGTCTAACGTGTTGATGAAAAAAAAACACATTTCCAGAAATATTTCAAATTATTAATCCCAAATTTATAGTATTATTAATTAAATCCATAGAGTTCGCTGCTGACCACCGGAAACGCTCTAAGAAGAACAAGATATATCTCAGTTAAATTTATTAGAGATTCAACGAGATCCACAGGACAAAGAAGAAAACATTAAAAAGTACAACCTTCTACGAGGCGAAACGATTAAGAAATAGGAACGGTTGCTGCTGCTACGGCTGGCAATAGCAATTACTATATTCCTTGGCACTAAATTAGAGTGTCTTTGGATTTCTTCTTGAGGTACGACTGTTCGTGCTGCCTCCCCACGTTTCAGAACTCATTCTTGAGAAGCACCGACTTATGTACGAGGGACAAGACAGCAAGGCTTATCTGTTGGACGAAGAAGTCTTAAACTTTGCAAACCAATGACAGCCACGTGTTATCTAATTGGAATGTGATCATAGCGCTAACTCTGAAGATAAGGGAGTTTCCGATACCTCAGATGAGACAATGATCAACCAGGGCTATATCAGCTCTCGGTGATCATTGTATTGACAATACGCATAATACCTAACTATAATACTGGTTGCAAGACCCAAAGGGTAATGAATAATACAGCAGTTGAGCAACCTGTCTCGCGGCGCTTCCAAGCGCCCATGCGACCTTTGTGGTGTTTCAGGTAAAAGCGCAATTCATCTGAAAGACAATTCGTGTAATTCAATCCCGCCATTGAATGGACGCTCTTGCTGAGTGGGCTGATTGGCTTACAAAGACAACTACCAAGCTCGAAACTGGCATTGCAATAAATATTCCTAAATCCTTTTGCAAGTAGATTACGGAAGAAAGAATGGTGAAGTCTAGGAACCTAGAATATTTAATTTGAAATAAAGGGAGCGTAACAAAGAATTTTTTCAACCATTAATAAAAGACTGTCGTGTCATTATTTTTATACCAATTACAACTTAACCCAATTTCTCACTGGTCATGGTAACTTTAAAAGATACTTCAAAACAGCGTTTCTCAAGCTGTGGGGCGTACCACCGTAGGGGACCGTGATAAGCCTAGGAGGTGGGCACGAGATTATTGAAAAAGTCGATTTACCAAAATTATTAATTTACAGAAAATAAGCAAACAAAATGCATTCTGACATAAAAAAAATAAACTACACATTTATACTAGTGTAATACACTTATTGGTAGGGCACAATGCATTTTATAATTAATTTAACAATATTAAGTTAAGAACTAGTTTAATAATTGCCACTGACCCCATGGGCTTGTCATATACAAAGTTATATACAAAATTTAACAACTATCTTGATAAATTGTGCGGTTCATAAGTAATCCTTTAACTGTCAATTTAAAAAAACGTGGTTTGCTACCCAATGCCACCGTTTAACATGTAGGTAACAGTATGTGGTATACCGGGGGGGGGATGAAGAAAAGGAATAGATAAACAAATCCTCAGAAATAAGTAAATTCTTCGTAAACACTGTCAAGAGCCTTTTATTACATTCCAAATCCTTTGGAATAATTTTATGATGAGCAGCGCAGAGAAAAGATCGTATTTCGGAAAGACGTATATATACGTCCGGGGCAATTAGTATTCTGGCCGAGCGTGGCATTTACATACGCCGGTGGCTCTTATGAGGTAAAAGTCATAGTGTAACTTTAGCACCAAAGAATGAATTCAATACAATGTTATTGTACGGAGGGGAGAGTGGGGTATGAAAATTATGGTTGAATATTTTGGATCGCAACTATTGAAAGTTTGAGAAACACGGACTTCGACCAATTTAATTGAGTTCCGTCATCTTCCTATGATTGCAGTATTGGTGGCGAGGATAATGTAGAAAGCCTTCTGTGTTCCGAGTTTGTCAAAGAAAGTAAGATCCTAAGAGTGGCTCGCAAGGGACTTGATATAAATTGTCCACCGAATTTTCCCCAACTTACTTCCCCCAGAAGTGCTTTTAAAAAGTTAAATTTTAAAGTTTAAATTTTCTAACAACACTAATCACCTCAATAATCAACTTCCGAACATTCCATTGCACTGCAAGTGACGACGAATGTATATGAAAACACTAAATGTGCAATCCATCGCTGACGTGTGTGCAATATGCTCGTCATCATGTGTAGCAGTGTGATGAGGTGGGTGGAATAAGTGTCTTCGATCCCTAGTTCCACCCCTTCATCTGCCTATCCCAAATATATATCAATATTTCTATATTTAACTATTTTTCATAGCTCCAACACACAAATACAGTCGAACCTCTATAAAATGAACCTCAATATTGCGAATTTTTCTATATAACGAACTTTTTCCTGGAACTTTCAACATTTCACGATTTTCTTCGTAAAATAACCTTTCAATACCGAAGTGCATTTTCTAAACAGTCAACTCTTTCTTTAGTGATTCAATTTTTGTTTTCCTTTTTTTAAAGTATTTCTGAAAAAAAATTCGTCTTTCTCTCCTTAACACATTTCATGGTGGTCATACATCTTGAACAGGTTTTGTTAAATCCTAACTCGACGAGAGCAATAGAGTTCTGGACATTTCATACAAGAAGTGCAACTTTTAACCCCCATTGTCCTGTTCACTAGAAACATCTCCGATATCCTCTTTCACCCTCAGTGGAGGTGTCTCGAGTCCTCGTGTTCTAATTATAAAATAATGCATGTTTAATATTGCTTGTATGCTTTAAATTATAAAATGTCCTTAAAATGCAATTATTTTAGTATAAAATTATTTTCTTAATGTTGGAAATTGTACAGTATATTCCTAGACATTCTTTTTTCTTGTTTACCATGCAGTTTTTCTTTCTTTCTTTCTTTTTTGATGGGTAAGATACATAAAATAAACATATATTAATTTTAAAAAAAGTGTGAATAATAACTTTTTTAATATATAGTGTTTATAAATTTAAAATTTGTTTTATTTGGTTTATAAAGTATATTAAAAGATGAACTCTATGTAACGAATTTCCCATAAAACTAACTTTTTTCCAGGATTTAGCAACTTGGTTATATAGAGGTCCAAATGTATGTTCAAATGATGTAAGTATTACGTGATGTCTTGGAGGGTTCAGGATGGTAATTAATAAAAGAAAATTCATCTAAAAAATTGAAATACATAATACTAAGTAATGCCTTAATGCTGTCAATTATTCACCTTCCTTTCAAAAGAATTCGTAAGTTAAAATGTAAGGAAATACCATCTCAAAAGTAAAAATTGTAGAAGTCATTTCTTTTTTGAAATTTTTGATGAATTTTTGAAAGACAATATAAATGATTTAAGTATTTTGATCTTTGGATAACTGAAGGATGTAACTATAGATATCACTTCAGCTTTACTGTAAACGAGAAAGGCTACACCTATTGTAATCTATTCAAACCATTTGTGCACGTGAGCAAAGTATTCAGAAGAAGAAACAAGTTGTTCTAAGAATTCAGTGGGTTAGTTTCTCTAGATTCAGAAAACTGCACTTTTCCGGCTTTAAATTGATTAACTAATTACTCCAAACTCGAAATTTCATCGTGCAAATTCAGGATACGCCTTAGCAATGTATTCGAATTAAGAATGAGATTTAATGTGTCAGAAAATTTAGTTTACCTACTCTCGAAGCAGCGTTTCTCAAACTGTGGGACGTGACAACTCTACGAGGGGGGAGCGAGCATATTGAAAAATCGAAAACAAAAGAATTAAAATAATTGTTAATTTACTGAAAGAAAACAAACAAAACATTTTGACATAATGAAAAATAAAATGCACATTTACACTGATATATTACACGTATAAATGTACCAGCGCTACACAATGTATTTTATCATTAATTTAGCAATATTAGGATAGGAACAAGTTTAATAATTACCAGTGACTTCATGGGATAGTCATATATAAAAGTTATGTACATAAATTAACTCTTATCTTGATAATTTGTATGGTTTATAATTAACCACTTAACTGCCGATTAGAAGTTTTGCGATTCGCTTTCCAATGCCAACCCTTTTCCACGAAGGTGCGCGTGTGGGGTGTATTGGGGGGGGGGAGAACTAAAGGATCAAATAATCTTAAATAAGTAAAGCCTTCGCAAACATTGTCCAGGTCCTTTTAGTGTATTCCAAAGCCTTCGATATAATTTTATTTGTAGTATTGCACAGAAAAGATGGTACTTCGGAAATACGTATCTATACATCCGGGGAAATTAACGTTTTGACTGAGCGAGACGCTTAATATACGCTAGTGGCATTAAATAGGTTAAAGTCGTTTCGTAGTTTTTGCATCAAAGTATAGTATTATTGAGTTCAATACATTTTTATTGTAGGAGGGGGGCGATGAAAATTATGATTAAATATTCGGTGGCGAATATTGAAACTTTGAGAAGCACTATTTTAAGGGTTGAAGTGAATTTTATATACATAAATAAAAAAGTATATAAAAAAGTAAAACATTTACAGGTTTGTATACATTTTTTTTCTATTTCATGAATTATTTAAGAAATAAACAAACATTCAATTTTACAGGTATTAAAGTTTTAACCGCTCTGTTAACATAGTTCCGAAAATATAAAATACTAATTTTATATGCTGTATTTCTGACGTTGATGAGTCTTACAGTGGCGGGATATTTCGTTGAGATACAAGTAGCAACTTCGCTAATTAAGTTTTATTTCTAATGAAATATAAGGATAATTAAATCATAGAGAGAGAGAGAGGTCTAAAATTAAATTCCCTATGTACCACTTAACTTTTATTTTCCGTTACATCTTCAAGTCTTAAATTGAACATCCAAATATTTTTCCGAACAGATTGTCCAAACAGAACACTTCTAATCCCAGATCACTAGTTTGTATAGCCCCATATGTCATTCTTAACGTTCAAGTACAACACATAACTAAAAAGGGTACTTAACAGTTCTGGACATAAGTGGAAAAGCCACTTAGACTTCACTCGGTGTTCTTTTTTTCTCTCATCGACAGACGTTTAGATTGCTCTCTGAATAAAACATTTATTAAAAAAGCTTGGTGTTGACTTGAAACATCACATATACATATGTATATATATTTCTGATCTCCTTCAAAAAACCAGTAAAATATAATTAGCAAACTAACAGTAACGATACCTTTATATTTTTATATTCCCGTGATGAGCCAAGGTTGTTAACCTGATAGCAATCGCGTGGGCGCAGAGACACCCCATGGTCACGAAATATTTGATTCTGGGCAAACTGTCCATTCATTACTAGTGACCTGAACAGTATCTTTCTATATTGTAGTCTTCATGAGAACTAAACTGTATTTGTCACATATCTCCCTCTCTCAAACGATTTTCTACAATCTTAAGGTACTTGTTTTCACTGAGTTGCCCAAGTGACTACTTTTGTGTCAAAATATTTTCTATGAACAGGCTGCATTGTCCCCCTGTGAACAACTTAGTGACTTTAATTGCTGTCTTGAGCGACTTATTATGATTTATAAATATAAATAAGCAGAATGTAAATAAGAAATGGGCATATGTGATCTCTATTGAAGGAAGTTGAAAATGATCAAGTAAGGCAAGAATCTGCTGAAATAATGAATATTAATCATGATAGCGAAAGTAGATTTGAGAAAAGTGATGCACATGAAACGTTTGAGTTGAATGAGAAATTTTTAAATGCTATCTGAAGAACTTCATCAAAAAAAAAAATATGAAGCCATGAGTGTACCTCACGACACATTTTACTCAGTCAAAAACACACAAGCGAGAAAAAGTTCAACATACTATTTGTCGATCCTCAAAGAACAATACAACTACAATAACTTGAGCCAAATATGAGAGTTTTGCCAGTAAATGATACTTCTGTAATTTTAGAGAAAAGTGTCTCTCTGATTTTTGCCCTTTATTAAAGTCACGCACATTTGAAATTTCTTGGTTCAGTTTGATTGATAATTTTTCTCAAATTATCAAAGAAAAAACTGAAAACTCCTTAAAAATGAAGGCAAGTATATTATCTCTTCATTAAATTACTCACAGGAAATATGATTTTTATTGTGTATAATAAAAATAACCATGAATAAAGGATTGGGGTGACTCAGCCACCCCACGTGACCATTAACGTTAGCATCAAGTACGCGCCGGTTCCCGGCTTAACGATAATCTATGTATTAGTATGAGAAGAGTAAGCGTATGTATTAAAAAAACTTAATTTCTAAAAGGAAGCAGCTTATATCTTTGTAAAGTAGCGACTATGCATTTAAAAAACATAACAATGACAGAAAGTTGCATATCTTCTACTTAGAGTATTAAATAACAATAGCTTTGTGAAGATGTTAATATTTTCTTTAGAAATACTCAACCTATTTTTTAAAGATTATATTGTTCTGGGCTATACGGAATAAAAGAAAATCTTTTTAAAAATTGCTGTAACCTCCGAAACAGATTTACAGGATATTAAAATTACTGTGTTTATTTTATCACAGAATTTTTATTAAGTTCTTCTGTTTCTACAGAGATTTTTACTTAACATAGAAAAAAATTATGACAAAGATTCCATAAGTCACTTCCTTTCGAAATGAAATTTACATAATTCTGACTTAATGCCTTATATAAATAAATATATTTGTGTATATGTTTATGTATATAATTATGAATATATATATATATACTAGATGACCCGACAGACGTTGTCCTGTACACACATCTTAAATTCAAAAATTCCAAATTTTTATGAATAAGCTTTAACAATCTGGACCGTTTTGAGTAAAATTTTAAACACTAATTACACCTGAATGTAATAATTTACTTAACACACGATTTATTTCAAAAAAATAATAACACGAAGTGACAAAATATTTTCCTGAAATGATCACAGCACCAGCTGTCGGGACCAACTTGAATTATAATAAAAGATTTTTGAATATTCGATACTGTGATCGTAGCGCAGTCTGCCGGATCCAATATAAAATACTCCAAGATCAACAATTTATAAATAAAAAATTAATTAAATAAACATCTCTAAACCGAATTATAAATCTAAACCATTCTCGAGTCCACTGGAACAGACAAAAACTTTCATCAAAATAGGTCCAGCCGTTTAGAAGGAGTTCAGTTACATACACACGCACAAAAGAATTACATAGATAAAGATTATTTGAAAAGAAATTAATTAAAAACACTAAAAAGCGTAAATCACGTCTGCATTTTCGTAACAATAAAGACTGGGTTTGGCCAGTTTGGCTGAAAATCAATTTTCGTCTTTTTCAATTCCTACTATTAGCTCACGATCTCTATACATATTTTAATTGTTTGTTTATTTATCTTGGTGGAATTTTCAATCGTTAATAAAATACATTTTAAAGCGCTCAATTGAGCTGAAATGAAATGTACATGATTATTTTGGATGACAATACAATAATTTAATTATAATTAATAAAAATTAATTGATTAAAACTAATTATTTAAAAAAATACATATACATCCATGTTGGCGACTTAGCGACCCTTTTGGCGACTTATGTCAAAGTTTGAAAAGGTTTTTTTTCTCACGTGTTAAAGCATTCATTTGGAAAGAAATTTTATAGACACGATTGTTTTGGATGACAAAATGATACTTTAATGATAATTAATAAAAAGGAATTACCCCTTAATGTTGTGATTCTGTCATATGTATATACATATTTATATTAATTGCAACCATTTAATAAAAAGTAGCTAAAATAAATTTTTTCTTGGTTGATCTAAGTAGGAATTGCTTTAATTTTTTTTTATATTACTTGTGTGTTTATAACAATAGCGTTGTTACAACAATGCAGGTGAATGTTGAGTTGTATTCTTTTGATTTTTTTAATTAATATATTTTTAACTAATTGCGATATTGGACCGAATTGTGAATTTAATCCATTCTCGAATTTACTTGAACCCACACAAAAAATTTCATCGAAATCGGTCCAGCCGTTTAGGAGGAGTTTATTGACAAACACACGCACAGAAGATTTTTATATATAAAGATTATATATAAAGATTATATATATATATATAAAGATATATATATATATATATAAAGATATATATATATATAAAGATATATATATATATATAAAGAAAGATATATATATATATAAAGATATATATATATATATATATATATATATATAAAGATATATATATATATATATATATATAAGATATATATATATTTATATATATATATATATATATATGTATATATATATATATATATATATATATATATATATATATATATATATATATATATATATATATATATATATATATATATATATATATATAACTGACTTAAAATTAAAAATTTGATAATAAAACATAGCACATTGAAATAATCATTGGACTTTTATAAAGAAAAAGTAACATTGTAATTAGGGATTGCAGTACCGTTATTGTGAACCTTTTGTAAAATTTCCGGTATTCATAAGTTTAACTAACGTATTTTCAGTATTTACCAGACATTTTTTAAGTTGCCTCCACTATATGTTCAGGGATCGCCAACTTAGCAAAATAGTATACCTTTTTATTTTTTTATCTCCCTATCGGACGAAATTAATTAGACTGTGAATATAAAGTTCCATCGTACAATCAAGATAAGTGATAAAAAATGTGAATCATCCAAGGAGGTGGGCCAAAACTATACGATTACAGCTCAGAGTGATACTGCACACGCACAGGATTCGTAGCCTGATATGATATTCGTGTCTGTGAAAACAAGGTTGTAGTTGTGAAGAAAGTGCGGCACATTTCGATATTTTTTAAATTAGTGAGTTTGTTGTTCACATTTTATTTGCATACAGCACAATTGATGCATTATGTTTATTTAAGATCACATTTCAAAAATTTTAATAGTACCACAAACTGAATAGTGTGATACGTACACTTCTTTGGTATTCAAATAAATACGGTGTTCCTTTACTTTTCTGCTATTCTTTATTTACTGCTATAATTTATGCGTTACAAATTATTTTTTGTGATATTTACACTCTCTAATAAAACTGACAAATAAAATAAAGATACACCTGCGTTTTCTTTATTTTTCTAAAATTTCTAGTACCAGTATTAAAACCGGAATCCCGGAGTTATAAGATCTAAAAAATACCGAATACCAGTATTGAACTTTTGGTCCGGTATTGCAATACCTAATTGTAATGTATATATTCTCATTCATCCGTATTGACATGATTTTTAAATGTTTTTTCTTCCAGAGTGAAATGAATTTTTAGTATTTTCGGAAATAAAAATATTATTTTCGAAAGGAAAAACCCTTTACACCCACGATATTTAAATTTTAAACTTTATTCCAAGACTTGCTACAAGTAATTACAATGTAAACCCGAGTCCGAAAAGGCGAACTATATTTTGACAGAATGAGAAGAAATGGGGTCGCGCTCCCTTCGAATGAGAGAGAGAAAAGTTATGAATGCAGCTTTTCTCCAATGGCCACTTGTAGCCGAAAACGATCAACAGGAAAATGTGTACCACTTGTAGAGACGCCTTGTCTCGCCTTGTGGCGCCATCCCAAAGAATGACACACATAAGACAACCTCCCCCTTTTGAATGCAAAGGGGGGATGGTGGAATGAAAGACATCGCTTGCATTTAAATCACAACGATAAATGAGCGGGTTAGCAGTCGTAAAAGCTTATCTTGGCTCTGAAAAGGAGATCTTAGAGCCATTCTGAAATGGGGGTGGTGGTTGCCATTTAAAGAAAAGTTTTCTTATCGTTGGCCCCATTAGGGGGTCTGGAATCCATGGGAACTTCAAAAATATGGCCTCGTGGAGTAAGATGACCTAAAAAATCGGCCGAGTTTATCGCGATCCATTTTTAGAGATGGTCAACGATTTTGGGGAGTTTTTTCATAGAAATAACGGAAGAAGGGGATTGTGGTAATCGGGGTTGACCTTGCTGTTGGGGGTAATAAAAGGATGGCTTAAGTTGATAAAATATCTGTTCGTTTGAGTTATGCTTTTAGTTATTTTCTGTTTCTTTTGGTAGGTTTATTTTCTTTAGTGTATGGAACTGGCGTATATATCTGACAGTAATTGATTGCTTTGTTTGTTTACATGAAAGCGGATCATGTTATTATGTCCGAAATAATTGGTGATATGTCTACGCTTGATAACATCTGATTGATTTAGTAAGGATGCGAAATCTTGAAAGTGTGGGAATCAAGAGCGCATTTTTTGTATTAGTAAATTCCTGAGTATTTTCATTACTCATTGAAATTCCATGAATTCCGTGTTTCTTTTTTAAGTTGCCCTTACTGGAAAATAATTTTAAATAGATGGAGCACCCCTTCTAAAATATATTTCTAGAGTTTCATGCAGTAAAATAAAAGGGATATTGTATCACAAATAAATTGTAAGGAAATTAGAGCATATATTGTTAAAATTATATTATTACTAAATTTCTGGTATCTTGTGCATAAAACACACCTGCAGAAAAAAAAATATTTCTGTTCAAATTTCGTTGTTGGGTAAATACATTTTTAAAATGAAATGATAAACAGTAAACTTTGTTAATGAAAAAATATAGAGTACTCTATTTAATATATATATATATATATATATATATATATATATATATATATATATATATATATATATATATATATATATGAACTTTAAATACTTTTTTTTATATATTTTAAATCCTATGTTGACCTTTGAAATTAATTGTCCATTTATTAGACACCATAAACGCGTCTCATCTCTGTGAAGGTTATTTTCCATTCTAGGTTGTATTCATGCAGATAAGCCCACCTAAATGTCTTAAAGCAGATAAAATATTTTGAAAACTTAATCTATGTGATTTGTATTATAAATAAATATACAGAAATTTAGCTACAACTTATGCCGTGTATTTTGTTAGAAAATGAAAATCATATTTCTATTAATTTGAGTAAACTTCGTATACATATTACTTATAGAAAATACCAAAACAAAATCCTTTTTCCTTATCTACATAAAAGTTAATTTGCCTAGCTTCAATTTATCATCATGCGGTTAAAGGCATTTATAATGTCAGTTTAATTAGACTATATACATATAAAATTCTTTTGAAAATATTATTACATCAAAAAATTGTTTCAATTTTTTGCAAATTTTTGGCATACAAAAAATGACGAGAGAATGACATATTTATCAAAACATTCTTTTATGAAGAATGCTTCTATAATAACATTTTGCGATGCGTAACAAGACTTATACTGGTGGTAAGCAGAAATTTTTGGAATATGTAGTTTAGGAGTGGATTTTTATTCACGTTATGTATCATATCAGACTGAAGAAATTTCAGCAAAAATCTCGCGTTATTTTTTCATCTCCTAGCTGTATATAGGCAAACTACTATTATTGAACTAGCATTATTCATAAAAGTAAAATGTTTTGATAAATATGTCATTATTTCTTCATTTTTGCTAAGAAACTGCATTGGATTTTTTTTATTGTAATAATATTCTTAAAACAGTTTTATATGCATATTCTGATTCAAATTAACTGATACTAAATAACAAAAAAGTTATTCATTGATACACTTATTCAAAATCACGGTTCGAATCGTAGGAAATCGCCTAAATCAGAGACAATGTAGACTATGGATTTAAAAAGAAATATGACACACACACACATTTATTTTGACAAACAGTTAGTTAGCAATTGCATCAATGCTATATATTGGAATAAGTTTTCTATACGTTAAAGATATATTTGTAATGTATGCGGTATTGTACAATCAATCGAAAATATTTCATCTTAAGGTATCCGAACACGTGTGGAGAACCTTTTAATAAAATAGCATATTTAAACATTATAAATGCTTTTTTAGGACTTAATATCAATAATCACTAATATTTAACTAACAATACTTAAAATAAATTTTAGAAGAATCCCAATTATAAGTGAAATTTTTGCGATATTTTTGAAAAACTTCAAAGAATGTTAAAGAAAACAGTTATAAACTTATATTAGTAAGAGTATTACTAAAACAAAAAAGATGCATTTATCTAAGAAATGCAGTAAAAATTTAATATTTTATTGAAATTTAAAAATTTGAGAGCTGTTTGAGTAAACACAATAAGAAATGTGACATTCTTTATGAGTTCATTATTTAAATAACAAGCCATAACTCAAAAAGTATTCCTTCAATAAGAAATATTTTAGTAAAGGGTGTTTTTTTAGAGATATAGAACTTTAAATTGCAATAAAACAACGATGTATTATTCTATTGACATGAATTTTTTTATTCGAAAGATAATCTTATGGCATTACATTTTAAATATGATTTCTGGCATATGACTGCCACGGCTGGCTCGGATGTAGTCCAAACTGGACGTCCAATTTTCGATGACTTTTTCCAACATTTGTGGCCGTATATCGGCAATAACATTGCGAATGTTGTCTTCCAAATGATCAAGCGTTTGTGGCTTATCCGCATATACCAATGACTTTACACAGCCCCACAAAAAATAGTCTAGCGGTGTTAAATCACAAGATCTTGGAGGCCAACTCACAGGTCCAAAACGTGAAATTAGGCGTTCAGCAAACGTGTCTTTCAATAAATCGATTGTGGCACGAGCTGTGTAACATGTTGCGCCGTTTTGTTGGAACCACTGCTCCTGGACATCATGATTGTTCAATTCAGGAATGAAAAAGTTATTAATCATGGCTCTATACCGATCACCATTGACTGTAACGTTGTGGCCTTCATCGTTTTTGAAGAAGTACAGACCAATGATTCCACCAGCCCATAAAGCGCACCAATCAGTCAGTTTTTCTGGATGTAACGGTGTTTCGACATACACTTGTGGATTAGCTTCACTGCAAATGCGGCAGTTTCGTTTGTTGACGTAGCCATTCAACCAGAAGTGTGCTTCATCGCTAAACAAAATTCGCTTATGAAAATTCCGCACAGAACCATTATTTTCGAAATAAAATTGCACAATTTGAAAGCGTTGTTCAGGCGTGAGTCTGTTCATGATGAATTGCCAAACCAAACTGAGAATAAATCACTTGACAGCTGTTAAATCGGTCGCCATCTTGGAAAGTAATGCCAACTTAAACTTCTATACTTGGAAAAAAAACACTCTTTTTACATTCTCTAAAAAATAACATAAATATCAGGTTAAAATTTTTTTATATAAATACACTAGTAACATTTTGAGTCATCATACTCGCCATGATAGATTTTAAACAATTTAAATGCCTACTTCTGGTGGATCAAATACCTTTTTTTCTGGTTTTTCTAACTATATAAAATTGTTTGTAACTTTTCTTCTAGGTAGTGTACGAACAAAATAAAGTATGTTTTGTAAAAAGCCAGAAGATAGTTCTATTCAATAAAATAAAAAATGAAAAAAAAACCTGTCTTGACCTTATTTGGTCATTTTCAACGTTTTTGGATACCTTACATTTTACAAATAATTACAAATATATTCTTTTGTATTCTAATTCTCCTTTTTAAAAACACCCTTCGCTGTTTCAATAACAAATTCAACCTAAGTATTTCCCAATAACTAATTTTTCAAACTCCCTTCCCTCAATGGCATCTTACATTTGCCAATCATTTTGCTCAGAAAGTAATTGATGACATTTATTTAACTTTACTCGTTTCCCGATTCCGCAACAATTCCAAAAACACCACTATAAAGTGCTTGGATCCATTGGCTCCCTTCGATTCATCGTGCGAAATCGATGACATTCCCAAACTTGATGGTACACACTCCAACAAACATATGCTCGGGGCAAAGAGAAATGTGTAATGTACTTCTCCTGAAAGCTTAGAAAACCAAACATAACGAACGGCAGTTGGAAGAACCAATTCCTTGAGACACGATTTTCCTTTTAAAATCTTCTGCAGCAATTCATACTCTAATGGCGTCCCTTTTAAATGTACAGAGGAGGTTTCAACAATTGTGGATACGGCATTAATAGAGGAGAGTCTTTGATGAGAAGGGGGCTTATGTGAACTGGGGGGTTGTCATTTTCCTTCACTTCTTTTAGCCCTCTTCGTTTTGAATCGTGGGGACACATCATTAGGATAATGGAACTTGAAACGGAAAAGCCGTTACGCGTTATTAATCCTGGAGTTAAAGGAGCGTTGCTCGCGTTGGGTCAGTGCCTGTTTGGAATTAAATCGATGTTTTTGAATGATGCTGGTTGCGAATGAGCATATTTTCTTCAGTCACACTGCTTCGAAGTGAAACAACCCACCCCAACACCCCTCTCTTTCTCTTTGATGGAAGTTCGTTACAGAAACACTCGAAAGGGCTGTCGTCTCTTTTATGGCATGGCATTATTCAGACTGTTCAAGGAAGGAGCTCTTTTAATCAAGATACATGAAATATTTCGGAAAAATAACTTATTATATTCCGCAATTAACTTCCTTGATGTAATTCGATATTGTGCAGGATTCTTTAAAAGAGTACTGTTTTGATAAGTCATTTGCGTTTTAAATGATTATTTTACGCTTCTTAGTGGTGTAACAGTTTCGTTATGTGTTTCATTTTGGAGAGCAAGAGCTTTAAAATGTAAAAATTTCTAATTTTTGTCAGATTTTTGTGGAATCCAGCACAGCTTATATTTAATGTGTATTTGTATTATATGAACATCGTGTTGAAAACAAAGCTGTTTCTTAAGTTTTGGTTAAAATGTTACAATAAAGGGCTGGGGGCTTTTTTTGTATATTCAAAATTAACCATGGGATTTCGTATTTTTTTGAATCCTAATATTCAATCGGAAAATTCAGAATTTAACGCAAAGGGATATTTGGAATTAGAGAGAAAAAATGTGGGTTGAGGGAGTGGACATTAAAGTCGCACTATTAAGCTACACGAGGGCTATTGGCGAGATAATTTGGAATAAGGGACCCTTATTCATAATTTGGAATAAGGGTCAAGGTCTGACCTGCTCCCCCTCTTCTAGCTATCACACCAAACCAACGGAAGGACTTTTGAGCATGGACTGATTTCACGTGCATCGGCCAACTACACGGCGGATTTTTCAGTGGCATTGGGCCCCAATTCATGACACGCTTGACACGAATCCATTACCTTGACCACTAGGCTATCATGGCCACAAAATGTTGATTGAACTCAGCGTTGCTACTTTAAAAAAAGCATGCAAAATGCACTGACAACTGTGAAAATTTTTGAGACATTCTTTTTTTTTTAAATATTGAAGAGAGATTTTATTTTATTAGGGAATATAAATTGCAGTTGTAAAATTGTGTCATTTCAAAGTTCAATTTAAGTATGAACGTTTTTTACACAATACCACTAAATTTTAAAACAATCGCCATGTTTATATAGTTTATGTTACTGATTGCATATTTAAAGAATTTTTAATAATTTTTGAAACTGACTTTTGCGCTTTCTTAAAAATTTTGAAAATCCTTTAAGGCAGGAATTTTAATTAGAGAAATTAAAAAATGGGATTAGGTTATGCTTATACGTCTGCGATTTATTACGGCTGCGACACTTATATCAGTGTTAGGTTTGATTTGAGATATTCTCAGGAATAGAATCTTTGGAGTAACCTACACAAGTGTCGTGGCTACAGTTACAATACTTTTTGTTTAAGGTATAATTTTTAACACAGTAGAGACATTTCCGTGTAAAATTCACACTTAAAAAAATCCTTCAATTTATATTTCTTTATAAAACAAAATCATTCGTATTTTACAACACTATGTCGTATTTACACACATTTTTCTTTCCTGAAAAGTTTCTTATTTCTATTGGGGCTGCGGGTTGTGTTTTACCAATGCAGACCTAGTACATTCTCCAGGAGTTGGTATCTCATTTTAGTGCCACACCATATAGGAGAATAACAACGCGCAAGGAAATTTTGATGCCAAGTTTGCTCTCCAGAGGGAGGCACCTGAGCTCTGGCGATGTGAAACCGTACTTGGGACTTTCATTTTGTCCAGAGCACCCAAGCCAACAGGCACGCAAGGGAAATTTTTCATTCCGTATAAGCATACGACATGGCCACTGTTGATTTTCTTCATCATCATCTGACCCCGGCCCAATACCCCGACTTGGGCCGGGGTCGAACCCGCAACCTTAGGTACAGAAGTTCAGCGACGAACCAACCATGCTAAACAACCGGCTCATTTCTGAAAAGTATGAGCCAGAAATATCCTATTGAGTACAAGATACAATTTGATATCAGTGTCTAGAGTTATTTATACTTTAACCGATCGTATTTAACTACTGTATTTTATTATTAAATAAATGTATTTATTAATTCTTAATGCTGTGTATCTTTTTACAGAGCTTATACACTACGATGTCATGCTAGTTATTTCAAGAAAATAATTTTTTGAAAAAGGAGTGATGTTACTGAGATGTATTTTACATGAATTTAGATTCTAAAATGCTTAGGATTTTACGCTACTAATATATAAATTTATTTGTACGAAATAAATTTATTTTAGAATCCTTGAACTTTAAATACACAAAAGGTACCAATGTGCTAGATGCAGTCTTATGAAGCTGAGCCAAAACTTTTAAAGATGTTAATCAAGGAATATACAAAAGCATTAAAAAAAGAAGCAATTACTTTCCCACGGTTGAAACAAGAAAAGAAAAATAACTAAAAAAAGTGTTGTTTATATATCAGTCTGTTTCTAATAAATGTATACTTTTGTCATTGAAATAATAAAAGTTTTCACTGAGGCGATTAATTTCACAACGCAATTTTAATTTAGTGCACTGCGAAAGAAAATAAGAACGTTTGAATTCTGTAAAGCATATTTAATTCGTTTTATCTTTAAAGCCTTATTAAAAAATACTTAAAATAATAAATTAAGTTTCTTTCGTTTCGGAAAATTGGAAGGGACCATTACTTTTCGAAGAAAGATACATTCAATCACAAAAAAGAGGATGAAAATAAATTGTTTGATAAAATGCAAAAATAAACCATTTATTAATTACTGAAATTAGTAAGCAGTATAATTACAATTCTATTATTTGGTATGATTTTCATTGTTGAAAATTTTTGTTTGAATAAGAATTGAATACTCGATCTTAAGCCCAAATTATGAACATTCCATAGAAACTTTTTCGTATTACTGTGTTTACCAATCATTAAGCACAGGAATAGAAATTTTTCCTGATATTTTTTATTAAGAATTGAACATCCGATCTTAAGCCAACATTTTAAACATTTAAAAAAATTACATGTATTATTATGTTTTATCAAACATTTAAGTGCTGGGATAGAATTTTCTCCTATATTTCCGAATAACTGAAATTCTGGTACATCTGATACTCTACAATTTTTGATAGTCCCAAAAGAAATTCGATACTTTTCTTGTTTAGAAGCACCGTAAAATTTCAATAAAAAATCGCTAATTGATTGGATTTTAGAAGCTAAACATTTTTCTTCAGTGTTGGAAGGAATTAACAATTGCTTGTCCCCCTCGATAAAATAATAATTTTAAAATTGAATCTTAAATTTATATTATTACCTCATTTTGTGTTTGATGTTTAATTTGGCTAAAAAATGGCATTCAAGATTTTTTGAAACAGAAAAGTACCAAAAATATTTGAATAAGAATCGAACATTTAATCCTAAGCCCTAATTCAATCGTTAAAAAAAATCCTTGTATTACTGTGTTTTGCCAATCAATATGTACAAGAATGTGAATTTTCCCCTAATATTTCTTTCACAAATTGATGTAACACAATCTAATCAAAGTTAAGTACATATCAGCACAATATTCACTACATTTCTTTATTCTAAAGTACAGATAATTTGGCAATCAAACTCCCCTGAAACAACAAAATAAAGAAATACGTTTAGCGAACACACTGAATCAGCACAGCGGGAATTACGCATGCGTCTTAAGAGTAAAAGTTTCTGTTCCCTATTTGGGCCCTTTCAGACGTCTTACTGAAACATTACATTCCCCCACCCCACCAGGGTTAAATACTGTCACTTATCTTCTGGTAATAGTGCGGAAACAGAAGCTAATGACCCGAACGTGTTCTCCAGATCCTGCGAAATCGGCAGAAAAGATAACTTGTCCACTTTGGTGCTGATTAGAGTTTATATATCGCTCATCTGCGGGGGTGGACTATCCTAAGAGTCATTCAAATGAAACTCAGATAGTGCGGAAGATACTTCAATGGGTTTATTCAATATATTTCCTGCAGTTTGTGTGTGTGTTTCATATAATCCTAAATAACGCAGTAATAATTTCTTTTATTGTTTTTGTGAACATTCCTCTGTTGGGAATTCCTCTTCTACTCCTCTGTTGTTTCTTTTACTATTGTTGCTGAGACAACTTGATAGTCACTTTCATTATATCATTCACTCGGGCACAAATTTCGCAAGGTCGATTGTTTTGCGGGTGCTTTGTTTTATATGATTTTACTTCTTCCAAAGAACCAACGTTCAATTCTGAAAATTGTTCATTAAAGAACCTACGATTGAAACAGGCTCTATCCGGGTCTCTGCTAATCCTATTGGCGAAAATATATTTCAACTGTGATTTTAGTTTAAAAACCACTTTCTGTAGAGATGACTCGGTTGTTTTATTTAAATATAGCTTCTATTTAAGCGACAGTCATTGAGTATGTGGTATAATGGTTAAGAATTAATCAAAAGCTGAAATCTAAGTGTTAGTAAGCATTAGCTGGTGGCCACGTATCTTAACATTAATAGTTGAAGAAAAATCCACCGGAAAAATGAAGACATTAACCTTGCGGCAGAACGAGCTATCACAGACTATTAGCAGGATCATTCAAGGAGTTTTAACTAAGATAAGTAGTTTTTAGATAATTTAATTATTTCATTTCGAGTTAAGATTTCTTATTGCTCAAGAAGTTATCTTATTAAAGCGCATTTCGTAAAGTGGAAAAAGTTAAATATTGTCGGCAAGTTATCAAAATGCGTAACTACATCTGGGGTACAAATTTGATATGGGAGTGCTACGCGCCAAGTTGTTGTTTATGTTCTCCAAGATGGGCGATAACTTTACAATATGGTTACTTTGATATTTTTATCGTGTGGTTATGTTGTTGCCATGGGGATACCGATGCGATTACGGAATCGCGCCAAACAGCTCTGGCACGTAGCACTCCTATTTCAAATTTAGTTCCCTTGTGGAGTTACGCGTTCTGATAATTAGGCCAACATTATATAAAATTAGTTATTCTAAGATCATGTTGACTTCTTCCTCGAACTCTTCCTCACTCGTGACATCCTGGTCACGACAAGATCAGAAGTTAACTGCAATGATTAGTTTAGTAAATATTTAGTCCTTAATTCATTTTCTACTTCCAAATTAACAAAACCACTGTTTATCGTCTTCTCGATGATATTATGGGTTCAAGAGTAGTATAGGGATTCGGATTTGGCGATTTTTATCTAAATGTCATGGTGAGATATCGAATTCATTCGAAAATAAATAATACATAATTCCGAAAAAAGTACCTTGGCGACCACTTTTAGTCGCCAAAAAAGAAAGGACTTTAACCATATTATGTTGTCTTTCTTTTTTGCTTCCCTCATGCTAAGACTTAGACGTGTTGTATATCTCTCTATAATAATTTACATATGAACTATTTAAATTAAATAATTTAATTTTTCGTTCTTTTTTAAAAAAATGCCTAATTTTGAAAATATTTACGTTAAATAAATTAAGGGGAGTTGGAAACCTCTCTCTCTCTCTATACTGACAATGTTAAATTGGCTGTTTTCGATGTACCTTTTCTGAAAATTTGTTTTATGTACATGCTTGAAATTTTTCATACTATTAAAGTACACCTCTCTCATTATACTAAAATGAGCTTTTAGCTAATTTTGAATTTTTTAATAAATTATGAAATATTTTATCAAACATTGCGAAATTTGAAACCTTTTTTACTTAAAAAATTTGTAAAAATTAAATTTTTGAGTTTTTTACAAAAAGCTCATTTTAATACATATTAGACATCATTATAAATAATTCATAAAAAATTTACATACCAGTGAACAGTAGTTTCTCAGAAAAGGTACATCGAACATTAAAATTTACATTTTGAGATAAATTGATTTTAATGTATACAGTGAGACTTCTAATTGGCTAGGAAATAAAAAAATAAAAGGCTCAATTTAAAATAAAAGATACATGTTTTTGTTTATATCAGTCGTTACACTTTTAAGCAAAAAACAAAGTAATTTGTTTACAATTTTCGCCATTAAAATGGGCGTGGCCCAAATTCACAACGATTATTTAAAAATACATTTTAAGGGCTTCTAAATACCCTAGAGGTTAAAGTAAGGTATTTTAAAAAAGGTTAAATTCTATACAATTTGAAAATCTAAAAATCTCAAATTGTCAAAAAAATAAGATTTTAGCTTTCCAACACCCCTTTAAGTTAAATATCATTACTTCACGTATTGCTTATAATCGATAGAAAAATATATTTGTTACAACATATAATAGACTTGTAGACTTATAAAAGTGCCTTATATTTGAATTTAATTAACGTTTAATTTAAAAAGTTACCATTAATAATCTGCTTATGTAATCTTAAATGTATAAGGAGAGAAGACTATAGTCCTTTTTAAATCACGTTATCCTTTAATTCATTTAAAGTCTTCGTAGACTTTGTATATATTACAAATAGACAAGAACAATTGATATTTCACTTAAGAT
Source organism: Trichonephila clavipes (assembly GCA_019973935.1). Taxonomy (NCBI): domain Eukaryota; kingdom Metazoa; phylum Arthropoda; class Arachnida; order Araneae; family Nephilidae; genus Trichonephila; species Trichonephila clavipes. The sequence goes on along the minus strand of BMAU01018473.1, from coordinate 464,774 downwards.
CATGTAACATTTAGAATAAGCAAACAATCCTTTTGAATAATAATATTTAAATGAATCGCAATATCTACACAACATCCGAAATTAATTCTTTAGATTTGAATTACGATATTTAAACAAAGTAAAGTATATAACATAATAAAATTTAGTACTATTAGAGTTAAATATTTGCAATTATGTCTAAGTTTTTGTTGCATAAAACTTGTGAATTAGCTATTGCGGAAAAGGATATATATGATTCAGAATTATCTTCCTTTTGTACGTTTTAAAACAAACTCGATAGAACTATAACTAATTATCAAATTGCATATCTGTATATAAGTATAATTTATTGTAATGTTCTTTCAGAAAATTAATTCATAAAATCCTAGTTGGGCACACAGCTGTTTTTGACGCCATTTTTTCGCCAAATGGCGCCAAAAACACGTGTTTCAAAAATGACATCATGGACAGAAACGAAGAAAAATCGGAAGGTTGACGATGTTAGCTGGTGGCAAAAAGTTTTTCGTCAAGCAGTGTGCCCAGCTAGGATCCAACCAATTAATTTTATTATATATTTCTAAGAAAAGTAGGATTTTCGCATGATTGAAAAATTTTAGATGCCTGCCGATTGTTTAAAAATATGTAGTGAGATATGTTCATAACTTATTCAACTAAAATATTTAAGAACTTAAAAAATCAGACCCTTTTTCTACACAACTAAGAATTATGTGTGTATGTAATAATCGCACTTAATATTAATTTAAGGTATCCGACTACGTTCGGAACCGTGATTTTGCAAAATCGTGTAAATGGATAATATTTATGGTGTTTAATGTCATTTAGATTAGAAAATGTATATAAAATTGTTTTAAGAATAGTATTATAATAATAAATTATTTAAGTACAATATTTTGACAAAAATGAATATAAAATTATCCATTTTCAAACTGTTATCCTTTTGTGAAAAATGCTTCTATTATAATAATATTGTACATGCATATAGCTCAGACCTCTGTACAGAGGCTGAACTAGAAGTTTTGAAATATATAACATAGAAGTGGGTTTATCCATATTTTACGACAACAGAGGGGTGAAATTTTAAGAAAAAAACGCCGATAATTATTTCAATGGATTGTAACTCTGAAAATAATGTGAATCTTTCGAAACTCATATTTGAGCCTCTGTACAGAGTTCTGAGCTACATTCAGGCAAAATATTATTATAGAAGCACTTTTCACAAAAGGAAAACATTTTGAAGAAAGGTTATTCTAAGTTAATTTTTTGTCGAAATATTGTATTTAAATACTTTTTTTTCAAAATGCCATTAAAACCATTTTATACATGTTTTCTAATCTAAGTGACACTAAATATCATGAAAATTATCCATTTATGCGCCTTTTTAAAACCGCGGTTCCGAACTTAATCGAATACCTTAAATACCACGAGTACCATTTTTATAAACTTCAATCTCCTTTGTATTTCCCTCGTGAAACGATTCAACTCTCTGCTTCCATTTATTTTCTAATCCTAGAAAAACATCTTGAAAGTTTGCACCTGCGTTACTCAACGATTCGCTTCCATCAAACTTTTCTCTATAAAAACCAGCTACGCAATATCTGAAAATAACTATTTAATTTATTTTATAACATGATTCGTATTATTCACATAATTGCAATTCCCCAGCAGAAAGAACGTCGGGATTTTGCTAAATATTGTCTTGAAATGTGCTCATTAGAAAATGGACGCAAAAAAATGCCACTCTTTCAGTATTTAAAATACGTTAATAAATTTTTTTCTATTCCACTATTTTCTAAATTACGATTATTTTTAGTATCCTTGCATTTTTATGTATATACCCACACGCATGTTAATTTATTTATGGTTTGGCATGGATTGGGGTAGATCAGTGCTCCTCAAACTTTCGATACTTGCGACCCAATATTCAATCATAATTTTCATCGCCCCCCCCTTCTCCATACAGTAACAATATGTTGAATTCAATAATACTATACTTTGAGGCTAAGGCTACAATACGGTTCTAACCTCTTAAGTGCCACCGACGTATATAAACGGTTCCCTCTGCCTAAGCGTTAATTTCCTCCAGACGTATATGTACGTCTTTCAGAAGTATGATTTTTTTTTGCACACTTCCTTTCATAAAATTATACCGAAGGCTTTGTAATACAATAAAAAGATATTGTCAGTGTTTGTTAAGGATTTACTTATTTATTCCTTTTCTTTCCTCCCCCCTCCCTAATACATCCCATACGCACGTCTTCATGGAAATCGGTGGCATTGGGGACCGAATTACGTATCTTTTAATCTCAGCTGTTCAGGGATTAACTATAAACCGTGAAAATTATCAAGATAAGTGTTATTTCTTTATTATAATTTTATATATGACAAACCCATGGGGTTAGTGGTAGTGATTAAACTTGTTCTTAACTTAATATGGCTGAATTAATTATAAAATACATTTCAGGACTGATACATTTATAAGTGTTTTTTTATCAGTGTAAATGTGCATTCAATTCTTTTTATGTCAGAATGTATTTTGTTTCTTTAATTTCAGTAAATTAATAGTTTTTTTTAAATAAATTTTTGTTTTTTTATTTTTTAATATGCTCGCGCCCCCTCATAGAGTTACTCCCCTCACCCCCAGGGGAATGCCCCACAGTTTCAGAAACGCTAGGGTAGCTCTAAAATTTATTTAAGGAATACTGAAGGAAGTTTATGAACTTATTATAAACTTGAAAAATATTCGAATTACACATAAAAGCTGTTTTGTAACAAATTTGCGTCCAAAATGCATCAGTTAAAATTTCAAGTATTGAAAACTCAATTTATATAATTTACAGTGGCTGCTGTTGATATTTAGAGAAAATGCAATTTATCTCTACTATTCATATTCTCAAAGCACTTTCGGGCAGATTTTGCGGACTTAATTACGTTCAAATCTAGAGAAAAAAAACCAGTTCATTTTGTTTCTTAGAATATTTGCATAAAATTTTAGGAAGAAGAATGTTAAAACTCGTTGAAAGCACTGTAATTCAATGCTTTCCAAACTTCCAATGTTTGAGACCCAATTTTCAATCATAATTTTTCTCGCGCCCACATTCATACAGCGAATTAAATGCAATAATAAAGTACTATAAAGAACAACTACAATACGACTTTACTAATAAACCGTTCATTTATCAAGGGAAGGATAAAATTTTCTATATGAAAAGCCCATGAGAAAAGTCACTAGTCAAGCACCTTTTCTTAACTTAGTATTAAAAGATTTAGGATCAAATGCACTGTGCAGTATCTATACATTTATTAGTATATTAAATAAGTGTAAATGTGTCAGGATGTATATAAATTGTTTTTTCTTTTTAGTTAATTAATATATTTTTTAAATATTTTATTTTCTAAATGATCGTGCCCCCCACCACGCAGAGAAATTACCTCATTACAAATAAAGATACAGATATTACAAGGTATACTATATAAATCTTAAGGTTGATGAATAAACAATTTTCGAAATAAAAATTAATAGGAGTAAAATAAAGTTGTAATATTAACCATAGTTACCCTGACCTAAATTAACCATAAAAGAAGTGTTTATGTGTTTGCTAGCATACAAAAATAATGTATTAGAAATAGCAAAAGTAAAATGACTGATTATTTACGCTATATCAACATTTTGATGCTATCACAAAACATTCATGCTTTATACATACATTTCAAGTTTTTTTTAAAGTAATCTATTGTAAAGTAGAAAAACGAATGATACATGGATTTAAATCAAGATTTCCTGCACTGATTTTTACATTTTTATATCACATCATATACAAAATAAATTTAAGTGAAATATTTTTTAATGTTTTTAATTAACAAATAAAGAGGTAGGGGTATGACATTATTAATTATTGTTTTATAGTTATCTTAAGAAAAGTAAATACATAAATAAACAGTTTATAAAATACTTTTTTTCGCTTAACAATGATACGTATTAAAGAAGAACCTAATCACACTCATTAAAAATCGCCATCAACTCCTTTTAGCCAAGCCTTTTGTGACGTCAGGAGTTTTGTAATGCAACCTAGAGACCAATTACGTCAACTGAAATTTTGAATCTTGTTTAAGGAGTAATTAACAGTTTAAGCGAAACATGTCCTCATCAACATATCCAACGCTGAAGTATTCTGAAAGTATGCCACACAAAATAATGTGCTGAAAAATATTATTTAAAAAACCCAAATTTTACCAGAGTAAGAAAAAGAATTAAAAAAAAACTCTCCAAAAAACACAGAGTCAATTTCCCGTTGAAGAACTTTTTTTTTCTCCTTTTCTTCCTAAACATTTTTAATACTTTTTTTCCCTCCTTCTCTTCAATATTTTTAAATAATCATCCGAAGCAACTACAAAAGAAGCGGAGGAAAAAATGACGCAAAAAAGTTCTCTAACTATAGAATTAGTTGTATTGGGTTCTCTTTTCTGAAAGGTGTGTAAATTGCGGCCTTTCATTTGTAATTTTGAAAGAAAGTACAGTATAAAAAATGTGCTCGCAGAAAAAAAAATATTTTCTTCAAAAAGTAGATAGCCATGGCCTGTTATTAAAAGTTCTTTTAATTTAAGGTTTGAACCACGCACGAACAGTTTTCACGTTCGTCGAAAATTGCGCGCCGTTGCATTTTCTTCATCATTTTAGCTGGTAAATAAACTTCTTACTTTATTTTTAAGCAATTATATCCCCTGTTTCCGAAGTAATATTGTTGGATAAGTTTTTTTAGTCTTTTTTTTGCATAGTTTCTCATATTCTCCTTGAAACGAGCTACTCTTTTCAGGAGACAATTATTATTTCATCCTTGTTTTCTCTAAACTTTTTTTTCATTTTTCATATTTTTTTAAGTTCTGGAATTTTCTAACCCTTGTTATTAATTTAATATTACTCAACAGTCTTTGGTCTAATCTTCTTTTTAGAGTAATGCCTGAACTTTCAAAATTTCCGTTAAACTTATCTTGATTGCATGCCTGGTTTACTTAACGTAGGAAAGTTAATATAAATCAAACTGCATTTTAGTAAATAAAAATACTCTATAGAGTATAATTTTTAATGCGATATATTTTTTCCAGTATGGTGTATTAAAATATAACAACAACGTGAAATGAAGAGTTTAATTTTTATCTTAATTATTTTTTCTCATGCTATATATATATATATATATATAGTTATTAATCAAAAACTCAGTTTATATAAATTTAGTTTAAAGATAAACAGATTGAGTGAAAATTATTAACGACGCACTATATAGCAACATGAGCACTACAAAATGACGGGCTTTGTCATTTTGTACCTCAGTTAAGTGATGAAAACGGCACCTGAGTTGAAATCCTCTGTGCAAACTACCGCACCTCAGCAACAAGTAGGCTTTGAATTAGACAGATTTAGAGAGCATCAGTTCCCGCCACACTCCGATACTTCAATGACACTAGTACTCGAACCTGCGATACGACGGCAACTAGTTTGTTACCATAACCAATAGGCTACCGAGACAACAAACAATGCACCGACAGTCAAAGTTAAATGGTAGCAGTGATAAATTAAAAAACATTGACTAAAATTGCAGAGTTAAACGTAGATTCAAGGCACCAACCTTTTCCTGTATTTGCTAATATGTGTGAGCGTGTGTATATGTACGTACGCATAATGAATGCGCATAGATTTGGCTTCGAGCCAACTGGCACTAAGATCATGCCCCACCTTGCAATGACAGACATTCAACAAGTTTACATTATATAAACGTAACAATTAAGTTACAATAATATAGTAAGAATAGATGCTACTAACACACAGCAAGAATTCTCGCCAACTGGCGCCAACATAATGTTTTTTTATAGATAGTAGCGATAACACAAACTCCATTTAGAAAAATGAATTTACTAGCACATTTCAAATATATATAGGTTAGAGTGACAGTCATGCATCCATTCACAACAAATACGGATCGAGAAAAGAAGCAGGAGAATCCCCACATGCTCTCAACTAGAGAAACGCAGTTCAGAGAATAAAAGGGATATTATAATATCACACGTAGTTAGGTGAAGAGACACAGTACTTTGTCTTAGAATGTACGCAGCTGCTCTTAGGGTAAACTAACAGTCAACCGGTAGCTTAGAAAGAAATGCGTAAGCTATTAAAGTATGTTTTACTGTGATTAAGAAATAAAAATCTTAAAAGACAGTGGTTTTACTCATTCTAACTTGAGAAATAAAATGCAACTGGTTCTTAGAAAAATGATATTCGTAGTTAGGATACAGAGAAAAAAATACAAGATTACAATTTAAATTATTATTACGTGATTTTGTTACATATATATCTTAAAATTAATCATAATGCTTTTTTGCACTGTTAGAGATGTCTTTCTCCTAGAACCTATACAAGGTCTACTGACAGCAGGCATCGTAATATATAGATTCAATTGGGACCATATTTGAAAGCGTATCTCCTTTATACATTTACATTATTCACTGTGAGAACTTCGAGTCCTTACAAATTTAGTATGCATTAAAATCATTGTACGACAATCCTTAGAGATCCGAATTTCAAATTTGCTATTAGATGTGTACAATTAGGTACCTCTACATATCTGGTCTGCTCAATTGTATATATGGGCTTGTATAATGAATGGGTTTTTATTTACGGGGTCTCAGGGGTGTTAAATTTCTCTAGAGGTCTGAAAATATAAACAATTTTCAAACAGGTATAATTACTCTAAATTTAAATTAAATAATTCGAATCTCTTACACATTATTTATAAGAAAATGGGGCTTAAGAAAAGTATAAAATGTTTAAAATATAATAATAATTTCAAATATTATAAGCATATGAAAAAAAGAAACTTTTCTATAAGAAATATTTATTAAGTTTTACGTTGCGCAAGCTATTTTCTAAAAGAGTAGGTTTAATTACTAGCTATATATATATAAGTTGATTTATAAAGACAAATTTATTCTTATTACCTTTATATAAATAGAATAAAAACTTACATATTTTAATAAATCAAAAATACATTTTTAAAAAATATTTAAAAAATTGCAATAGTTTGCAAATATTTTAAAATACAAAAGATATATAATACTAAAATTAGGTAGGGTTTAAAGAATATGATGTATTGTATAGTTCTATAAAGTTTTATACATCAGAGGCTAATATTTTAGAAAATAGCGTGCGCAAGCAAAAAATATTTATTATAGAATTTTCATATGCTTATGACTTTTAAAATTATTATTATACTTTAAACATTTTACACTTTTTTGAAGCCTCATTCTATTATTAATAATGTGTAACAGATTCGAAACATTTAATTTAAATTTAAAAGAGTTATACCCGTTTGAAAATCGTTTATATTTTCAGACCTCTAGAAAAATTTAACACCCCTGAGACCCCTTACCCTTTAAAAAGAGATGATTTTTTTGTGGGGGGCTCTTGTGCGAAGCAAATTTGCAATATGAAGCTTAATAATCCAGTCGAACCTCTATTTAACGGTGTCACTAAATCCCGGAAAAAAGTTCTCTAGGAGGAAAATTTGTTATGAAGAGAATTATCTTTTTTTAAGTATACTTTAGAAACCATATAAAACAGATTTTAAATTCATATACACTACATAGTTTAAGAAAGTAATTATTCATATTTTTCTTGTAAATTAATATCTGTTTATTGTATACATCTTACCATCAAAAAGGGATGGCAAAACATTGCAAGGAAAACAAGAAAAAACATTGTCCAAGAGAATGAATGCACTATATTTTAAAATTTAAAAAATAATTTTACTTTAAAACTAACATATTTTGTAATGATTTTTTTTATTTTAAGCCTACAAGTAATATCAAACATACATTACGCTATACCCAGTAATTTTAAGCATACATTAAAGCATGCGTACTTAAATTTAATTACTGTAAAATCTGCTCATTTTATTTAAGTTTATTCTCTGAAAACTATGGCAATTTTATTACTCTAGGTGAGTTAGACGTAACGGAGAATAATAAGGCACTAAGCCAGATCATAAAATTGCAAAACCGTAACATAATATAGGCTTTGGGCCTCCAAGAATCTTAGCCCCTCACAATTCGGGGGTTGAGAGGTGTACGTTACGCCACTATATGCACTTGCTAAAACCAGATCAAAGTCATTAATCACCATAAAATGTGCTAAAAGAGAGAATAACCTGAAAAATGCTGTGAAATGTCTTAAAAATAGGATGAAAAAAATAGAATCACAAGCGAAAAAGTTTGTTAGATAGAAAATCCACTCTTGGGAGATTATTTTACAAAAAAAATAGTAAAATGTTCTTAGTTCCGGGAAAAAGTTCGTAAAATAGAAAAAAATCGTAAAATATAGGTTCGTTATATAGGGTTCTGACTGTACATATAAAATCATCATGGGTGAAAGGCTATATTATCGAATTTTAAGCTTTATGAAATATGAATAGGAAAATATGTTTAGTTTCAGAAGAATATATATGAATTGTTCTACCTTTTTTTTAAATAATACATAATGAAATTTGCAGTACTTAATCAAATAAAAGGATGATTTATCTTTTTTTGTTTTTAAATTTTCTCTCTCTCTCTCTAAGCTACTAAAAACTTAGTTGATGTATTTTAATTACAGTATATTTGTGTGCGTGTGCGTAAAAGTAATAGAACGAGGTAAATATTTTAATTCATTTTTAAAGTTTGAGTGAGTTTTCTATCTTAAGAAACTAATTTTTTTAAAAAATTTTAAAATTTGTAAACATTTTGTCGTTTTCGGAGCAGATTTTAACATTATTAAAATTATTCGTGCTAATTCAGAAATAATATGTGTCCTACATATACTATAGAGGATTGTATTTATTTATTCAGACACGATGAAAACACCCAAATATTCCATTTACAAAACAAACAAAGCACGATTCTGAGCAAAGGACTGAAAAATATACATATTTGAATTTAATGACATCAGAGGCTTTGGAGAAGATCTACAATAAGTGTTCTTAACATTTTTCCAGCACGTCACCCTTATTAATCCTGCAAGATCTCAAAACACCTTCAAAATATAAGATTCTTACTACGATAAATAAATACAATTTCGATGCTTATAGACTAGTTTTTCGCTTAGATCATCTTGTTACCAAGGTAACCGAGTGGTCATGGTCACAAACTCCTGATTGGCTTTGCTTCGGTTGAGCCATTGGAACGAATCCTGGTGCCACATTATATAGACCAGCCGCTTAGAGTGGCTGAAGCACGCTAAAAGTGTCGAGGCTAAAATTTCCCCGTTGGCATGGATTGAAAGTTTGGACCTACAGTACAAGCGCACTTACAGTCGCTTGTACTGTTTGTGTTTCGAAGAGTGACGTAAATAAGCAATCAACCAATTGAAAATGAGTAATATATATATATATATATATATATATATATATATATATTCTTTATGGTCACTTTCTTAATAATGGTTCTTTTAAAAAATTAGATTTGTCACATAATGAAATTAGTAATCGTATTATTGCTATTTATAAAAAATTAGGTTATTGTATTCCTAAAATTAAGTATCCATATATTTTTTAACTCCAAAATTCCATAAAAGTCCGGTTAAATTTAGAACTGTGACAAATGGTTTTAGAACATATATTACTACTGCAGGCAAATTACTTCATAATATAATACAAAACTTTATTAATCAGCAATGTAATAAAGCTATAATTAAAAATAGTAAAGAGATTATAGATTTTTTTAATGATAAAAATATTTATTCAGTTCATAGTTATGACTTTGAAGATCTTTTCAATTCCATTGATTTATATGATATTATTAAAGTAATTTTAGAAAACCACAGTATGTATAACCTTAATATTAATTTTAACAAATTTAAAACTCTCATAGATTTTGTCTTAAAAGAAAATTATATCAGTTTTAATGGTTCTTTACATAAACAAGAGAAAGGACTCCCACAAGGGGGCCCAGCTAGTAATAGTTTGGCTAATCTTTATTTACATTTTTATGAATATAGTTATGTTATTAATAATGACTACTACATTTTTAGATATATTGATGATTTAATTATTTTTGGTAAAAATGATAATTTAAATCCTATTATTAATTTTTATCCGTCCTACTTGAACTTAGTTAAAATTAATAATAATCCAATCAAAACAAATTACCTAGATGTATCTCTATATATTAAGGATTTGAAACTACATACTAATATTTATGATAAAAAAGAGATGCCTTTAATTTTAATATCATCAAAGTTCCTTACTGGAATTCTAATTTATCAATATCTATATATAGAAATATTATTTTTAACTATATTTATCGCAATAAAGTATTAGTTAGCGATAAAGCTAATATTTTTTTAAATCTTAAAAAAATTTTTAATCACTGTATTGAACATGGATACCCTGCTAATTTTCTTTGTAACTATATTTCTAATGATTTTTTATGATACAATTTGTATTAATGTAATTATTTACTGTTATTATGTTTTGTAATTTTTTAAATTTAGACAATATCTAATTTATCCTACAATTATTAAATAGATGGCGCCACATGCTTTTTTTTTTTTTTTTAAATCTTTAATATATATTTTTCAGAGTTTCTTTATAATTTACGCTAATTTTATGATTTTTATTTTTATGATTTTTTAAAAGTATATATATATATATTTCTTATTATCGTATATCGTATGGCAATTAATCGTTTCTTATATCGTATCGCAAGTAACTTTATGCGGTTCTGCTCTCCCTATTTGGCGGGAACACGATAATGCACTCTTGGCCATCGTTACAAATCCGTTTTAGTAGGTTATGTTTATGTTCATATACTCTTGTTTAATGACTTAATATTTAAATTTTACGTATAGAACTCTTTCCTTTCCTCTTGGTACATAGTATGACAAATTACAGGTGAAGGTTGGCGCCGCAAAACTTGTTTAAACCTGCAATCCTGGTTCCTAAGGCCAGGAATTTGTCTTTATACTGTGTGCCTACTTCCTACTTTTAGTTATCTTAGGTTTATAACTATATGATTATTTTTATATTTTTGTTTATATGTATATGTATATGTGTGTATAAATTTATATATATGTGTATGTATATGTATATGATTATATATTAAAAATTTATATATTGGATTATATATATATATATATATATATATATATATATATATATATATTGTTACAAATTTTGTGAAAAATAGTGTAAATAAATCATATTTGGATGTGTAATGCATTTATCTTACCAAAAATTACATTTAATTTACGTAAAAATTGTAATATTCGCAAGCAATGCCGTCCCTTACGTTATAGTGGCGATTCAATGAGAACTTGGTGAAATCTTCGTGATAGAGCCAAATTGGCATCATTTTTGTGGACCGAGTTGGTGACCAATTTGGTGACTTTGGTGATCATGTTGGTGAGTTCGGTGTTTTGTTTACATTCTACTATTAAAAAAGGCAAATTGATAGATTTTATTGTTTCATTGATAGAATTTTCCACTAAATTTTCAATACATTGTACTTAAATAAACCAATTTTTTAGTGTAATGGGATATAACCGGGCCAATCAGAAAAAACCACCGGGTACCATGTAGCGCGTGGGCCGCAGGTTGAATATCATTGCTTTAGTGCATATATGACCAAGTGGTCATGATCATAAACTCTCGGATTGTGTTGCTTTTTTGAGTAGATGGTTCAAGTTCTGACGCCAATTAATGTCATTCATATAGAGGACTGATACAAGTCAAATGTTTCGAAGTTTGATGTCTTCCCTTTTGTCTAGCATGTAGTTTGTAAGTTATGGTGCTAGTTAAGCAATCATTCACATCACGGGATCGTAATTCAAAATTGAGTGCCTGTTGCCAACATCTCAAACGTAAATTCGAAATTCATTTTTGATAAAATATAATCTAGCCACCAAACTTTCATACCTCACTAAAGCAAAATTTTTGAAATGAAACTTCTGTAGATGCTAAAATTTTTGTTTTAGATTTTCGGAATCTAAGAATATTTTTTTTATTTGAAAATTATATTTCTCAATGATATATAAATAGTTCGATTTGACACTAATTATATATACAATGTATAACTCTAATAAGATATTTTAAAGGATTTGAGCGGAAAATAGCTGAGAGGAAATAAAAGCAGAAGCAATACATTGAGAGCTTTTAACAAGATTTGGCCAATTTTTTTCGAACGTCTTATCTATTGGGAATACGTGTTGAACTTATCTTAAAATGTGTCAGACAAAATCTCGCCAAATAAGTTTTCGAAAAGCTCTGGAGTATTCCGCTTCGAGCACCTCAGCAAATGATTCCAGACACCATTAAATTTTATTTGGTTTTTCTTAAAACGGCAAGCGCATTTTCCTTTCTTCGAAGAACTTTCAAGGACGTTGAAAACATAAAAGCACATCGAGAAATGATGCGAACAGTAAGAGATCTTTTTAAGAATTTCAGATATTCTAATTATAAAGGAAAAAATAATTAAAAAAAAAACGCTCTGAGACGCAAAATAATGTCAGCTTGGTTAGACGAAGGGGGATGGACTTAGTAATTTTGAACCAGAGTCAAGTGACGAGGAGGACACCTGAGCTGGCACACGCTATGATAACATCGACACCATATTAACTGGCCACGAGTTTGTGACCTTGGCCACTAGGCTACCGCGACTTCACAAGAGCTGTTGGTGACAGACCTCGTAATTTGAAACCACAGTCCAGTGACAAAGATGACAGCTTGGTGGGCTCTCCACTCTTCAAACTTCCACGCTACACCAATGTGAGCATCAACAGATGTGATATATATGAGCATTTCTTCATGGTAGTTCTTCAGTGTCACTAGGAATTGATAGAGACGAAAGTCAATCTTGAGTCTGTGACATTAACTACTAGGTTACCGTTGTAACACTTAGCTGTTTGATAATTCCAACTGTATAAAATGCTAAGATTGGGAATTCTATATCCGAAAAACTGAAACTCAGTGGCGCAATAGCCCATGAGGGCCAGGCCTACTGTGCCCATTCCAGCATGCTTGACCGTTGGGCGCTGAGGTGCATGAGCAGATGTCTGAACTACGTGATTATTCAGACGTGAAACCCTCAGTGTTAAGTTCCCAAGCAAGCTTGGTACTCATTTACCGACCCACTGCAGTGGGGATGAAAAGCTGAGTCATCCTTGCCCAGCTCGGAAATAGAATTCGGACCTGTGGTGCGGAAGCGCAAAACGCTACCACTCGACCTCTGGGCCTGTGAATCCTACATCTAGAATCTCATCACGAAATATTATCTTGTTGTATAATTTCGGCTACTGAAGGTTATTTATTTTTAAAATTTAAACTTTCCTTGGTGTTGATGAGGGATAAATAACTGGTGTTCATTGGCGATAATGGCATTCTGCGACTGTGGTTCGAAAGTATAAAACTCGCTTCTAATAATCATTTTTAACTACAGAAATACGACTTTAAATAAGGAGATTGATTCATTAATTTTTTTTAATTAATGCGTGACGAATCTGTACGGAACCTTTCCACTAATCTTCTTAGGCGTCTTTTTGGGGAATATAATTTCGCGTATATTTAAAATCAACTCCAAAAAGAAGAACGGGATATGCAAAGTAGATAAGGTATTTAAGTAGAGCGTTGTAAGCTAGCAAGATTGATGTGGAAGGCTATTGAGCCAGCAACTTTAACCTCAATCTTAGAGGATTCCAAGATATTGCGATAGTGAAGACGTAGTACTGCTATTCTACGTAAGTACCAAAAAGCTGATATAGTCAGCGGTAAATATAGTTTACGTACGCTTAAAATACGCGTTAGTTTAGTCGAATTAGTAAAAGTTAATGAAAGTTAAGAATTCGAGTACGTGTATTTCTCGAACCTCCTATTTCGGTAGACCTTACTTCATCTTGAGCGTAATTATTAATTAGTTGCATAATTCGTAATTTAATTTAATATAAAAGGTAAATCCCTTTATTTGACGTAACATAAAAGTATTATATGTTATTAGATATTTTTGATACTTGAAATAATAAATAATAATTATTATTATTAAACAAAATGGCTCTTGGTGATTCTTTGTTTCAAATTAATCTTGGTGTACAGGGTGAGACCCAGGGAGGTCTCCACAAATGCCCCATTTTGATGCTACACTAGGGCCATTGGTTTTGGACCAAGAAATTTTGATCATCAAGTTGTGACGGGTCCTATCCTCGCTTTTCATTAATCCATTGTGGAAAATAGATTTAGTGCATTTCTATATTGGTCCAAAAGCCCCAATAACAAGCAAGACTAGGTCTGGAGCTTGAGGACTGTAAAGAATATCCTGTGGCGATGCATCAAGTTTAAAAAGAGATGCAACAATGACCTTGCAGGTAAACTTTTTAAATTTTGTATGTTTATAAAATATCTACCCGTGTAGAAACCATGATTTATGTAAATTTGAGGGCGATATAAATTCTAGCTAAGTGATTTTAGGATTTCGTAGTTAGGCTGCTATTAACACTAGAACGTCCGTCAGTGTCATTTGGACACCACAGACTATTTGATTTGTTCTCCTTTACGCATTTTTACAGGAATTTTGAAAAATTTTCGTGACATTTAATTATTTTTACAGTGATTACACAGAAAAAATTTTGTGATTCCAAGTGAATTAGGAGATATTTTTACAACTAAATATACCTAAAACGTCCGCTGGTGTCGTTTCGACCACCAAGGTAATTTATCATTATAAATATCTGTCGTTCAGAAAAAAAAGTTCACTAAGTGGGTACCATTATTAAAACAAACTTTCAGAAGTAATATCACATTTTTATTTGACCTTGAATGCAGTGTTATTGAGTTCACAGTAGAAATGAGTCAGTTATACTAAAATATTTGTCTTAGTTTTTCATTACATAGCATTTGCTTATCTGCTATTACGTTCAAATTACGTTAGTGGTAGAAATTTGAAAATATCAGGTAAGTGCTTATTTTATATAAAAGAATTACAAATTCACTTAAACGAAAAGAAGTGCGAAATTAAAGAGTGTAATGAAAATGAATGTAAAAAATGGGTTTTGCATGGAAATGGTGTGCGGAAAATGTACAGCAAAAATGGAATATCACTGTCTTCATTGAAAATGAGGTATGCACGTAACATTTTTCCTAAAATCGACAAATAATGGATAAACTACCACTCCCACAAACATAACGATTTTTTTTCATTATACTAATATTTATGAATATTATTGTTCTATTCAATTTTATAAGATTAAGTAATTTGTGTTTTTTACATGTTTTTATGAAAAAAGGGATTATATTACATGATAATTACACTAAATAAGATTAAAAAGATTACTGAACAATGGTCCAACCATTATTTAGTTATTGTAATTATTTTATAGATTTTACATTGTGGTGTTGAAACGCCACCGACAGACGTTTAAGGGTAATCGAAATCCCGGATGTACTAGTATTAAAGTTAAATTAGCGAAGTTGCTATCTGAAGTCCTTGAAATTCGTGACGAGAAGCTTAAGTCCGAGGGGTGTCCTGTTACACCCGGCGAGACCTGTCTACTACCGTTACATGTGATAGCAAACCGATTAGTGACAGAATTATTTCTCTTAAAAATTAGAATAGCGATTGATTCAACGTGACTGAAGGACATCTGACCTGGCAGACCCTTCTCCTAACTTTTCCATTACGCCACCGGGAGGAAGTTGATCTTCTACACATTTTACGTGCATCAGTTCTTCCACACGATGAACCTTCAGTCGAAGACGAGTTCATGACCATGGCCACTTGGCCCACCGTATCTGCAACATGCGTGTGAAGTAGTATAAACACATACTCCTACACAACGAAAAGTTAAACAAGTAATATATATAAAAAAATTGTCAACTCCTACTTAGATCAATAAAAATTTTTTTTTATTTTAGCTACGTTTTATTAAATAGTTACAATTAATATAAATATGTATATTCATAGGACAAAATCACAACATTAAGTTGTGATTAATTTTTATTCATTATCATTAAAACATCGTATTGTCATTCAAAACAACCGTGTACATAAAATTTCTGTTCAAATTGTGAAAGGCTCATGCGTATTTTCTTTAACATGTCCTTTGGGTTCTTTGGGACCAGAATTAATGGCAACTCTTTTCCAACCACAACCAAGAAGTGAAGCGTGAAGAAAAGATGCAAATTAGGACAGTTTTAAATATCAGAGGTTAGAGTAAGCGTGGTGGCAATTTGAGGAATGTAAAGATAATCCGTGATTCAAGCGTGAAGAGGTTTTGGAAAACATTAAGTGACAGCTATTGGAAGTCATACGAAATATAGAACCTTTAAGTCAGAGTGCATACCATTGAACTCGAGTAAATACACAACTTCATCTAGGATTATTGTGATCGCTACTTCAGACAACATCAAGGTAGGATTGACTATTGAATATTAGGATCTGTGATAGTATTGGAATTGAGTTTAGGTGAGTCAGTTATTGATAGTGGTCCGAGTTAATTAATTTCGGCATTATATATATATTGTGTGTTTTGCGACCGTAGATTCTCTCACTTATATTATTATAATCTAATTTGTTAGAAGATTAAGTTAAAGATCTTAATAAAGTTATATTAAGATCATGACGGCTCCTAGTTCTTTCTTTATTCCTACATCTCTAGCTCACGCTGATAATCAAAGAGATAGTCAGCCGAGGGGGCGACTTCACAAAATGAATGCTCTAAAACGTAAGAAAAAAAAACTTTATAAAGTTTTCTCAAGTCGCTAAAAATGAAACCAACGTGGCTTTATCTGTAATTCATTAAATAACTAGTTTCAGTCAATTAATTTTAATTATAATTAAATTATCGTATTTTTACCCAAGACAATAGTGTACAGAAAATATCTGCTAAAATGATTACTTTAAAATGTGAGAAAAAAAACCTTTTCAAGTCGCCAGAATGGTCATTATGTCGACAAAAATGATGCCAACGAGGTTGTATTTGTATTTCTTTGAATAATTAGTTTTAATCAATTTATTTGTATTAATTATAATTAAATTACTATATTGTCATCCAAAATAATCATGTATATAAAATTTCAGTTCATTTGAGTGTTTTAAAATGTATTTTATTAACAATTGAAAATTCCGCTAAGATAAATAAATATATAGAGAGTGTGAGCTAACGGTGTAGGAATTGAAGAATTTGAACAAAGTAATCGTATAAATGAAATGAAATTCGAAAAATAGATATCAGTGGATTTTTTTAAAAAAATAATTATTTCAATAAAATATTCTCTCAAGTAAATCTTCCAAAAACACTGATAGATATTTTGATGAATATTTCAGACAACAAAAAAAAACGAGCTTTTTTTTGAGGTATTGTTGTTTTCAACGCAGTGAGGACTATAAGCACCTCGAAACATGCAATGTGACGTCCTGCTAAGCACAGGCAATGATTTAATAACGAAACATTCAGTTGCATGCCTAGCAACCGTAAAACGAGAGTCGGAGCTTGCTTGAAATCTTGCTTTATTAATAATGCATCCGTTTTGGTTTTCCACGCCGGTGTTATATATAAATAATGCGCAAAATATTTTTCAGCAGCATGTTATATTATTAATGACGCACTTTGGGGTGATATATATACGTTATATTTATTTACACATTTGTGTTGTTTTTAGGAGGAAATGCAAAAATTAGACAAAGTAGAATTAAGTATAACAGAAGAAAAACATTGCCAAAATTAGACATAAAATGATATCACATTGAAATAAATATTTGTAAAATTATTATCATGATATATATGGAACAGTTTATTTTTAAAGCATTTTTTAAATTTTTTCTAGTTACCAATTGTGGGAAGATGTTTGTAATTTACTTGACATATGTGTACATCATGCATTTTTGTTAAGTTGTTTGATTGATTGAATATTAATGTCGCACTGTTCAGATACACGAGGGCTTCTGGCGACGGACCACGTAATTTTGAACCATGGTCAAGTGACGTGGACGACACCTGAGCTGGCACCCCTCTCCTAACTACCACACCACACCAACGGGAGGACGTTTCAGCTCTCGACAGATTTAACGTGCATCGCTGCCCTACACGGCGGGTATTTAGCGGCACTGGGCTCGAACTCGTGAGAAGGCAAGCCACGGTCCGATACCTATACCACTCGGCTACCGCGGCCTACATTTTTGTTCGGATAATTCCTTATGTAACTTAACCTTATGCTGATGTAGTGTACATTATATTGAATTTTATTAACTGCCGAATCAAAGTAACACGATTCCTTCCCCAGTGCAACCATTTTTCAGACAGGTTTGCATCTGCGGGGTATTGGAAGGAAAACGAAATGCACAAATAAGCAGATTTTTCTCTGAAATAAGTAATTCCTTCGCAAACGCTGTCAAGGTCATTTTATTAACATTCTAAAGCCTTTGGGATAGTTTCACTGAAAACAACGCAAAGAAAGAAATTGGATTTTGGAAGGACGTGTATATACGTCCGAGGTCCTCAACACAGTTCACAGAGACGTGGATATACGCTGGTGGCAAAGGGGTTAACAACTTATACAATACCAATAAAATATATACTTATAAAATAAGCACATTCGATACTTCTACTCTACAGAAGTCAGCATTATTTTTAGAACAAATAAATTCTATGTTTGTTTTTTCTAATTCTAAAGAAATAAAAGATCACCAAACAAATTTAATCTAATTAAATAACTCTTGAATTAGTATTTCTAAGTTAAAAGAATTGTTAATTCTGTCTTCTTTTTTATGAGAAGCAATTCCTTTCCAAGAAATTCTTCCAGCTAGATTTTCCAGATTTAAGTTTCGGGATTAGAAAACCTAAAAACAATTCTTCCCACAGGAGCTAAATTAAAATACATACCATTAATTAGCAGTGGTAAAAATAAATTTTGTGCCTAAAAAGAATCCGACAACCTTGTAATTGAGGATACATATTGTAAGGAATTTTTTCCGAGTGTTGTTGTGTTTCGAAAAGAGATGCATCGAATTAAAATAATGCACACATGAAACGTGGAATTTATTTTAATTTTAGTCAGGGATTTTTTCAAAACGAATTAAACATTGTTAAACTTTATTGTGACTCTTAGAGAGATCTTTTGTTTCCCAAATAATGTTTAAATAAAAGTTTATGACGACTAGCTGTCTCTCTCTTATTCTGGTTTTCTTTAATAAATTGTGAAATAATCTAGTTTTGAGTGAGTGAGTGAATATTAACGTCGTAATGTGTTCAGCTACACGGGGCTTTTGGCGACGGACCACGTAATTTTGAACCATGGTCAAGTGACGTGGACGACGCCTGAGCTGGCACGCCCCTCTCCTAAATACCACACCACTCCAACGGGAGGACGTTTCAGCTCTCGACAGATTTAACGTGTATCGCTGCCCTACACGGCGGGTCTTTAGTGGTACTGAGCTCGAACTCATGACATGCTTGCCATGATCTAGTTTTGGACCTTAAAGATTAAACTAAAAGAGAAGAGGTACACTCGGGGTAGGGTTCAATGAAGTCTCCTTTAGGCAACAATTATTTTTTAATTCGTTCAGTTCCACAAAAGCAACCCATTTAGTTAATAAAAATAATGGGAAAAGATCACGGAGGGATTTTAATAGTGACTATCTTTCTTCCTCACCTTGCCTGTACTGAAAATATGTAGTGTCTAGAGGGTGTTTCTATTGCTGGAGACAGTCTGTCGCAGTTTTTAATTAAAAGAGTTGCGTTACAGTTTACCGTTTTGCAGTTTTAACCCTACGCCAAAGAAGTAAAAGCATTGCGACAAAAAACTATTTAATAAAAATTTCTGTATAAGAAATAATTTAAAATGGATATTTTTTTACATTGAAAGTATTTATGCAGTTTAATATGTGTCATCATTTCAACAATAGTAAGGCTTTTTCTTCCATATTTAAACTTTTTCCAGCCAAATACGAGACATGTCCTGTATTAAAAATGTATCCCACGTCAAAATAATTTTAGCCATCTAATTTTTTACACTCTTATAAGTCAACTACGTCATTCTAGACATGATCCTATACGTCAGAATACGTACAAAGTAACATATTGCCATCTCCCCATCCTTTCAAACATTTTTAAGCTCCCACTCCGAGGAGCTCCCCGTAATTGGAGCTCCGTGTTATGGGGTTTCGCGTTTTCCGGGTGAGCTCTCCTGTAGAGAGAGCAAAAACAGGAAAAGCGAAAAGGATCTGGACTCCTGAGCGATCGTCCTCCCTCGATGTCTTATCACCCTTGTCTCTCTGTGCTCTTCCGCCTCTTAATCATCCACTGATGTACTTTAATTCTTGCCGAGTTTTTTTTTTCTCTTACCTTCGATATGCATCCAATAATACGAGCAGGGACCCCTATTTATGACTCCCTCTCCGACCAGAGATGCATGAAAAATCGAATTAGTGAATGGAATTTGGTCGGAAAATAATGAATACCCACTTGGGAGAGAAGTCGTTTTCTGTCGGAAAAAGAATGGCTGGATTTTGGCAAGATCTCTGCGAATTTAGTCGCTAGATTATTTTTAGAGAATGGAGAGAAATTTTGGGCCTTCCCGAGCTAAAAATAGATGAGTAGGTTTTTATTATGTTGGAAATAATGCAGACTTTTAAAGATAAGACTTTGTATTTGTTTGCGGGAGGAGAGAGAGAGAGAGAGAGAGAGAATGATTTCTTTAGATTATTTTTAGATTTCGAATGGAAATACACAAGAGATGTTTTAAATAAAATGACACTAACACAGTGGGGGGAGGGATAGTTCTAAAGGAGGGGCGCGAGTACATCAAGAAGTTGGAAATAAAAGATTATTTTAAAAAATTATCAATTTACTGAAAGGAAGTGAACAAAATTCATTCTGATGTAATAAAGTAATAATATAAAATTTAAAACATTTATCTCTCTATTTTTTTTTTAAATTCTGTACCGTAATTCCTATTTTTAAAAAAAGCATGAGTTTTTATTATCGTATCCAACATATGTATATTTGTCCCTTAGAGTTGAAAACTGAATATATTTCACAATTCTCGAATATATTCACCAAGTACCTCCATTTCATCGCAAATAAACTATCTCTAAATTGCTCAGCTTCTGGTCAGTTTCCCTCTTTCAGAAAAATCGCTTTTTTATCTCTTAATTCATAAAACCATTGCAAAAATTTCCCCTTGATAACCATCTTGCCTCACAAGATGTCCTCCACATTTCCAGATGTTACGGGTGTAAGACATAGAACAACAAAATATACTATTTTTCAATTCCTACTGTACCTTCTCTCCCTATATATATTTTTTGAAGCTTTCAATCGTTAATAAAATACTTTTTATCCATCCACTCACGTTCAAATACATTTTTTAAACTTGTAGTGGAAGACACCTGATGTTAATTTAGTTTTTTCAAATATTAATTCATTAGGTTAATTAAAAAATGAATAAATAATAACAAGCAAAAATAATAGTCCAACAGCATATGTCAAAGGAAAAATAGTTCTTTGCATCCTTGTAGCGCAAAGGACAGCACTTTAGATTTCAAATCTAAAACAATTGATTAAGTGACAAGGACGACAATTTAGTTCAGGCAGAGCTCTCAAAATTTCTTCAAGTCCACGTCAAAACTAAGATCCTCGAATGATTTAAGGCTTATCAGCCTTTCTATACGAACTGTCTTCAGTGGCTCGAAAGCACGATTTGGTTATATTTTTGTAGATGAGAGGTAGCGTGCCCGCCTGGTAAGTTAAAATTTGCAGGTTCGATCCCGGCTGGAATTGATAGATTTTTTGAATGGGAAAATTGCTGTCATGCATTTCATATGATTAAATGACTCGTATAAAACATTCCTTGAGAATCAAATTTGCTCTAGGACTCTCGGCAAAATTAAATTATGGCAATATTCAGCATCGGATGAGAGTTTGAATAAAATTCAAGCGACACAATTTGGTAATTGAAGCCGCCACTAGATGGTGTCACCAATGAGATTGCTTCCACTCTGGCTAACTGTAAATGGCTTAGCTGCTTAAAATGCAGCCCATTTGAAAACAAAGAATAAAAATTAGGTAATCTAAACAATGACTCCACATCCCATATCAAATTTATTGCTATTTTGAAAGATTTGAAATAACCTTTTTCTAGAATTTTGTAATCAAATACACGGTTCTGTTTTGGAATGAATGCTATCAACTAAAGGGTCATGATACAAAAATAACCATTTTTAAGGAAAGGAATTTTTTTAAAGTAGTATTTGTATTTCCTTTAAAATTCCTGTAGAATTTTTTGTAGTCCTTTAGAAATATTTGTATTTCTAGTTCAATTCAAAATATATTTGAAATTTAAAAAAAAGACCAGAACACATAAATAAATGCGCTCAGATTTCAAAACTTTGTAAAATCTGTACATAAGGAACATACTTCAGAACACATGGAAAAGATTAAGCGCTTCCAAAACTCGGAATAATTCGACATTGCTGTTAAAAAAATTCTGTGTTCGTAAAATGAACACTATCGAAAAAAACATTATTTGCATCTACGCAACAGATTTGTGAAGGATAACTTTAGAATTCAAATCTAAGATCCCCGAATCCGAGAAAAACATCCAGAATTCAGACAAAAGCAGAGAGTATTATATCAGACACTCTTTGTACAGCTTATCTCCAGTGAAAATTTAGAATTCTTATGTTTACATATAGCGATTGAATTCCAAAATTCTATCCGATGAATTGAAGCGAAGGGAAGGTTTTGGGGAAGAGCAATTTTATTATTGAAATTTCAATCTCCCGAAGACTCTTGGGATAGGAAATAATATTGTTCCAGTCCAAAAATGATCAGCAGAAAAAAAAATTTAAACATGTTTTGATGGAGTATTAACACTCAGTTTTTTGAATGAAGAAGTGGCAACGAAAAGAAATGAAATACAGAAAGGAAAAAATAAAAGCGAGAAAAAAGCGTTCCGTACGACATTCCAATTTCCGAGGAACAGATATTTCCATTTCTGAAAGCGTCGCATTGACAGAAAAAAAGGAAAGAAAAAATAAATAAAATACCTCTCAATCCGCAAATTATTATTCTTGCGCAGCCTCGTCCGTTTTCATCTATTCATCCCCAATATTTCGTTTCGTTTTCTAAGAGGAAAAACGGTTCAAGTCTTTTCAGAAATATTTTACATATTTAGGGAAAGGTTGCTCAAAATGTGGAATTCAATTGCAGTATCGATGCTAGAATTCTTGAATGGAGTTTTGAATGATTATACCTAGAAAATTCCTGTCCAAAACTCTGGATTTTACGTTTTGTTCATTGGAAAAATTATAAGTAATTCTTAATCTCCCAATTTATTTATTTTTTTTAAAATATATATATATATATATATATATATATATATACATTTTTAATACGAAACCAGAATAAAAATATTTTTTTCAAGCAGAGGTGAAATTATTTCCATCGAAGGAATTTTTATTTATAATACAGGGTTACAGTTTAAATCTTGGAAAGAATTTGAAGACAAACTTTCCCCGATTTAAATATTTCAGAAAATGCAGATTTAGTTTTCACTTTACTTAAGAAAGTGAAAATTCATTTCTTGTAGATAACTGAAAATGATATTAATAAAAGTTATCAAATAGCATTTTTCTAAAAATTTCACAAGCCAATAAACTTAGGTTTTACAGAAAAAAAATATTATTTAATAGACATTGTGCATGGGATATGTATTTAAATGATATAAAAGTTCTACAGATTATAAAAATAATACTTGTTAATAATTTCTAAGAACATATATTTAAAAAAAATAGAAAAATTAACAATTTTTTTAAAAAAATAACTAACATTTATACATGAAGTTTTAATCTCAGTTTATATTTTATATTTAAAAATTTACACTAGATTAGAAGAAAATACGGAGCGGAAAATGTTTTGACATATAAAGAAAAATGTTTGCTTTAAAAATGAAAAATAAAAAAAAATAGTTTTCAGCGTTGTCATTTTCGGCTAGTTTACAAGTTTTATAACACGTAACTGGCTTCATAATGTATAAATTAACAAAAGTGTCACATACCTCATTGAAATAAATATAGAAGCGATTATTTAGATTTTTCATTATATAAATTCCACATACTCAAAGAAATAAATAAAAAAAGTCATTACTATTTCACAATTTTTAAAACAGCAAAAATTTTCAAAAGCTATATTGTTGAAATTCATTAAATTTTGTATTGTATTGCCGTATATACGTATACAAAGTAATCAAATAACAATTTACAACATTCAATACAAAATATTAAGATTAAATTTTTGTACTGCGAATTATATGCGGATAGCCATTAAATTGCGTAGAAATAGGACGTTAAATATTCAAATACTGTTGTCCTCGTTTTGAAATTAGCGTTTATTTACAGTAAAGTAAAATTAAAAAAAGTTTTAAATTAGTTTTTTTACTAAAATAACCTAAAAATCTCCTTCCGCAAACTATTTAGATTTTTTAATTTCTAGTGTACTGTAATTTGTATAATGGATTTTTATGACCAATATTCAATTAAAATATACTATAAAGTAACAATAGACGTATTACAGCATAAATTTCAAACAACTGCTTTAAATAATACTCTTATCCTTTTGTACACATTTATTTTAAGCGAACAGCTCTTTGATCCTTTGTATTTAGAAAATAAAACTTTCAAGCATTTTGTGGCGATTATAATCGTTGATTTTATCTTCTTCGGTCCTTTATCGCAATTCATATACTGATAATTATCATTCCGAAACTCAAATTTTCACGCTAACATTTTTAATTTTAAAGACAAGGAAAATGTTTTAACGAGTAATGTGAAACAATTAGAACAATTGCATGCGGTTTGCACGGTAATTTAATATCAGACGATAATTAATTCTTTCTTTTTCGAACTCAACCCCCCTGAAAATCGTTTCGAACGTAACCTGGCCTGACTTAAACCACTGTACCTCCGGTGAGTCACCTTCACCGACAAGTTCATATTTCGAGATGCCGATTTTTATGCAGGAGACGGGAACATTGATGAGGTTTTTGCGTAACCATGGCTACGGCAAGAGGGGCCTTAACGAAGCAGGGGGAATCGGATCCATGCCTTCTGACATTGAAGGGTTTCCAATGAAGGGCACCCGTGACAGCCAAGATAACAAGGAATGGGGGGAGGAGACAGAAAAAGATGAGCAGGCCGGTAGAAATTCCACAAAGAGTCCTCTGTTCTTATTCGAAGGAATGGATCGGTTCGCTTAAAAGTCGGATGCGGTTCCGCGACAGAACAATAATCGAACTGCCGGTTTTGATTTTTGGAAGTATTGCAAGTGAAGTGAAGGGAGAGGGAAGAAGAGACTTGTTGGTTGCGTGGTATTTGGCGAGTAGTGAAGGAGTAAAGGAATTTATGAGTAAATTAAATAAAACGTCAATATGGAGATCAGAGTATCAGGGCATATAATTATTGTAATAAGATTTTATTGAATTAAGCACAGTCTAGAAAGATTGAGCGCTAAAGGAGCAAATTAGTTGATATTCACGAATAAATACTCATATAGAAATTACATGACATAGTGAGTTGTCTTGTATGAAAAGCAAACTTGTTCACCAAAATATAAGTATACATTAATACACATGTCACGCTAAAGGGAAATTGCGCTTATAAATTATTTTATTGAAGCACGAAAATGACAAGTTTCAGCAAAAATAATTTTACTTTTACACAGTTGATTGGGATCCCACACAAATTATAAATTTAATGTGTGCGTGTGTGGGGGGGGGTATTAATGGGATTTATTTAATAACTCAAATTTTTAAAGTGGGAAATTTACAACAATTAGAAAAGTAAACGTATTTATAACGCTTATAATCAAACAAATGAGTTGAAACTTTTTAAAAATAACTAGTAGTAATTATTATATTTCCTGAATTCTCTTAATTCCATTGGCCAGATATGCTAATTATATCCATTATTTCAATAATTTAGTTCACTCTTCTACACATTTTTGTTTATTTCCTTAGATGCCACAGAGGTCATGTACACAGCGCAAAGAACATTACATATATAATTGATTCTACAAGTTAAAATAGAAGAATAGCTCTCAGATGACTTGAAGTGCCATCTATCATTTAAATTCGAACAGTAATCACAAAGGAACGGATAGAGAAACAATAGCTTTTATTTTATTAGGTAGCTATTATTTTATTATGTGGTATTTCTTATATTCCTACTTTTGGAAAAAATAACATTTATAAGAGGAAAAAAATGACACAGTTAATTGATAACACGGAATGCAATAAAAACGTGAATTATGAAGATTAAATTCTGATCAGCATAATAAAAGGATTGGAAATATTCCTTATTACCTTATTGTTGTTGAATTAGTCTGATGTTAGTTTATAATCAATCGAAATAATGAATAGGATAGCACCTACTGAAATGTTTGTAAACTGTAAAAGTTGGATATTCAATGAGAACTAAGATAATATACTCTCTGAATTAAAATAAAAGAATTTAACTAATTAAAACTACAAGAATCAGAATTTTTTTCTTAACTATTATTCTACATTAATCTATTTATTTTGAAACTTGGGTTCCTTCTCAAAACTATGCAGAACAGTGGCGTACACAGGTTATTTTTTTTATGGTAGGGGCTTAAATTTTAAAAATACAAGAAACAAAAAGTCGATGGTAAGTCGAGAAGTAATATTTATGCAAGAAATTAAGAACATTTAAATGTATGGAAGAATTTTGAACTCCCATAACTCCCTCTTTTTTACCACCTCTGTGCATGCGTTAAATATCTACAAATGTAGTAGAAAAATGCGAGAAGAAAAATAATAGTATCACTTTGCTTTGCTGATTGAGGTTTCAAATTTTTCTACATAGCGAATTTTTTCCTGGGACTATTTCATGATTTTCTTTGTAAAATAACCTCCCATTAGAGAAATGAAGTGAAATAAATTCTTAATAACGAAATTTTTCTCTTGTGATTCAATTTTCTCTCCTTATTTTCAAAGTATTTCTGGACATTTCAAATTCTCTCTTTTAACACATTTTATGGAGGTCATAAATCTTGAACTGGTTTTATTAGGTGCCTAACTCACCGAGAGTAATAGAATTCTGGGCGTTTCATCCAAAAAGCGCAACCTTTAACCCCCATTGTCCAGTTCCCTGAAAACCTCTTCGATATCCCCTTTCACCTTCAATGGGGTTCTATCGTGTCCCCGTGTCCTTGAACTACTCCCCGTTCCTTTTTAGTTTTGATCAGTCGTGCTGGTAACTTCATTTCTTGTAGCTTGAAAATATCAAAACGTAAGTGTTTGAGCATGAAAGAATAAATTTAGTTTTTCAGGAGGTGGATAAACTTAACAAGAAATTTCTCTTGCAGTTTATTCCTTTCTTTCTTTTTTTTTGTTAAGTAAGATGCATGAAATAAATATATATTCATTTACAAAAAGATATGAATAATTACTTTTTTTTAAGATATAACGTTTATGAATATACAATTTGTTTTATGTGGTTTATAGAGATAATTGAAAGATGAACCTCCATGAACGAATTTTCTATTGAACGTATATTTTTTCGGGATATAGCAACTTCGTTACGTCAGGGTTCGTCTATATTTTCCTTTCATGTTTTTGTTCTATTCTATGTTGTTTCGGGTTTTAAATTCAACCTCAGTCCATTCCAGAGATAACTGAATGCATACACATAAAAACAATAATCACATTTTTTCCTCTTTTACTCAGGTCGTCGCGGTAGCCTAGTGGTCAAGAGCGTCGTGGTTGCAGTGTCATAAGTTCGAAGCTAATGCCGCTGAAGACCCACCATGCAGAGGCGGCCGATGCACGGTAATTATCTCGTGGCTCAAACGTCTTTCTGTTAGTGTGGCGGGGCTATTGGAGTCACCAATAGACCTCGTACAACTGAGTGTGACGTTAATATTAGACATTCACTTATTTTTTAGTCAAATGGAGATATAGTATTCACATCAGAGGTGTCAAACTAACTAGCTTACTCGAACCAAGCACACACGGTTTAACTTTTAGCGACTGTAAAAAAAGTCAATATCCATAGAAACGTTGGTTTATTTCGAATAATACATTATAATAAACGTATATATAAGAACAAAAAAATAAAGTTTACATCCTGACACCCGCGACATCTGTTTTCTGTTTTTTTTTCCAATTTCGGAGAATTTTTTAAAAATTTTTTATTATGTATTATTGTGTAGAAATAAATTGACTCGGCCACAAAAATACTCGTTGTAGACCTCATACGACACGCGACCCGCGAGTCTGACGCACTCCTGATTTACACATCACTGAAACATTCAATTCATTTTTTAATTTAATCTAAGTAAATTTAATTGTTGATTGAAAATAATTAATGTTCTAAAATAGTCTTATTAATTATTAACTCAACAATTTTAAATATAACTGTTTGTTGAAACTTAACTCTCCATCATAATTTAACAACTATCAGAGTTGTCCAATGGATTCCCTATCCGGACCAAATCGTAAAACGCTTTTATTTCTGTCCATTGCTGTTTGTAACTAGGAGGGGTGAACGAAAATAATATTAACGTCTCACTATAAAGTTGCACGAAGGCTATTGGCGACGGACCTCGTCGTTTTCACCTAAGTCAATTGGCGAGGATGACACCTCAGCTGGTATCCCCTTATCCAAACTTCCTCACAACAACAACGGAAAGACGTTTTAGCCCCGAGAGATTTAGCGTACAACAACCTTCAGCAACATAGACTCGAACTTGTGACACACCAGCCACGTGTCCATGATCATGTGACTTGGGGGTTAGCTATTACAGAATACTTTTTTTTTATTTATATAGTAGCTGGTATACCCGTTCTTCGCACGGGTGAATGAAACAAATTAAACAATACATATTGAAGAATAAAGAAGTTTTAAACGAGCTAATTTTAAGTGAATTGCAAATTAAACAAAAAAGCCTTTTGCATTTTTCGGCTGAGCAAAAAATCATAATTGTTACATTTTAAGTCCGTAGGTCTAATAGCTGATATAAAGGATTTTTTTCATGTATGACGCTTCTTTAACTCCCTTGTGGGTCGATTTTAGAACACACCTTCCTAAGATGATCTCTGCTTAGCAAAAGTAACATATTGTTACAAATTTTGTGTAATGGAAGTTTAAAATGTTGTAAATAATTTATGTCTGGATGGTGAATACGTTAATACTACTTTCTTTTGTATTTATTTCATGTTGAAATTGTAATATTCGCAAGTAACGCCGTTCCTTACTTTATAACGGCGATTTAATGGAATCATAGCAAAATGTTGCCGATAGAGCCAAGTTTGCATCATTTTTGGCAACCCTGTTGGCCATTTGTCGGTTGATTAAACGGTGCAGAAATTGATATGACATAGCACCACCTGGTGGGAAACTGCAACAATGAGGATAGTACAAAAACCTTCTCTACAAAAAAATGCATATACATGTCAATTTTCATAGTCATCTGTTGAACGGTGTTGGAGTTATGGGATTGCATACATGCAAACATCCATTTTTTTGTATATAGATTTAAATGCAAAAAATTAGTATCAAGGTAAGTTAACACGACAGTATATTTACATTGCCTGCTATCTTACAAAAAATTGGGTTTTTTTAGTAATTTTTTTTTCTGCGAGTAAAAGTAGTTTAATAAAGAGAGAGAGAGAGACATAATGAAAATTCCCCTCATCAACGAGCTATTACAGAAATCACTCATCCCAAATTGAATTATGCCGAAGAAACTACTTTGCTTAATATGGAAAGAAAACTAAAACAATTCCGAGCATCTCCTTCTTGTCATTCTTAACCGCTTGTTCTTAAAATCTTTCCATCGGCCCATAAATAAAGGCAAAGTCCCGGAATGCAATATTCTCCTGCAGGCATTTACTCACAAATGAACAAACCCTCGGAGAGCTGCATCGGAGCGCGTTTGCACGGGTCATAAAGCATCTTCGTGAAGCAAGCCCCCCTCCCTCCAATGTTGCCTTGAATTTCCCCAGCGGCTTACCCACCTTCACTGTAACTGCAACTGGCTTGGCGGCATTGCTCCAGGAGGCAGCAGATTCCACGTAATTAGTCGAAATGAATTAAACTAATTACAGAGCTCATCTCAAAACACCTTTAGTATAATGACACAGTTAATCAAAATGATCTTTGCTCTGTGAGATATGGAGGCAGAGTACATACATCCACCAGGAATACACAGTCGAAAAAAAAAAGTTTCACAGACACAAGGCCTGCACTAAATTGCTTACGCAATGACTCTTGCTGAAGATTCTTATAAATCAATCCGAAGTGTTACCTGATTTGATTGGTTAAGTTTTATTAAAGTTTTCCCTGTTAACTCACCGATGCACTCATCCTTTTGTTGATTGGCGCGCTTCTTATTCGATCGCACTCGCACACAAAAATGAAAAACTGCGACTGCCCACACGGTCGGACTTATCTTCTCCCTTAGTATGATTCGATTCATTTTTGCTAATTAAATATGGATGATTAATTCCTGAAAGAACCGAAAAGATTTTGGGGAAGCGCTTTGCTCCGGGTACCGGGCTGAGTAGTTTGAGTAAGTTCAGCCCCATTGTTTTACTTGGGAGTGTTTTATTTGTGCCTTTAGGTGCGCGATTGATAAGAAATTGAAGGGATTGGAAGAAAAATGTCTGCAGTTAATATTATCAGACGGCTGATTTTCTTTTCCTTTCTTTGCTAGTATTTTAGCTCCTAAGATTCGGTCTTGTTTCCTTAAGTAATTCGTGAAAGAATGACTGCTTCTATAATCTCATATTTACATTTAATTACTTCTTTGCGTGTGCCGTCTGGGTTTTCGCTATCTGGGTACTAGAAATTGACGTTGTTTGGGAAATTGCGATTTCGTATCGTGGCTTTGTTTCGGATTTATCCAACAGAAATTACTGGAGGAGAGGGAAAAAAGGATAAATAGTAATTATTCTTTGTGGTCATAATATTTGAGTAATAAACGTGAGCGTGATTGATGAAAATTTGAGTATCATATTATATTAAGCGAGTTTTTCTCCCTTTCACCATAATCGTATCTTAGTCAGTTAATGTTAGTATAAGTATTTTATTTCCACTAACTTCCATAAATGAATGTTTGCTTAGACATCTGTTTGAAAGGAACAAAATATTTACTTTGTAATGTCTTATAAATGAGTCAATAATTGTTTTCATGTTATCAGCAAATTTCTTACCGTAATCTTGTTTGTTAATTATATTTTTGAACTCTCTTGTGTGATGGGAAATTTTCCAGTTGATAAAAAGGATTTGATTAAATATTAATTGAGTCCAATGAATCTAAAAATGATTATTTAATAAATAAACATTTTCATTATTCAGACTAATGCATAGAGTTATTTGCAGTAAAAATGTTTACAAAAATAAATGTTCTTGTTAATATTTAAATGAATAGAAAGGGCCTTTTTATTTATGAAAACTGCTTAAATTTCCCTGCTTTGTATTTCTTAATAAATTTGCATTCACCTAAACAACCGTAAGAACTGATTTTATTTTTGTGAAATACATTTTTCTAATAAACAATATCTACAAGAAAAATATACTTTAGTAGGTATTTTCTGCATAAAATACATTTTAATGTGAATCGCATCTGTATAAATATTATTTATTTTATATAATATAGTCTTCTAATACAGGAGTGGACAATTGTTTCAGGTCGAAGAAACAGAAGATACCGTTTGGCTGTATCTTTTTAAAAGGATTGTATTCATTAATTAACTTTATATTTACGATGAAGTGTAAACTGTGCAATGAAAATGAAAAAATATTAATTAAAACACTGTTAGTTTAATTTATATTTTATTCATTGTCCAAATTTTATATTATCTATAGCTGCAAGCATATTTAATTTTAGAATCAGTTTTACGAGACAAGTGTACCCTATAACACGTTTCTACATTTTTTTTTCAATTTCTACTTATACTTCACCCTCTCCCTACATATATCTTGTTTAAATTTTCAGTCGTTAATAAAATACTTTCGATTCATCTGTTGAAGTTCAAATAAATTTTTAAAACTTGTAGTGGAGGACACTTGATGTTAATTCAGTTTTTTTCAAGCATTAATTCATTAAATAAGTTTTATTTTTTAATTTTAAATTTATTCTGCGTTATTTCTGTCGTAGTTACAACTAGTTGCAACAGATGGCACCAGTACGTTTTTCTAACGAAGTAGGATATAGCTTTAAAAAAATTATATTACTTGTTTTTTTAAATCAAAAAAATTTGTTTAAACTTTAATGTCAACCAACATTCATTTATATTTAATTTGTTGGCTTTTTTACAAGAAAATCTTTGCTCACATACATATATATTGATTCATATATAGAGAATAGTTATTTATATTTAGTTCTTTTACTGTCGTATCCTGCTGCTAAGACAAACTATTAGCGAGCTGAATACGGTACACATACCAATAATTCCCCATCCTTGCTTTAATATATATAATCTATATAAATTATTTTTTCTAATAATTTCTGTATAATAATATTTTTCTGATAATATTCCCATAAAGAGTTTTCGGAATATATGGCATTTTATAAAATATTATTTGTAAAGGAAACATTAGAATACGAATAAACATTTTTCATTTAATGCATATATGAACACTTTTTTAATAAATCTTCTCACAGTAGAAGACATTTTTCAAATAAATATTTTCTATAAAGACATTGTCCTATAGTCTTTGGGTTTTATCTTTATGAAAATACCTTTTTTTTAGCTCTACGTTATGTTTTCTCTTCCTAAGTTATAGTACATCGCGTAAACTTTCCACTCCTTAAATGCGAACAACTGTTTATTTCTAACACTACAACCAAGTATAAAACCAAGTAGTTGTAGTGAAATACACACATAAAACACGTTGTGCATCTCTTTTACAAACGTATGCGAAACAGCAATGCTGTTCTTGTAAACTCAAGAAAAGTTCAAAAATATTGCATTTTTTCCCTCTTTCTATATTCAACATTCGCAGGCGACTCTTTGGGGTCCTTTGGGAAGGAAAACTCATTTTCTTCGCTCTTTCATCCCTGTGACCGCAACTTGTAATCGAAACACTCAACATGGAAAACTTTCCTCCAGTTGCGGTGGGGTTTCTAGTGAAGAAAATGGTAGGGAAAAAAAAGATACACGGTTTTCCGTCAGAAAATCCTATCATTAAAGTTCTCTTTTGAAGATATATGTGCAGTATAGTCAGTGGTAGAACTGTTACCATCTTATTTTCCGAGTTTTAAAGTATCTGAAATAGTTTGCAAATTATAGTTGTTTGAAATCAATGTATATGTTGAGAGTAGTAACTTCAACTTAAGTGTTCTATTTGAATAAAATTGTTTCGCATCAAAAACATATCAAAGATCTATACAGAAAGATGAATCTATTTTAATATTAAGCTAAGTAGCGAGAATGTTTCTGGAAGTTGTGGTACTTGAGCATAGTTGAAAAATTTAATACAAATTACATGCAAATATTTTTAGACAGAATGTGTTTACAGCAAATGCCTCAAAAGAAAGTATATGGAGAAATTTGATTTTATATTGGGGTCAAATAATTATTGTTATCTACTTGAAAAGATACAGAAAATTGATTTTAGTAAATGTTTATTTCTTAGGAGAGTGGATAGTGTTAAAAAAACTGAATTCTTCTGAAAAGGGAGAAAATAATTTTACTGATATATTCTTGATAGAGAGAGAGAGAGAGAGTACACTGAAGCACCACTGAATTAGGTATAACAAGGGTTATGCAAATTTTGTAGCACTGCGCATCATTTATGCGCAAGTGAGGGTACTGTGGTAACTGTATGTATAGCGTGTACTGAGGTTATTCTGAATTAGTTGTTGCAATTGCCAGTATGGGTAAATTGCCTGATTTAGACGCCTTCGATCGCGGACTAATCGTAGGTGCGCAACGCATGGGCCATTCCATTTCTGAAATCGTCAGGCAGCTAGAATTTTCAAGGTCGACAGTGTCAAGAGTATACCAAGAATACATGGATTGTGGATAAAAAAGTAGCGATTGGGCAAAGAACAATTAGCCTTGACAGTGCTTGGTGAGAGACGGCTCAGGCGTATTCTACGTAGCCTGGAAAACCAAACATTAGCTCATAATTACCACCCAATTGGATGACGGTGCCAGTCGAACAGTCAGTAAATGGACTGTGCAACGCTCGCGTCAACATATGGGTTTCGGGAGCCGTCGACCTACGAGTTCTATGCTCGCCATTGGGTTGCACATCTTGTCTGGGCAAAAGAGCACAAAGATTGGATTGCATAGGTCTAGAAACGAGTATCATGGAGTGATGCGTCTTGATTCCGACTATTAAGGCCGACGGGAGGTTGAGAATGTGTGTCAGGCTTATGAAGCCATGGATCTTGCATGCTAGGTTGGAACTGTTCTAGGGCATTGTGGCTCAATCATGGTTGGGGTGTTATTTCGTGGCACTGTTTGGGATCTTTGGAGCGTGCATCAACCTCTTTCAATGCAATTCGGTACGTAGAGTTACTGGGAAATCTCCATCAATCCGTTTATGTTGTTCTGTTATCCGCACGGTAATGAATTTTTCCAATGAGACATCTGTACCTCTCACAAATCCCGGTTGGCTACTGGCTGGTTGGATGATCATTCCTTTTACATGTTTGTTATAAATTGGTCACCTAGAAGCCCAGATCTAAATCCTATTAAGTATCTTTGGGATGTTTTGGAACAAGACGTGAAAGGCCATCCCACAGCACCAACGAACCTTCCTGAATTATGTACAGCTTTAGCCAATTTTTGGCAAGTCATTCCCGTGGGACGTCTCCAGAAACGCGTTGAATCTATGCCTTGCCAAGTGGCTACCATTACCAAGGCTAGAGGAGGCCCAACTCGTTCCTAGGTAGGTATCCCTAATTCAGTTGCACTTCAGTGTATAACAATTGCGTTTCAACAACACTGAAAATACTGAACATTTTTTTTTATGGAAGAACTATTCGACTACCAAAATGTTTCAGGTACATTAAAATTTTATACTTAAAAACTGTTACCAAGTCGTAATTATGTTATTTTTTTCTTAAAAAAATTACATACATGTATGATATTGCCGTTTTCATTTATAGCCTAACATTTTAAGATATCCGAACACGTTGAACACGTTTTTAACTGATCCAAAGCTTCATTATTTGTTTATGAAGATAATTCTAACTTAGAAATTAATGGTACGATATATACTACACAATATAGTCATGAAGATCTTTGTCTTACAGCTTCATTATTAATTTTTATTGACTAAAAAACTGATACGCTGCAATACAAGCAGTAAAAATGGGAATAAACAATGATTGAAACAGAAATATATAACTGTTTATTTATGAGTTACCTTGCTTATATTAATTATAAATTTCCTTATTACTTTTCTCTAACTATATTAGTTTTCAAATTTATTGAAAGTTTAACTTCGCAGAAAAAGTTTATACACTTAATTCAACATAAGTTTTAATAAAATAGTATAAAAAGAAGGATTTTATAATTTTTTATAACCTTGTTTGTACGAAGTATTATTTCTTTTTTTGTTTTTAATATCAATTTTTAATCTCTGCAGCCAGTATTAGAACACACGATACTATGATGCAAGATTAAAATATTGAATTCAGAGAATGTTCAAATATGAATTACTCTAAGTAATATTTATCCTGGAAGCGCGCATTTGATGCTAAGGGATACGAAATTTATTTCAAAGTCAAGTTAAATTTTTGAATGGAGAGCTTGGTCGTATAACAGGAATGGGATTCATTAATCAAACGTTAAACTGTAACGAAGTTTAGTTACCCTTGGTCAAGCAGAATCATTAATCAGGTAAAGGAACAATTAAATGTCTTGTTTCTGCGTCATTATTTAGCATAAAGGGAAGGTTGTCGGAATCCATTGACAGCAGGTTGATTTTCGTAACATTATTTCGTAACATGCATCATGTATTCGTAGCATCTATTTTATTGCTTAAAAAACTGTCCACTGTTTCTTTCTTTCTTGTCTACATAAGTGTCTTGCTGACAATGAACCCGCTATGATATTTTTATGGTGTATATGGTAATTTGGATTAATTATGCTGGGAAATACATGTAAACCGGTACTTCTCAAACTTTCACTATTTGCGACCCAATATTCAATCATAATTTTCATTTCGCCCTCTCCCTCCATATAACTTTAACCTCTTAAAAGGCGCCGGCGTATATAAACGTCTTTCCGAAGTACGATTGTTTCTATGTCCTGCTACCCATAAAATTATTCCAAAGGCTTAGGAATGTAAATAAAAGTACATTGCAGTGTTTGCGAAGGATTTACTTATTCCAGAGGATTTGCTTATTTATTCTGTTTCTCTCCCCCTCCCTGCCCAATATATTACATTCACGTACCTAAGGGAAAAACGGGGCATCGCGTAATTTTCAATCGACAGTGAAGGGATTAATTATAAACCGTACACATTATCAAGATAAGAATTTTTTTTGTATATCATTTTATACATGGCAAGCCCATGGGGTCAGTGGTAATTATTAAGCTTGTTCTTAACTTAGTATTGTGAAATTAATTATAAAATGCATTGTGCAGTACAGATAGTTTTATAAAAGTATATTACATCAATGTGTGTTTTATTTTTTATTATATCACAATGCATTTCTCCTGTTTACATTCAGAAATTTAATATTTTTCTTTTTAAAAAAATCTTTTGTTTTTGTCTTTTTAATATGCTCACGCCCCTCTCGCAGAGTTATCACCCCCCCCTAGAGGGCGGCACCACACAATTTGAGATACAGAAATGCTGTTTTAAGTAATAAATATTTTAAGTAAATTATTTTTAAGTAACAGGATAAGTTATACTGTTACTTTGTGAAGATCCCCTTGAATCTCACTTTGAGAACGAGAATAATTTGGAGTCAGATAACAGCCAGTAGCCATTTTTATAAATAACTTTATTTGGTTATCTTTCCCAAATAGAATCAAAGACTTTTAATAACAAATAATTCAAATTAGCTATATGAGGTTTAAAAGGGACTTTCCTTTAAATTAACTTAAATATTTAATGATCCAATTAATTAACAATTAGAATATCGATCACGCAGAGATTACCACGATAAGAGATCCCAGAATTATATTCAATAATATTCCTATTGAACATTTAACTTTAATCTCACTCCTAATATAAAGCTTTAATGAGACTTTAAATATAAATCAATATTTACCACACTGAATCTCAACTCTTCCTGAGATTAATTTATCCACCTAGAAATCTTCAATAATAAATCTCTAACTTCACTATTATACCTTTCTGCTTCAATCTCTCTCTCCTACTGCTTTTTTACTTTACTATTCCGTTTGACTTAAATACTTTATCTAATCTGCATAACAAGGAATCCTGTCCTCTTTTTGGAGCTGATTGGAAATAGGTAGGGGAATTAAATTTCCCTAAAAAAGACGACTCAGAAGGTTAGTGATAAAATTCCGTTTAGGTTTGTCACAACTTTCTTTTCTAATTTTTAAATTGGAACATATTACAAAATTATTTTTATTTAAAGAATATACCAAGGTGTTACCAAGTACAAAGGTACATTGATACAAAAAGGCTCTCAGCTGCCGAAGAAGAAAATTTCACGTCAAGTGACGAATCAAAAGGCAGTTTAGTAATAAATCACTCTATGAATTTTGGGCAGTTGTGGATGCTGAATTTTCAGCACTAAAAGCAAAATTATCTCGTATACTATTTCCATTTCCAGATCTAGTTGAAAAATTAATTATCATATATATTGTGCAATCTGATACATTTCTAAGTATATCAGTGTAAATGTGCATATTATTTTATTATGTCAGAATGTATTGTTTTGCTTTCTTTTTGTAAATTATTTTCCAGATGATTTTTTATTTTAGACTTTTCGGTATGCTCGCGTCCCCGTCGTGGAATTATCCCGCCCGCCCAGGGGCTGCCCCCCTCTGTTTGATAACCACTAAGATGCTGTGATCAAATTATATACATATACATATATAAAAGAAAAGCGACCATTCATCATGGGATCATCAGAACCATTCAATTGCTACAGACCTGAAAATTGGCACACAAGCATGCTCCTTTTATTGAGTAGATATCCACTAAAAAGGGTTTTGTGGAAATCTGCTCCCAAGGGGTTACGAAGAGGAGCGCGTTATATATAAATTTTTCATTTTTTAAATATTAATTCTCTCTGCAGTCTTGAAATTTGGTAAATATGCTCCTTTTGTTGAGTAGAGATGGTCTACGAAAGGTTATGCGGAAATCAATTCCCAAGAAGGTTTACAGGGGCATACAAACAAAAGAAATTCCCGTCTTTGAACTTTTAAACTTACAGACTTTGAATTTCTATAAACAAGTTTCTCCTCTCTCTCTGTTGATTAGAGATCCACTAAGAACAGGTTTTATGGATATTGACTCCCACAAGAGTTACGATCCAGTGAGTGAAAGATTTAGTGCTCCATAACTTTGCACCATGAGGAACTACGTAATTTTAATCAGTGGTCAAGTGACGAGGACACCCCAGCTGATACCAAACCTCACAAACTTCTACACTGTACCAACGAACTTGAGCCTCTACAAATTTAATGTGTATCAACCCCTCTAATCGTGGGTAGTTTTCAGTTGCATTAAGGCTCGAACCCGCGATTTGGCAACGTTGACCATAAGTTCGCAACCATGACTATTTTGTTACCGTGGCCATTTTCTTACTTAAAGAAGGTCCTCGAATTATTGCGATTAAATTTCTAAGCATTTTCCTCTTACCGTGCGAAAATGTTTTAAATCAATCAAGTTCTTAAACACACGAACATCGTAAACTTCACTGCAAAGTTTCTCTTTAGAATTTGATGAAATATTTTCATCTCTTTAAAGCTGTTTTCGCCATATGTACGAGGGCATAAACTTATCGCAGAGCACATTTTTGGACAGAAAAAATATCTCAATTCTTATAAAAACTCGTGACGTTATAACGCATGCATTTTTGCTTATAATATAGTGTTTATAAAACTTCAAAATATTTAATTAATAATTAGTTTTTCCTTTTAACATGCAAGGGGATAGCTTATTTAACATTACGGTATAGGAGAAAAAAGTGAAATTCATTTTGTAAAAGAAAAAATGTGTCAACTTGGAGAAAAATGAGTAGTATGATAAAAATAAGTGATTCTCTATAGGATAACGAAGCCAGAAGATGATATTAAAGTTTGAGTACTTTCATATCTGAAAAAATATTCCGAATTGGGGTCCTATTCTTTAACATTAACCGAAGACAGCCTTAAAGTTTTAACTCCGCAATGTTATTTTAATGATCAAGTAATAGCAAATATTTAATACTATACCTATATAGGAAAATAGTATCCTTATCCAAGAAGTATACTAAAATAATCCTAATTTGTTTTTCTTCGGAATTGATTCCTGCCAATTACACATTTATTGCAGATTTATTAAATATTAAATCA
Source organism: Trichonephila clavipes (assembly GCA_019973935.1). Lineage (NCBI taxonomy): Eukaryota > Metazoa > Arthropoda > Arachnida > Araneae > Nephilidae > Trichonephila > Trichonephila clavipes. The sequence continues at coordinate 425,247 of BMAU01018473.1, read as the reverse complement.
ATTATCACACACAATTTACATAATCATCATTCATGGAATTTACAATTTTCCATATTTAACACTTACACAATTGTTACACAGTAATCATGGCTGCTGTTTATGCAACTGTTTAACAATGTGCCCATAGCTGATATTTATAAGATATTAATATGAATATACTAATAAATATAACTTTATACACAACACACACGTGTGCATGATGATGATAATATGTGATGTTTATGAGAGATCATATTCATCATAAATATGTGTATTTACACAAAAATAATTTCCATTTCATATATATTTCACTTGTGTGTGACCTAAAGCTTATCTAATTATTCACAAAATATTCTAATGTGTTTTACATAAATACGATTCTTGCTTATCAAAATTCCTTTCATGTCATAAGTTTGTATTCACTTGTTCATTTATGTATTTTAGTACATAGACAAATGATGAAGATACCAGTATAGTTTTTAATTTATCATTGCTACACAAAGTAATTATTCAGGAGGAGAGATATATGTTTAGCTATTCTCACTTCTTAAACATACTGGATACGAAATCTATCATTAATCAACCGACACGTTCCATTAAGACCTAGACTCACACCGATATCCGAATCAAACAAACTACTTCTGTTAATCACCGTGCATTTCTTGTAATCCCCACCCTTGTTTCGACATCACCTCTCCACTACTTCAAGGAATCACCCCCCAACCCATATTAATGAATGGAGAGGAATAATTAACTTTGTCCCCGGGATATGTTTGCTTCCTCCCATTCAAGCCTATCTAAAGCTTGGAATAAATATCACCGGATTAGGGGTTCACAAGACACATCGATTCCAAGATTCTTTAAGTTAAGCTCTCCCTCCTTGATAAGCCCAACGGAACAAACATCGCAATCATTTCCACAGGAAATGCATCCTCCACTATGCTGTAATCCAGTTCCATCAACTATTTCAACTTCAATGTTTCCTGTTACTGGGAAAGGGAAATCTTTATTGTATGTCTATTGTCTGGCTGTCATCGCTCTGTAAATAATCATAATGCATTCTGTCTGCATTATATAATTCAAGGAAAGGAGAGGAGGGTAGGGGAGGCTTATGGGAAAATGATCTTGCTTAACGGGCTAGGTCCGCAATTGAAATTTCCTTTTGTACGGAATGGAGAAATGACAAAGTGTTAGGCTTAAATGTACATTTTCGGATGGTGTGGTGTGCGAGATGGTTTATTGCGTTCTGGATTAGGTTCGGCGGGGCCGAAAAGTGTCGTTTCGTTCAGGGTTTAGGTGAGGATATTAAGGAATTGTATGTTATACAAACATGCGAACGGGGTTTAAGTTTGTAATAAATTGCTCTAATTTATAGCATTATTTTACTTTTGGCAACGTGTGTAAAACAAAGAGTGAGTTTAATATTGTTTTTCTTAGCGAAATCAGAGAATAAAGTTAGGGAAAATCAAAACTAGTCTGAAAATAATGCTGTAAATAATGCTTTAGGGTGCATCTAAAATTATTTAAGAAGTTTTTTTTCAGATTTTGCATGTCTGCCAGGAGATTATTAAAAGCTATCTCTTAAATCTAACGGAATATAATTTATTTTATAAACCTTTGGATATGCAGTTGGAAGTTATTAAAATTTATAAGTGAACAAAAAGTTTCGAGTAGATTATTTGAATAATAGATGTATCAGATAAAAAAGTAAGGCATGGATAAGAGAGTAATTAATACTTTTTAAAACCTTTTACGCATCAATTAACGGTGATTTTCCTTTTACTTTTCTTAGCCATCTTGATATTCATAGCTCTAACTATAGTATGTTTATAGTGTGTTAAATAAATAAACATTAAAACAGAATTAAGTAAACATTCGTAAATTGCAGCGCCATTTTCTCCTTCTTTTCCTTTTATAACTTTTGTACACAATCAAAACATTTTGCCCCTCGCGACAAGACACACATTTATTTTTAATCATTATTATAAAAAATAAATAAAATATGCACGATGACGTCACTGTTTAGGATGACTTCAGACTGCGGGTGAAATTCAAGCGTGCAACATCCTTCTCAACCCTGGTCAATCTCCAGGGAGATAACCAGTTGTAAAGTTTGGGTGATGGTGCACCCATTCTAGTACGAAGCCCACTAGCACAGACTTTCTCGTCGCAACCAACTCCTCCCCTCGTGTTCTTTTCCAGGTGTGTCGGGATATTATGTATCCTTGCAATTGGACAATTCTGATCATGGAAGAGTCTGGGATGCCATGCTCGGGGTGGAAGGGAAGCAATTGCAACAGATATTCCTTCAACCACTTGTTTTAATGTGTTGCATATCAATTAACAGTGAGTTTTCTTTTACTTCTATTAGACATAACTCTATCCATAGTATGTTTATAGCGTATTAATGTCTAACAGTTGTGAACTAATTTTGAATGAAATTTCCTTCTCTTGCATTCCATGCCTATTAGCACCCTCTTTGTTTAATTTCCTACTCTTGTATGTGTATATACAAGTGGAATCTGGTTCATGAGGCGACCCTGAAGCTCATGTCTTGATCCATCTGCGACAGGCTTAGACAAAAATTTTACATATTGTAGATCACTGTTTTGACTGGGAGAATCTCGCGAGAGTTGCAGTGTTTTCTCAATGATATATATATATATATATATATATATATATATATATATATATATATATATATATAGCCGTGATAAATAAAGAAAAGAAAAACAACAACCAAATACGTAAGAAGATCGGGTATTTTTCTGCATTTTTGATGGATTTAAGTATAGTTTATATATTTATAAGTTTTAATCAATAGTTAAAAAGTACTCAATTTCTTTTTAATGATATATTTCAAACAATTAATCAGTTTCCTCTAAAAAAATTAGCATTCTTTTTTCTGAATTATTGATTAATATTGAAGCCATTAAAACTTAATTCATTATGCAATTATTTCAATGACGTTGTTTTCGTGCAAAATCTACATGTCGTTGCTCCACAAATCCTGTCTTTTTTTCCCTAAGCTCTTTCTCTAAACTTTGCCAGGACCTCAATTCAGTACCGCTGATTTACCGTTTGGCCTCGAGGTACCCATTCAATCATGATGATGTCATTAATATCGATTAAAAACGATGAGCATCCCCTGTTCTTGATGTCACAGATCGACAAGAATTCTCATCATCTTCGGCAACCTCCCCATCTTTCGAAAATCATTTGTGCCATTAAAAATTTTGACTCTAGGAGGCGTGTAATTATCTCCAAATACCCCTTCAACATCTTAAAATATTCATTTGGAATTTCTTTTTATTTTCACAATGAATTTTAAATTCATGCGCAACTCGATTTTTACGTTTATCATGATCACGGCATAAGGATAAAACAAACTGAAATAGAGAGAGACAGACACAGAGACTTTCCCCCAACACTGGAAAAATCAAGGTCAACTATATTCCATTACCATTGCTTCGCACCAAACCTAACGACTTGGGCATGCGCAGTCCGAAAACTTTATCGCCAAAAATTGTATAATATATCTTTGAGCCATGCTGAAAACAACTGGAACACCAACCTAGCTATATATTGGTTTTAATCAGCATCAGGGCTCGTAACCACGATCACACAATAAATGAGATATTACGTTTTGTACATTGATTTCAAATTTGACATTAGACTTTCAAATGTATTCTTCTTTTAAAATTTAGATAAAATTAAAATTTGGAAAAGGAGTAATGATGTTGAGTATTAAGACATTTTAAACAGTTTTTCAAAATTTAAAAAGAAAAAAATGTTATAATGAACAAGTACTTTTAAATCAAGTGTTTACTAACGATTTGTGTTATTGTTGACAAATATGTAGCTTTAAACAAAAGTTTCAACAAAAACAAAACAAAAAATATTGGCAACATTGAAGAGCATGAACTGATTGGTCGGAAACACATGACTGTATTTATCACATGAGTATGACATCACATGATTCTATGAATCGATTGGCTGGGAAGACTTGATTGTAGTTATCATGTGACTGTGACGTCACATGAATCTAGTTCATTGGAGCACTACTGGTCATTGGAGCGCTCATCACAATCATCATTCAGTTACCGCGGTCACTTTCGCACCTGAAACTCATTACATTGACATGATGTGGAAGTTAGGAAATTTATTTGTTCGATAAGGTATTGCTGTAGACATTCGATCGTGGTTCAAAATCTGCAGTTCAAAAAATTTATATTGTTACTCGGCATGGCGTTATCAATTCTGACACATAAGGAAAGATATTTAAGAAAAGAACATCGATTTGAATCTGTTGATATGAAATTTATTATTATTTTTTCAATCTATTTAAATTTTTTCTGGAACAAATAAAATACAAATGTTTAGACAGTAACTAGCTCGGAATCCACATTAATATGTGCCTGTAATATTTGTTTTTTTAGCTCGTTCTTTTATTCTTATAATCTTGTAATGTTTGCAAGTCTCTGCAGGGGTAAAAAAAAAGAATTTTACTTTTTAGTCACTTGTTTTTCTGTCATATTTTCTTAGAACGAATTAAGAGAGAATTCAAAATTGTTTTTAAACATAAAAATAAATTTTAAAAAAAGTGCATAATAAATTGGTCAAAACTGTAAGATAAGAACAAAAGCTGATTCACATAAACAAGATTACGTTACAAAAGAAACGAAAAACAAGGGAAAATAAATGGCATTCGTAAAACGCGTGAAAAAAAAATCGTGAAGACTTTACTATTTGTTAATCTTTGTCGGAGCCTGGAGCTGAAACAAAATGACAGAAGAAAAATATATCTAGCGCCATCTATCGTAGCCCGCAGGTGTTTTTCTGACTTCAATTCTCAAAAAAGTGACTCGTTGTTTCTCGAAGGTAAAAATGAAAGAAAATATAAAGAGAGGGGGAGGAAAAGGGTGAAGAATGAAAAGACAAGATGACGTTTCTTCAGTTACATATTCGAACATTTCTATTTATAGAAAACCCTTTTATGGATCCTGTGTTTAAAGAGCATTCTGGAGACAAAAATTCAAAACCAGATGGTTCCTCAAGAATTCGATGAATATGTATGGAAAAGAAAAGCGCAATTTTTCTCCCCAGAGGGATTTTATTTTTTATTGTTTTTTTCTTTTTTTTTTCATTTTTGTTATCACTTAAAATTTCCAATTCCATCGCCTTAGGCACACTTTTTTCATAATATATTTTTTTCTGACTTGTTTAAATGTTCTGAATTTCCCTTACTGATTAAGCTTTGTTCAAGTCCCTGTGTTGGGCGATGTCTAAATTATGAATGACAGTTGCCTATAGCGTCCGTCGTCTTTCATGCGGCTGAATGTTCTCCAGCGGAACGCCTTTTCTTGGAGCATTTCAAAGAATTATGATAAATTGGAAAGTCTAGAAGGGACAAAAAAAAAGAGTGGTTTAGGCATGTTCGGAGGTCTGAAGGCGTAATTCGAAACAGTTTTGCATAATGTGAGGAAACATGTTTTTCCTGAAATCGGAAGTGTTAAAGAAAGACGAACTTATAATATAACTGCAAAAAGAAAGTTGCTGACAAATTCTTTTACGTGCTTAAGTACAAAACAAGTTAAAAGTTGTTACAGAAAACACACACACAATGATTTGAAAAGATACAGTTTGATAAAAATATAAAAGTAAATCTATTGAGGATTATTTCTTGAAGATAATAGAAATGTCTTTTTTATGCAAAGGTTTTCTGTTGGTGATGTGTTTAAAAAATATTCAGCATTTCGAGTAGTAAATCTGAATTTCAATTAATATAGAGCTTTTTATATATCTCTGTCTTTTCCAAACGTCTTTATATCTTGCCCATTTTTGTCAACTAAAACATTCGTATTCCCCTACGTTAAATTCATGAACGTAAAATTAAATATGTTTATATACAGTATACTTTCAAAAATATTGTATTTGAAAAGTTATTGGCTTTTCTCAAAAATATTGTACCAATGCTTTCCATCTTGAAAAATATTTTAATTTTTGATAATGTGGCATTTTGGAACTAAATATATATTGCAAAGTTGAATAATTTTATATGATTTTTAATAAAGCCGAATACACAAACATATCATACGTTTTAATAAAAAAATAATATTTAATTTCTATACTTTGGAGCTACTTACTTAATTACTTAAAAAATAAAACTATGTCGTACAAGATTTATGAAATTATTTATATAATAATTGCCACATTTATACGGTCATTTGTGCTTCAAGTAAATTATCGAATTAATTTTACTTTATAAATTAATTTTAAGAAAAATTTTTAAAAAGCACTGCTGCCAAGTCATGTTTCAACATGTTTTTATTGCATACTTACTAGCAAATTTACTTTCTCATGTATGCATTTTTTAAGTAATTTAAATCTAAGCAATCATGTACAACTCTTAAATGTTCTATTAAAATATTTCAGAAAAATGTGTATTTTTTATTTGTAGATGAATATTATATATACCATAAAGGGTTGCATTATTCGCAAAAATTTAATATTCAATATTCAATATGGACCATTTAGGCTTACCACATAATATCTGAACAGCAATTTATTTTATAGTAATGTAATAATGTGCAGTTACTAATAGAAAATATGCCCGCGTAATTCTGCAAGTAAATTGAATCAACGTAAGAGAATTTTATTACAAGACAGAAAAAAAAATTATTAATTCAACAACATTTCCATTGAAAGATATTGATCAATTTATCTTGTTTTTCATGGGTCTAATCATGTGTTTCATTTTTGGATTGTAAAACTGACGTTCTCTGTGAATATGATCGTGTCATATCGAAGAGAAAAACTCTTGACTCTATAATACTTTGATTGATTTGATTTGATTTAATATTAACGTCGCACTGTTCAGCTACACGAGGGCTTTTGGCGACGGACCACGTAATTTTGAACCATGGTCAAGTGACGTGGACGACACCTGAGCTGGCACCTCCTTCTCCTAACTACCACACCACACCAACGGGAGGACATTTCAGCTCTCGACAGATTTAACGTGCATCGCTGCCCTACACGGCGGGTCTTTAGTGGTACTGGGATCGAACACGTGACAAGGCAAGCCACGATCCGATACCTCTACCACTCGGCTACCGCGGCCACTTATAATACTTTGAAGAGGCATGGATAAAATAGCACTGAGGCAAGGGGGAGGGGCAATGAAAGAGTCAGGACACTGGATTTGAAAATGAAGAAGAGCTCAGATTAGATGAGAGTACTGTATTAGCTGCACGAAAAGGGGCGGAACTTAATTTAAATATAAGTAAATTTAGTGCCTGTGTAGAAATAGGAAATAAGTTATTTAAAGTTTAAAATATTAAAATAATCGAAAAATAAAATCAAAAGGATTAAGAAAAAAAGCTAAATTTACAGGTAATTGTGCCTAAATGAGAAGCAATCTTATGTTAATTACTATGGGAATTGTAAGAGTCAAGGAGAATTTTCCTTGTCCTCTTTATTTTATCATGGAACTCTGGAGTACGTTGTTTGAATATTTTCCTTCGAATTCTTTCGATGCCAACATGGAAAGCTGCTTCCAAGGAATTAAAACCTAAATTAAATAAAAATAAAATACAAAAATAATAATTCAAAATAAAACAAAATAAATAGAACAGAGCAAAACATAAACAAAACAAAGTGAAACAGAGCAAATCATAATAAATGAAACAGAACAAATAATAAGAATAAATAAAAGAGAACACAAAACATAAATAAGAATAAAAGAAACTGTACATAAAAAGAGCTTTATTTAATTTTTAAAAAAGTCAAATAAAATAAAAATTAGAAACCAAAAAAGAAAAAAATTAAAACAAAATAAAGAAACATAATTCCCCCTTCAGAAACAAAAGTTATTGAAATTTAATCAATGGTAGTATGGATAAGTTCATAGGCAGTGCAATTTTCTGTATATCTAAGAAGGATGCGTTTTCTTAATTATATAAAATGTACGTATTTATAGTTAAAAATAGTATTCATTTTAAAGGAATATATATATATATAAAACATATTATTTTCAAAAAAAGTGTTAATTTTTTTTAAAGAAAAGATATTAAGCAAAAATAAAATGCTGAAAGGAAGATAATTCAGTTGCTTAAATTGCTTTTTGTTAGATTAAGAATTCTGTGATATGTATAAAAGAAGTTAATAATTCTTTAAATTTAACGCCGATTTTTCTATTATATGCTGTATCCATGTTTGATTTCTGTGCTGATAGGGCTTTTACAAGAAAATGATTTCATCAATCATAATATTAAAAATAAGGATTTAAGAATAAATCCCAAGATTTTGTAGCTTACCAACAAACTTACTGTTTTGTTGTGTTTACGATTTATTCACTTCTTGATTCATACAAACTGAGTTGGTAGTTAGTAAACTCTCAGGAAATATTTCAATTACTTAAATTCTTGTCTCAAATTTTCCCAAGAAAAAAATATTCAGAACAGCAGTAATACGAGATAAAATTCAATTTATAAAGCTACTCGTTGATAAAATAACAAGAAATATACAGCGGAGTTTTACAAAATTAAATGGAAAGAAAATTGTTGACACACGCATGTTATACTAAAAGCTACATCATAATACTGAAAAATGAATTTATCAATTTATTAAATTCAGAATTATCAATAAATAATTTTGACACCAATTTTATAACCTTCAATGATCATATTTTTCATCTCAAAAACAACATCGGATAATACTACATTTCAAAAAATACTAAAAACCAGAGAGAGAGAGGATTTAGAAAAAAGCAATAACAAACCTCCAGACTTTTTTACGGGAAATTTCTCAGAAATCTTGACATTTTGATCGAGAAGCACAGTGCTTGTGCTTGTCAGAGGATTCTCGGAATATAATAAGATCCGCTAATTAAAATGCCAAACCCAGAAGAAAATTTAATATAAAAAATGAAAAATGCTGGGGGTCTATTCTTCATCCCCCGGCACTTGACACCCCTTCATAATTAAAATGGAAGGAATACCTACGCTGCCAAATTTGTTTTTCAGCGCTATTATCGCAGTGGTGATTTAGTATCGGTTATGTAATAGACCTCCGAGGTGTGGTATGTTTTTGTAATTGATATTTAATTACTAACTCTTAAAGAGGACACAAAATGCTAAGTTCTCTAATTCTTCCTTCTTTATAAAACTCTGTATGAAAATTCTTTCATATTTATTTAATACAACTAATCAAAGTTTTGAGATTTTCCTTAGACTTTTTCATTTCCAATGAAAATTGGAAATGGGTAGCCCAAATTTCCAAAGTTGGCATACAATTTCTCAAACAGTCGATTAAGTTTCAATTTTTATACAGACGTTTGTTGTCTATTAAGGATTTTAATTTTTTCTTAAATACGTATTGAACTGTTTTTTTCTCCAAAATTTGGATTTTAAAATTGTTATTAAAAGCAAAAATTAAATATTTAAAAAAAACTTTTTTATGAATTATAATTAAAATAAACTTTATGTACTTATAAATTTTTTAATTTTATCGAAATTTATTTTTAACAAATAAATAAGTAAACAAATAAATAAGTAAACAAATAAATTGTGCTTTTAGCTTAGAGACTATTTTACTTGTCTCTGTCATGTACTTCCATCTTCGAAAGAAAAACACGTATATGTGCATTTTATATAACAATTGAATGTTTGTTATATACATTCCTCTCTCTCTCTAATCCTCTCAAAATAGCTGCATAACAGCAGAGGCATACAAATGGCGTGGGAGCAGAGGCGCAGACAAGGGGAGGGGGTCCTAGGGGTCCGGACACCCCTTGATTTTTTTCCGATTAATTATAATTCTAGTATATAATACGTACAAATTAATTATTTGTTATTAATGATTAATTTTATTAATTAATGCTAATTATTTATTCAATAATTAGTTTTTTACTGTATTTTGTTCCCAAAAATCGACAAAATTTAAAGGAGCACGATACAAGAATGGTGAACTTTCGACCCCGGACCTCCCCCTGAAAAGTTTTTGTGTGCGCTACTGCGTGTGGGAGTGATGGTTTATACCTCTTCCTTCCTCAAAGACAAAGAAATTTTAAATTTTAGTGAAAATATTACTACTCAGTGCTATCATCTACAAGTTTTTTAAATATATAAAAGTATAATAAAGCCTTCTCTTTCCCATAAGAGACGTCAGTTTATGCCACTTTAAATCAGAAAGCATAATATAAATTTTCATATGATTTATTTTATTAGCTTTGCTACTTTTTGTGTGAGAGCATCACTATTCGCTACTCTTCCCACGAATGTAATGTACCCTTTATATGAATTTTTTATCATTAACTCTTAAATACATATTTCTGCCAATTGTCTACACATGCCCCCCACACACACTATTCCACTTTATTTTACTTAAAAACCTGAATGTGGGCATTTCCGTATGCACGTTGTTTGCCGTTTAAATTATTTAGTTATTTCCTATTTTTGAGTTTCCTTTAAAGGGGTGATTTTTCCGGTTGAAAAAATGTACTTCTTATCTCTCGTCAAGTAAGTTATCAATGTTTGAAGTAGCATTTGAGATTTTTTTTGGTTATTTGCAAGATTTTAGGAGATATCGTGTGTTGCCAAATGTACACACATCTTTTTCGACATAAATACCCAATATTGTTACATGTATTTTTTCCTTTATATTTTTTTTACTTAACCTATAACAGCATTCATATAATAAATGATTTTTTAAAACTTCAAACCATGCACTTAAGGGTTTATTTTTCAAAGATTTTATCTAGCATGTAGATATAAAATTCAGTGCACTTGATTATTTCAACCCACAAAATCAAACCATTACCTTGAAAAAATACAAATAAGCTTCTTTTATCTTGTAAATTCTTCAACACTTACATAAATTAAATAAATATTTATTTATTTGTCTAAATTCTAGCGTGCAGTTCTTCTTATAACTGATTTTTTTAAAAAAATATAAATGCTTAAAATTGTGGTTTTTGTAAATCGTAACAGCATTAAATGTTCCCTAGATTTTTTTATGCATACACGACACGCCTTCTTTCTTTCCTTTCAAAATAATACCCAATATTGTTACATGTATTTTTTCCTTTATATTTTTTTTACTTAACCTATAACAGCATTCATATAATAAATGATTTTTTAAAACTTCAAACCATGCACTTAAGGGTTTATTTTTCAAAGATTTTATCTAGCATGTAGATATAAAATTCAGTGCACTTGATTATTTCAACCCACAAAATCAAACCATTACCTTGAAAAAATACAAATAAGCTTCTTTTATCTTGTAAATTCTTCAACACTTACATAAATTAAATAAATATTTATTTATTTGTCTAAATTCTAGCGTGCAGTTCTTCTTATAACTGATTTTTTTTTAAAAATATAAATGCTTAAAATTGTGGTTTTTGTAAATCGTAACAGCATTAAATGTTCCCTAGATTTTTTTATGCATACACGACACGCCTTCTTTCTTTCCTTTCAAAATTGGTAGAAATGTTAATAAATCTTAATGATAAAGTAAGGTGGCTTTCTTTAATGATTTGTCAAGAGAAAATGAAGATGTTTCCAGCCAACATATATTCACTTCCGCTTCTGCCACTTCCGCTCCACATGCATTAAAAGGAACGATTCAGCTATTAGTTTCAGTTTATTTTCCGAGGTCCTTAAAAGGTTTATGAAAGCTCGGTTTCATTCCTTGGGAGCTGTAGTAATGCATTTTGATATATCTGACTTTTTGTGTTGTTTGCCAAGGCTAATGTATCTGGAATAACCTCGAAACATGTTTCATTGCACTATAAATAATGGAACATAAGAAAATGTTTTCTTACATTTCGATGATTTGATTTAAATAACGGCAATGGATTTGGAATAGAAAAAAAGCCGGTAAAGAAAGAAAAATGAAAAAGGAGACATTTCTCTTCCTTAAGTATTTTATTAACAATTCTAAAAGAATCAATTGTTCTAATCATTAAAAAGCAAAGTTCAAAAATTAAAGGAAAACTCATTATCTCGCCAAAATCCTAACTAGTGCAGCTGCTGTAAAAGTAAGAATAATATAGAGAACGATTTACATCGGAAAATTTATATATTTTTACCAAATTAATTGACCTTCATATGCACAAAAAGCACACATTATTAAAAGTCAGGCTCCTTAGGAATAACTCGCAATTTATTCTGGAGCTAACTCAGAAATCCAATCCATTTTTTAGCAGAAAACAATTAATACATTCGTATAAATTCATAATAGACTAGAATCTCCACAAATTTCGAGCACAGTAACTACAATTCCAATATTACAAATGAAATGCACATTCAATGTCTAATGTTTGACTCTTATGTTGCTTCCCTGTCTGGGAAGAACCTTCCAGAAACTTTTGCAGTTTTCTAGTCGTTTTTAATACCTTAGAAATTTCTAGACCTTTGTAAAAACGTTTACTTTTTTCGACAACTTTGCACACTTTCCAAAATTAGGTGATCGAATTTGTTGTTAATGTTTATATTATTATTGTTGAAAGAGCAATTTTTTTTCCTTATCTTCGAAACAACTTTTTCTCTCATGATAGTATTTTGGCAGAGATGCAAAGTCCGAAATCTCCCAAGCAACATTTTTATATCATTGCGAAATACTTCTAAATTACATTTTTGAAATAGAAGGGGAAGTCCTAACTAAAACATTTGACGAACATAATTGATTTAATACAGTTCTATACTGACTACTTCAGTGTTTCTCAAAGTTTCAGTATTCGCGACCGAATATTTAATTATAATTGTCATCGCCCCCCCCTCATACAATAAAAATGTATTGAATTGAATAATACTATACTTTGATGCTAAAACTACGATACCACTTTAACCACTTAAGGGCCACTAGCGTATCTAAGCGTCTCGCTCAGTCAAAACGTTAATTTCCCCGGACGTATATATACGTATTTCCGAAGTATGATCCTTTTTGTGCAATGCTATCCATAAAATTATATCGAAAGCTTTGGAATGCAATAAAATGACCTACATAATGTTTGTGAAGGCTTTACTTATTTAAGGTTATTTGCTTCCTTAGTCCTCCCCGCCCCCCAATACATCCCATACGCGCGACTACGTAGAAAAGAGTTGGCATTGGAAAGCGAATAGCAACACTTCTAATCTGCAGTTAAGGGATAACCGTACAAATTATCAAGATAAGAGTCACTTTTTGTATATAATTTTTTATGTATGACCATCCCATGGGGTCACTGGTAATTATTAAACTTGTTCTTATCCTAATATTGTTAAATTAATGATCAAATACATTGAGTGGCACTGGTTCATTTATAAATGTAAATTTTATTTTTTATTATGTCAGAATGCTTTGTTTGTTTTCTTTCAGTATATTAACATTTTTTTAAAATTAATTTGTTTTCGACTTTTCAATATGCTCGCGCTCCCCTTGTAGAGTTGTCACGCCCCCCCAAGGGGGAGGGGCGCCCCCCAGTTTGAGAAACGCTGGACTACTTTCATAGTTTTAATCTACACAATCTAAACTTTTTTGTATTAAATGTGCTTCCTTTGGAGTAGAATGTAAAAATACGAAACATATTATGATAAAATTTAAATAATATCGAATTCTCAACATCAAAAAAAAAAAAAAAAAAAAAGAATGCAATCAAATCATTTGGGAAAATAGCATATCACCTTTTCGAAGATATTTTTTTGTACACAGCACTATATTGTGTTGTGTTAAAACTATAAAAAATCGTTTACCCTGGGAATTCAGGTAAATAAGTCAAACATTAAATGACATTACTTTTTAAGAAGCATTTGAATTACTCAAGAAACCTTTGCGATTACATAAATTCTTCTGTATACGGAATATACAAGTATGGTGGAAAAATTAAAAAAAGTAATATATATATATATATATATATATATATATATATATATATATATATATATATAATTAATTGGAAGACATTAAAATATTAAATCTACCTAATTGTGGGGATTTCCTATTTAAATCTTTAATTCTGTTTCACGATTCATAATAATAAATTTTGAACACATTTTCAACATGCTTAAACATTTAAAAATTTACTCTATTAATTTTATTATTCATATTTTTATTATATTTCCTTTGATTAATAAAACACTTTAGAGCATTTTGTCAAAAGGTATGACGTCATTTAGGACAAAATCTCAACACAGCAAAAAATGCCAGTTTTCTACAAAGAGGGTAAACGAACCGTTTAAATGTAAGTCAGGTCTTCCATTTGCAAGCGTTATGGGGCGGGGTTCTTTCTTAATCAACCCACTGCTTTGTTGAGTACCCCTGGGAACCCCCTTCACTTTATTGTTTGAAAGAACTGAAAAAAGGCTAACGATTTCATGGCAAGAATTTATAAATATTCTTTTCTGGAATATCACAGCTGACATCTAACTCATAAATATACTCTTAATAGACTACACGTTTGAATAAGAATTTGGATGAACAATTTTTTAAAAAAATGAGAAACATAAGTACTATGTCATTCTAGATGGTTTTTGTGTTAAAATAATGATTATTTAATCACTAGCCATTTGCACGTTGCTTTGTTTTGCTGAAACGGTTCTTTGAATTTTTGAAACACTTAGCTGGTCAAATTTAATTTATATAAACGTATACACTTGAAAACACTGCTTTACTAAATCTTGCCAATGAGGAATATATAAATAAAAATTATATGGTTATTGTGTACCTTCTATTAAAAAAGTAATATTTTCATTTACATATACTATTATTTCAGCCAATTTAAAGTAATGTAATATATAAAGATATCAAAGTAAAAAAGAATATTGAATGCAAAGTGACTATAATTTAATGGAATATTTCAAATACGTGAGTATGCGTTTAACATCTAAATTAGAGTAAATCTGGACGATGTGAGATCATTCAGTTTGTTTCAACTTTTATTATGCAATGATTTACAGTTTTTTCTAGCTAAATAGTCAATTATTATTAAATTTGTTGATAAACGAAATTGTAAATATCTTTAAGGAAATGCTTTTATAACATTTCATATACAATGTTCGATAATACATTAGTTAAATGTACAACATATTCATAAGATATCAGTATTCCCCTTCTACGATTGTAATTGTAAATTGAAGCACATATAACAGTTAGAAATGATTCGGTAATATTAAAGTTCATATTATCAAATATATCTTTTAGATCACATGCTCCCAAAGGGGATTCTACGAACCCCTGGAGTTTCATGTGACTGCTGAAAGGTACGCGGAAAATTAAAATTAATTTTCGCGCGAGTGCGTGGACAACTTCTGGGAGCCCACGTAATTTATAATATAAAATAAAATATTTGTAACCCATTCATATTATTATTGTTAAAATAAACTAGTAATGATTTTTAAGTGTTAAAAAACTTAAAATAATAATTAAAAAATTTAGAATAAAATTTGTTAGAGTTAGGTTGATAAAATACAAGCAATGATAAGCGCCGCACAGTGGAAGTGGGCCGGATGAGGCCTTCCTTGTAGGCAGAGATGTGTTAAGGCATGGGGACAACTGGGCCAGAGCCTCCACCGCAACAGAGGCATCGCTCGTTATCAACGCAGTCTTAAGAAGATCCTATTTCAAATCATTTCAATGGTAAAGTGTTATTTCTGGTTGTATTCTCCGTAAAACTGAGAATTTCGGACTATATGTCAATTGGCTACATGTTACGACCGTCGCCCTGGTACAAGCTTGGCCAACCACTATATATCATCATTAATCATTCAGTCAAAATGTGGCAATTGGTCGAGCTGATTTGTGCAATTGTAATGCACATTGATTTGTTTTGGGTTCATAAGAATATTTGACAACGCATGCTATGTACTGTTTACTCTTAAGAGTCATAGATGGGGTCTACGTTTAATTTAAAAGTTATAATTTAAAAAAATACTTCAAATACTACAATGTTTTACTTACACTTTTTTTACGTCAACACACATTTAACCTTCAGAACATCAAAGTTGAATTTATAATTTTCTGCTACACGTTGAAATAGATTTATTTCCCGTGAGAGTTCCTGGCGCCAAATGTGTGCTCGAAAAAAAGGTCCATAGACACAGTAGGTTTGGAAATTTCTTTTTTGGATACATGTTAAATATATATCTCCAATGTGTGCTTGTTGATCTTATCTTCCACTATTTCATAGTATAAAATTATATTAAGAAATCATTTAAACTTATATATTTTACTATTGACTTGTAATTCTAAAAGATATTCAAAGAAATAAAAAAATATTTTTATTTTCGAAACCAATAGTCTTAGTATTTTTCATTTCAAAAGCGCCCATAAACGCGAAAGAAAAAAAAGTTTAAGTACATATAATTTCCTTTATTCCTAACACCGTTGCCACATGTGGATAACTAAAACTTATTTCTGCTTTCTGAATAAAACATGCCTGAACAATTTACAAGCCAACCGCATTCCTGATTTTGTTTACAGAGTAACAGCGCTTCATAAACGTTGTAAACAGCGCACTCTAAGCGTCAGTTTTATATTGCGCATGAAAGAATTTGGTTAAGAACAGACTTGTAGCGTAGACACTGGACTTTTAGATCCACGGTTGTCCAGAAATGCTATAAATACCTTTAAAGCCGGGTAAGGAATTTACGAGCAGGTCGCGACCAACTACAGATTATGTTCTACGAGCCAGTTGCCCGTTTTACCTAGATGCCCGTAAAAGGGGCATAAACAGCAAATTTATGGTTGTAAAGGGAAAAGATGGGTTGCAGAAGGGGAAAAAAAGGGAAATTTCGTACAAAGAGGGAAACTAGATCGATCAATGAAGAAGTGATCTAAGAACTTGCCGGGTTCAATAGAGTTACGCTGTTAAGACTTTGGCCCGTATTTACGTGACGTATTTTATCCAGTCTTGTTTTTTTGTTTTGTTCGTAGTCGTAGATTCTGAAAAAATTTAGAATGATTTCACCTCTCTTATTTCGGGGAATGGGGGTATTTGCAGGCATTCTGAAGTAATCATTTCGAATCGAATGAAAGTTTTGTTGAAAAAGGAATTTAGATTGGAAATGGAAGGGTTAACAGCTTTCTTGTTTAAATATTTTAATCATAATTCACTGATATATAAGTGTGGTTTTCAGCCCTTTTTATGTATGTTAGAGTTGCCTTTTATTTGGAAAAGATATAGTTATTCAAATTATTTCAACTCCTCCTTGTTAAAAATATTAAAAAATACTCAAATATTATATAAAGTACAGAGTGAATCAAATAAAGTTATTGATAAAAAACTGATTAATAATATATTCTCCATTTTCCTTTCTATATAGGATGTATAGCCTTAATATTTGTTTGTTACCATTTGCTCATTAATTAAATTTTATTCCAATAAAAATAGTATAGTTAAAAAAGACATTCTCAGAAATTAGGCCATTCCAGATGGGATTCCAACCCACAACTTAAGTTCAGAGTGCTATCCACAGGGACGCAATGAATGATTTTTCTTTCCATTTTTGCTGTTGGGCTATTATTTTTGTTTGTTACTATTTGTGCCTTTTTAATTGAATGAATGAATAAATATTTGAAAAAAACTGTATTAACTTCAAGCTCATTCTCCTAAAGTTTAAAAAAAATATATTTGAACTTGAATGGATGCATAAAAAAACACACACACACAGAGTTTATTAATCATTGCAAATTTGAACAAGATATATATATGTAGGAAGAGAGTGAACTAATAGTAAGAAATAAAAAAAACCAAGCAAAATATTAGCAATCAAAAACAAATGTTAAACGACAAATGTTATTTTAAACTATTTCTTTAAATGTATAAGAGCTTTAATGACTTCTTAAAGCAATTAATTATTTGCAAATAACGTTTGAAAAACGTTATGTACTGAAGCAATTATAATAAATATTTATTAAGTCTAGAATATATAAAGCTATTTCTTAGATACAAATACTTCAAGATCTTTTGAAACGCAGAAAACATATAGAGATATACGCCTATTATTAACTTCTTTATAATATCAGGTTAGTTTCTGTTTTCTTATAACTAAGAACCTTAACAATTCATTATGCAGTGAACTAAGCAATATAATACGTATTATTTACAACTACGAGTAAGAATCCATATTATCTACAGCACCTATGACCGTATGGTCATACTCGTCAACATCATTGTCCATTGTTAACTCAATTATTATCACACAGAATTTTCTAGGCAATATTTTACAAAACCATCTACCATAAACAAACTTTAAAACTAACCTCCAGCCAGTCATGAATTGCAGAGCACAAAGAAGACCACGAGTTGCAGAATTTTTGGTAGAGTAAACTTGGTTTGGCAGAAAACGTTAAAAATGGGTTATAAAACGGTAATTAACTAAGCGCACAGTTGTCTGCAACAGCTCCCAACAGTACAATGCGCGGGCACAATTAAACACATGACTGCTCGGAAAGTTATATTGCGCTTGGAAATTACCGCCACAGAAGCGGCTAATTACAAGTCCTCTCCCATTTATGTCGACTTGGCCAGCTCCGGATGGCTATTGCATCTTGCAATCTTTGAATGCCTTGTCAACCTGTATCTACCGTTGCAGGCAGGGGTGGCGTGGTGGCGTCCGACATAACTAGCTCCAGCCCCTCTCCGCCCTATTATATCTCTTCGGCAAGACCAGCGCCAGCTGTTATGTGTGTATGCAAACCAAAAGCGTCAGAGACTTCAATTACTTCTGTCGGACGATTCGTAAGGGGTGGGGATGACGGTAGAAGGGGGAGAGCTTGATGCGGACAAAAGGTAGGCGCCATTCCGGTCTGTAGAGAGCCTTTTGATCAAAGAATGCATATACCTTTTGGGAGTTTGGGTTTCGCTTTGAATGTGACGTCATTCAGATGGAAATCACCGAACTACCTTTTCCGGTGAGGGGGGCGGGATGGGCAT
The DNA here is from genome assembly GCA_019973935.1 of Trichonephila clavipes. Lineage (NCBI taxonomy): Eukaryota > Metazoa > Arthropoda > Arachnida > Araneae > Nephilidae > Trichonephila > Trichonephila clavipes. Next base: position 406,352 of record BMAU01018473.1, on the reverse strand, counting down.
TCATGGGTCTTGAGGGTTTAGGATAGGACAGAGGACTTTTAGTGGGAGGACGATAAGGAACTGTTCGTTATCGTAGCGAATTGCCATTGTTGAAACTTTTGTTTCTGTGCCAAGTTATGTTTTAAGTTTTCTCTTTTCATCCAGCGATTTTTCGGCTTTTGCCATCTTTAGGCACTCAGTGACAATGGTTGTGTTGATAGTTTTGTGGAAGGGAAGTTTATAGAGAATTAATTTTATGAAGGCTTAGATGATTATTCGTTATAACGTTTAACTGTATTTAATTTATTATTAAAGAACAATATAAAACTACATTGAAATGCCTTTGATATGCAATGAATGTTTACAAAAAAAAGATTCTTTCGAAAAAAACATATTCTCTTATTTAATTCCTACTATTAGTTCACAATTTCCCTATATATTGTTCAAAATTTCAATCGTTAATAAAATACATTTTAAAGCGCTCAAATGAGCTGAAATTTTATATATACGATTATTTTGGATGACAATACGGTGATTTAATTATTATTAATAAACATTAATTGATTAAAACTAACTATTCAAAAAACTACATATACAGCCATGTTGGGATCCTTTTTGTCGATTTAGCGACCATTTTGGCGACTTGTGTCAACATTTTAAAAGGGGTTTTTTTCTAAAATTTTAAAGCGCTCAAACACATTTTTGAGCTGAAGTTTTCTATACACTATTGTCTTAGGTAACAATACGATGATTTAATTGTAATTAATTAAAATTAGTTGAGTGAAACTAGTTATTGAAGGAATTACAAATAGCTTCATTTTTATTGACTTGGTCAAAACTTTAAAATATTTCATATACTCGATACATTTTATGTACACGATTGTTTTGAATGGCAATACGATACATTAATAATAATTAATAAGAATTAGGTGCCACTTAATGTTGTAATTCTGTCATATGTACATACATATTGATATCAATCGTAATTATTTAAAAAAATGTAACTAAATAACATTTTTGTTTGTTAACCTAAGTAGGAATTGACTTTAATTTTTTATATTGCTTGTTTCAACTGAAATATAGTATTTGCATCCTTGAAATTCATCTCATTAATTGTAAAAAGATGTGGATGACTGTTAAAAAATAATTATTCAAAATTAATTTTCAGATCGGGTGTTACTGAATGCCTGAAATATTATTTCTGGCAGTTTAATTGTCTCTCAATACATACAAGAAATTATACAAACTTATAAAATTATAATCGAATTATAAATATATAAATGAGCCAGTCACATTAACAAATAAGACATGACCTCAAATATATGATTTAATTAAGGTATTGATTTTCATTATAATATTTTCTTACTAATTTTACAAGAAAAGGTTCCACAAAACAGGAGCAAATAAAGGAAATACCAGGGCTCATTGTCAGTCATCTTACCCTTTGTAACTTTTCAAAATTGAAGAGAATAACTTATTTTTTCACTGACTTATTTACTGTGAACCGTTCATGTAAAAGAGAAAATCGGAAAACTTTGGATATTCAACAAGTAAAAACCTAAGCCTAACCCCTCCTCCAAAAGAAACTTCCTCATACACCCTTCTGATTTATAAATTCCGTTAATTAAGTTTTAATTCTATTTATATAGCTACTAGTATATTAGTTACTTTTACTTTCGATAAACATTTTGAAACACTTCCAATGTGCATAAATTTTCATCCGCTATTTAGTAATTTAGTATAATCCTTCTGGAAATTTATTTTTAAAATACTATTCTCAGAAATTTTCCAAGGACAACACGACAACCTACAAGAATCCCGCCTTAAAACGTATCATTATTTACACTCAGATATATCCACAACTGAACATGTTTATCGCCGAATATGAAATCTAAAAATTTCGTAAACATTACATTCCCTCTTAAATAACTCCAGAAACTAAGTTATCGCATTTACACTCATCGTTCTTCGGAGACGTAATCTCCACTAGTAGAGACTGTCCTTTTAAAATTCACCATTAAACTCATCCCACAAGTCATTTTCCAGCACATACCAACGCTGTATAATTCAACACGCTTTCACTATATGCTTCACACATGCAACACTCTACTTATCCCAACTATACTCTGGAAAGTTTGGTTTAACCATCTTATTTAATATTCTAAATGTTTGAAAGTATACTCATTAAAGAAGGTTCTATAGAGTATTCTTAAACGCATACACATTAACTCCTTATTAAAAGTGCGAATTACCATACGACGATATTAAAATAACTTACAAGAATACTAATACGCTTACGATAATATCTTTTTTTACTTTTCTAAATAAAATTAACGAAGGTATTTATATTTGCTTTGAATTTTATTTAATGCCATATCTCTGATATTATTTAAGTGAAGGAGATACTTTTTCATTATATTCGTGCCAGCGTAAAGACTCGCCAGATCGTTGGCGAACATTATTTTTTTTTATTATTCTTTTAACTTATGGGTCCAATTTATAATCCAGAAATACAATATAGCAAGCAATTTAAACTAAAAAAAATAAGATAAATTTTTATAATCATGATATTTAGAATTACTGTTTAGATATGCGGTATTTATAAATTCTTCTAATTTGAATTTGTAGAAAACTTGGTTGAATGTATATATTTCCATTCTGTGTTATAATATTGGACAAAATACTACATGTACACTATTAAAATTCGTAGGCAAACAAACGTATCTATCAATCTATTGTGTCTATCTTTTCACGAACCGCACGGCACGGAAAACATGCCGAAGGTATCAAAAGATCGGGAATGATCCGAAGAAGTCGTTTTGACCATTTATATCTCGATATTGCAATTAGTTTAAAAGATAGTAATTAAAAACATCCAACTCAATATTCAGCTGCATTGCTGTATAACAACGTTATTGTTATAAAAATAACGTAAGTTGGTTTCGAAATTCGATTTTAAGCCAAACTGGTTCTGCATAGTTACAACAATGCAGACGAATTGTGCTTTTAATAGTTTTAATTAATATCTATTCAAATAAATTAAATGGTCAAAATGGATTCCTCGGATCATTTCCCATCTTTTGAAATCTTTTGCGCGTTTTTGCGCTGACCGTTTCGTGCAAAAGTAGCCTTACATGAATAGATACGTTTGCTTACGTATGAATTTTAGAACACGCATCCAAAGATAAGCAGTCGTTTCAATAGATGACTGTAAGAATGTTTTGATTCATTATTTAACAAAAATGGATATAAATCAATATAGAGTTGCATTGTTTTTTTATTATTCATTACAAAATTAAATATTTAATTAAAAAATAGGTAGATTGTCTATTTTATTGTGAATAAAACTGGATTAGCTTTGTAAATTATTAATCGAAAATGGAAATTTCGAAGGAAAAAAAATCTTATGCCGGGGAAAAAAGAGTTTTATACTTGAAAAAGACCGTACCCACAACGCCGGGCTGAACAAAGGGGTTGAAATGGAAAAAGCAAACTGACAAGAGAAAAGCCTGTCTGGCAAAAAAGGATGTGGAAGAAATTTCGGAAAAGGGAATTTAAATGACAAAAATATAGAAATCACTCACATTGCGCATGACACACACCTTGAACTGCTGGCGACCAGAGAGAAGAGGAAAATTTCCATGGAACTTATACCCATGAAAAAAGCCCGTGCAACGCTGGGCTAAATGGAGAGTAACCAGAACCATACTACGGGGTGAAGAGGTGGAAGAAACTTCAAAAAAGTGAATTTTAATGATATTAATACAGAAATCACACAGATACCAGGAAGTGATAACACTGAGAGGGAAAGAGAAAATGTCCAAGGCGAAAAGCTATACACCTAAAGAAGCCCGTGCAACTCCGGGCCATGCAGCTAGTTTTAGAATAAAATCCAACCTTTAACACACACTTTTCCATTGTTCTGTATTCAACAACCGTAATAACACTCATTATAACAAAAAATACAATTTAGAGAGGGAAAAGAAATTGCTCAAATGTAATAAATTATCAGCATATAAAAACATGCAAGCCAAAATGCTAAGCCCCTGCAAAGATGAGACAAAGAAACGCCAACGTTTCCAAATAGTGAGATTAGATGCAGCTGGTAGTCAGATACCATTAAGAGATTATTTTACTCAAAATTATCTGATTTATATTACATACACATATACAAATGTGCAAATGTTTATAGTGAGTAAATGTGAGATAAATGCTTAAGAAGAATTATTTGACAAAAAAATAAAGTACGAAAAGTAAATCAAGAATTGAAAACGAAGCAAATTATGCTCTAAGAGCTGATTTCAAATGAAAATATGGTTCCAAGGAAAACACATTAAGATTTGAAAATTTTTAATTCTTCTCAGCTATATTTTTCCTTTAAAAATCTATATTTCTGGTATAAATAAGAAAATTCCTCTAAAACTAGAAAAAATGTACATGCTTATTTTATTTAGCTAGATCAGGGTTTCTAAAACTGTGGTGTGCGCCCCCAGGGTGCGTGATAAAGCTACAGGGAGGTCGCGAGCATATCGAAAAGTCAAAAATAAAACATTATTTTAAGATAATATTAACTTACTGAAAAGAAACAAAATACATTCTGGCATTATAAAAAAATACACATTTACGCTGATATAGATTACACTTATAAATATATCAGAAGTGCGCAATATTTTTGATAATTAATTTAACAGTACGAAGTTAAGAACCAGTTGAATAGTTACCAGTGACTCCCATGGGCTTGTCATATATAAAATTATATACAAAATTTAATACATATCTTGATAACTTATACGATTTATAATTAAATTCGTATTGTGTAACTTTAGAGTCAAAGAACCTTCTTATTGAATGCAATACATTGTTATTGTTTGGAAGGTGGATCGATGAAAATTATGATTGAAAATTGGGTCGCAAATATTGAAAGCTTGAAAAGTTTTAACTAGATGGTAAGGACTCCAAATTCTGATAAATAATACAGAATGTATTCAGAATATATATATATATATAAAAGGGTGTTTTTTTAGAGGTATAGAACTTTAAATTGCAATAAAACAACGATGTAATATTCGATTGACATGAATTTTTTTTATTCGAAAGATAATCTTGTGGCATTACATTTTAAATATGATTTCTGGCATATGACTGCCACGGTTGGCTCGGATGTAGTCCAATCTGGACGTCCAATTTTCGATGACTTTTTCCAACATTTGTGGCCGTATATCGCCAATAACACGGCGAATGTTGTCTTCCAAATGGTCAAGCGTTTGTGGCTTATTCACATAGACCAATGACTTTACATAGCCCCACAGAAAATGGTCTAGCGGTGTTAAATCACAAGAACTTTGAGGCCAATTCACAGGTCCAAAACGTGAAATTAGGCGGTCACCAAACGTGTCTTTCAATAAATCGATTGTGGCACGAGCTGTGTGGCATGTTGCTCCGTCTTGTTGGAACCACAGCTCCTGGACATCATGATTGTTCAATTCAGGAATGAAAAAGTTAGTAATCATGGCTCTATACCGATCACCATTGACTGTAACGTTGTGGCCTTCAACGTTTTTGAAGAAGTACGGACCAATGATTCCACCAGCCCATAAAGCGCACCAAACAGTCAGTTTTCCTGGATGTAACGGTGTTTCGACATACACTTGTGGATTAGCTTCACTCCAAATGCGGCAGTTTTGTTTGTTGACGTAGCCATTCAACCAGAAGTGCGCTTCATCGCTAAACAAAATTCGCTTATGAAAATCGGGAACAACGGCCATCTCGTTTTGGGCCCATTCTACGAATCTACGCCTTGCTTGATCATATTTAAAATGTAATGCCACAAGATTATCTTTCGAATAAAAAAAATTCATGTCAATCGAATAGTACATCGTTGTTTTATTGCAATTTAAAATTCTATACCTCTAAAAAAAAACAGAATTTAGATTGAATAATGATAAGAATTTAGATTTAATAATTGAAGAAATATATAGAGGATTACCTCATTTTGAGAATTTTATGTTAATAATTAGGGTCATCATTTACCACCGGAAATTCCCAAATCGAGTCACAGATTCAAATCCAGATTTCCCCAATAACAGTCAAAACAAAAGATATAGAATGAAAAATTAGACATTGGATCACAATAAAAGTCAAAATATTGACGTGACGAGGTGAATAATTCAGTCGAATTACGTACTAGCTAAATTTTAGTGACATTTTATCAGAGAATTATTACTATTGCAGTAGTAACAATGATACGTATCAATAAAAAAACTTTAAGACGAATGCGCTAGAGTATAACATTAATTTCTACTTATAATCCGTAAATTTTCTTTCTGCTCAGTTGTATGAACTACTAGGTGTTACCTACTATATCTGCTGGTTATTTTTCAATATTGTATGAGTATGTATACACTTTTTCAGTTATTAATATCCAAGTCCTAGTAATATCTTTTGATAGTACTCAAAGCATTTTCACAGTCTTTATGTTTTGGTTTTAAAAAGATGGAACTTGACTTTCTAAGCGGAAGTATATTTATTTAAATTTTACGTCCTCGTAACCGCTCCTCACGTGTAAGTCGACTTTTCTAAGACTATCAATAAAAATAACATGTCTGCCACATTTATTCTGTAGGACTAATAATTCACAAATGAAAATTGTTTACCTGTAACAACTCCAGAATTCCTTTAGAGTCGATTTGGGTAAAACCCTCTCTTAGCGAATTTTTACTCAATCAAAGAGAAACATGACTACTAAATTTAAAATTTGTACGTCTGGTTATTCGGTTTATCGAAGTTCGGGGATGAATGAGTTCTTTTTTTCTTGTATACAAGTATACTATTTACTCTGCAGCTTAAATCAAGTTGAATGGTTTAACTTTTTGAGGCTTTTATTTATTTTGCTTTAAATTCTTTAAAGATTCTGCTAAATATCCATTTACTAAAAACAAATTTATATTTTTTATGGGTGAAGTAATTTCGAAAACTTTCAGATCCACAAAAGAGGGAGATAAGGAGACAAAAAAATATATCTTCAGAGAACAGTTTATATATCCTCAGTAGCTGATAAATTCCAAATCAATCTCTCCTCTGGTACGGGATACAAATTACTGAGTCCCGACGCATATTCACGCAAAGCTGCTTTTAACACGTCGTCCTCTGTTCCAGCTTAGTAAGGATAGATGGTGGAATATTCGTCAAGTGCAACTCGGCAACCGCATCTCATCCCCTGCTTCGATCTCTCTCCCAAAGTAATCGCCCCAGGAGTGCAGTTCGACCCACCTTTGCCTTCATTTATTTCAGTTTTAGGCCCCTTTTTCTGCACCCTTGACTATGGAAACCACTTTCACCAATCAGCCCCAGCACTGACAGAGCATCCAAGGAGGAGAGGAGAAAAATAGCGATGCAGAGAGGTACGAAGTAGGGCAGCGGGTCCTCTCCTTTTATGTGGGGTGATGAACTGCAGCCGCCCGCCATAGCAATTGCTTTTTATTGGTTGAAAGGGGAGTTTGAAAGAATTCAGAGTGAATGCCAACGCCAGAACCGAAATAAAATCACTGAAAAAGGTTTCGGATGCTTTTTGTGCATCAAACAGGCCAATATTGAAAGTTTTCTTGCTTGAAGGAGTTTCAAGTAAGTTTTTTTCCTTCACCATTTAACCAGTTCAGAGAAATTTAAAAATAAGAATTTTAGAAAGAAATCTATTGAGTAATACGTTAAATTAAAAAAAAAAGTATTTTAAAATATTTAGATCGTTTCATAGGACATACCTATCTATTTAACAAGTAATAGAAAAATTTTAAAAGAAACAAAACACACTAATAGTCATCATTTTTTGCTGTATTATATAGCTTCTGAGATCAACTACTGAAATATGCTCTAAATTCGATTAAAACAAATTATGTAAGTTTATTTCTTGTGCATTAAAACTAAACAGAGGCCCTAAAAGTAGTTTTATCCAAATTTGAATCAAATTTTACATAAACAGGCTAAGGATAAAACATATTTGAAACTTATAAAATAAATCTGGATTATCTTTTGTTCTTTTAAAGATCGTTTTCTCATGACATACTAACAGGAATATTTTTAAGGTGTTGAAAAAATAATAAACACAAAAATGAGCAAAATTCATTAAAAAAATAGATGATCTCTCTTATGTATAGCATTCCTACTGATTAAATTCCATGAAAAAAATTAAAATGAACATATATTTCCTTTATATTTACTTTTAATTAGTATTAACCTCAAACAGGTAATAATAAACATAAAAAACTGAAAAAACTAATAATATGTTACTTTAAAATAAATTAATGTATTTTTTTTGTTTTGGCAAATGATGAAAAATGATAAAACATTTCTAATTAATATGTTCACATGCTCAACAAAAAAAGTGATTTTAATGCTAATACAAAATAATGCTAGGAATTACTAAGTGATTTCAAGCTGTACTGTTTCCCAACATCAAATTCTTACTTAGATAAATCTCATTAAAACTATCCTTAAATAAATAATTTCATCAAATATAAAAATCTCACTCAGTAAACTTCTTTAAAACAAAAAGCTTGTTTTTTTCTTTCTCTCTACATATATACACTAGCCGTTACCCACCCGCTTCACTGGGTATTTCACGATGTTGTATATATGTATACTGTTTACATATATATTAATTATTGATATCTAGCATTAAGACGTCGATTGTATTGAAAAATATATTTATAGCTGTTACGCTCTCACCCCTTGATATAAAAAGAACATAAATTATAATATCTAATATTTCTATTTATATCTAAAATAGAAGTAGAAAGATATTTTTTTCGCTCACTAAACCTAATAATCAAGTGGATTTCCACCAAAGCAACTTTCAGTGGATCTCTACTCCCTAAAATAAACATGCGTGCTAAATTTCAAGTCTAAATCTAACAGAGCAAAAACGGAATTTTTATCATCAATACCTCGTTGACAGCATTCTTAGCGGATTCCAATTCAACAAAAAAAAGAAGCATGCAAACAAAAATTTACTAGTATAGTCTTAGCAGTTCAAAAGCGGGAATTTTGTCTATCAATACGCCCCAATATTTCTCCCCGGAGTTGATTTCCGTAAAATCCATTCTTAGTGGAACTCTATTCAACTATATAAAGAAAAGTGCTCAACAAATTTCAAGTAAATGAGTTAAATTCAAAAACAGGAATTTTTCTATAACACGCCTTAATCCCTCGCAACCTCACTCCTTTGGGGGTCCGTTTTCGCAAAAATCTTTGTTAAAGGAACTTTATTCGATGAACGGAACATACCTTCTAATTTTCAAGCAGGTGATTCTATTAGTTGAAACGCGGAAATATTTACCTATTACGCCCCTGAATCCACCTCAGTGACCCTTAGGGATCAATTTGGCCTAAAACTATTTTGTAGCGGATCTCTACACCATGAAAGGAATTCGCTTACGAAATTTTAAGACTGTACGACTAATAGTTTAAAAATGGAAATAATTATCTATAACGCACCTTAAGGCCCCGCAACGCCACTAAGGAAACGATTTTCACAAAACCCATCTTATGACAGTTCAGTACACAGTGAATGGAATTTGCTTACTCAATTTCAAGATTTTACGTCTAATAGTTTAAAAAAGGAATTAATTGCCTATAACGCACCTTAATTCTCCACAACGCCACTTGGGGTCGATTTTCACAAAACCTATTCTGTAGGGGATCTGTATTCTATGAAAGGAATCCACTTATCAAATTTCAAGACTGTACGTCTAATCTTTTAAAAATGGAAATAATTATCTATAACGCCCCTTAAGCCCCCGCAACGCCACTTAGGAAATGATTTTCACAAAACCCATCTCGTAGCGGATCTCTGCTTAATTAATGGAATCAGCTTACTAAATTTCGAGATTTTACGTCTAATAGTTTAAAAAAGGAGTTAATTGCCTATAACGCCAGTTGGGAGTCGATTTTGACAAAACCCATTTTGCAGCGGATCTGTACTCTATTAAAAGAATCCGCTTACCGAATTTCAAGACTGTACGTCTAATAGTTTAAAAATGGAAATAATTATGTGTAACTCCCCTTAGGCGCCCTGAACGCCCCTTGGTGGTCGATTTTTGTAAAAATCATTATGTAGGAAATATCTACTTTATGAAAGAAAAATCTGTGTACCAAGTTTCACGACTGTAGATCTAATAGTTTGGTAATGGAAATAATTATCTATAACGCCCCTTAAATCCCCGTAACGCCCCTTGGGATTCGAACTTTGCAAAATCCGTTCTTAGCTGACGTCTATTCCATGATGGGAACCTACCTACCAAATTTCAATTCTGTAGGTTTAATAGTTTCGGAGATATTGTGATTAGTCAGTGAGTCAGTCAGTGAGTGAGTGATTGAGTCGCTTTTCTCCTTTATATATATAGATATATATGAATTGATGTAGAGTATAATATACAAGTAAAAACACATGAAATAATAAAAACGAAATACAAAGTACACACAAAATATATTAAGTACTTAAAAGAATGAAAAGGAGTACACAAACAAAAACAGAAAAAGGAATCCAGTGAATCAAAAAGAAATTTCAGACTTAGGGCCAAATAAGTGGTGTTAAATTAATTTGGTTAGCACCAACCTTCCATCCATGTGATTCGGTAGATGAAAAAATCCAAATAGAATATAAAAAGAATAAAATCTAAAACGAAAAAGAATAAATTGAGGAAAACATTCCCAAATGAATAGATGGGGAATTAACTCATTTAAATATAAGCTTTCCAAAGTTATATTCAATTGTTCGAAAATTTGTCTTCATTGAAGAGTCTCAAAAGTGCACTTTGTGGAGTAAACAGAAACAATATTAAATGTCATAAGAAATGAAAGTGTGATATATTTGCAATATTTGTTACTTAGAGAGAGAGAAAGAGAGAGAGAGAGGAGCGATTATTCGTTTTAGAAAAAAAAGCTGGTCCGAGATTAAATGTTATTAAGGTTTTATATCTTGATACACATAGCTTATGGTGCTTACACTGCTACTATTGTTACTAATGCCCCTTGATCAAGCTGTATCCAATCGAGGATCACCAATTTCATCATGGCAAAAGGATGGTTTCTACACCCATCGTTAGCCACAACTTTAAGTACCACAGAGGTGACAGTACAATTTGGTTCAATTTTCACTCTGGGGATGGTCAGGGGCCTACCACCTGTCTTCCTCTTCCACCAACCTCACGAAAGAAATTGTGAATCGGAAAATATTTAGAATGCCCCGCGTGCCTCAAAGGCACTATACATTTACAAAAACCAATACCTTCTCCGGGATAAGAACATAGAACTTACAGCACAGCAATATGCATCACTAACCACCATACCTGATCGGCTATTGTTACAAAATATACCAATTATCCGCTATAAAATTCATTCTCACAAACATACATTGTAATACAGCCGAACAATACAAAATACTCTTTTTTCTTTCTATTCAGACCATAAATTTTACTCGACACTATGTAATACATGCTTAAAATAAATAATAAACTAGTGTATACCAGAAATTATTTATTAGATATCATCAAAAAGTGAGAAACACTATTTCTTCCAAGCACTTTGCCAATGCTTATTATATGGAAAAAAAGACGAAGAGATATTTATTACAGAAAACAAGACAAATGATTACAATTCATTATACTCCTCACTCAACTTCTAATGAATCAAGACAAGGTAATAATATTTCCCGAATCAATATATATATTTTCCTACTCTCGAACAAACATAACTTTTCCAACATGAATATCTGTCTTGGGTTTTCTAGCATAGCGTATTTAATATAATATACACATCCTATTTCTGAATACGAAATCTTTTTATTAGATATCCTGCAACGATGTAGTAAAACTGAAATACTCTTTACATCAAACAAGAACGCGAAAAAAAATGTGTATCCATTTCCCTTACAAACACTTCAGACGTTGGAAGTGAAAAAAATTGTGCACTTATCACCTTCTACAGACACTAGAGAAAACGAGAGAACGGAGGAGAAAAAAACCAGTTCCTTTTTTCATATATTCTTATCTCTTCTCACATATTCCTAGCCCAAATCTGAAACATCGTGGATAGAAAAAAAATTATTTTACCAGAGGGGTAGCTCAAAGTTGACGATCCAGCAATATTCAGTCAACACAAAAGACTTAGTGAACAATGATCAAGTATATATCTATATACACATTCTCGAAGGGTTTTCCCCCTTCTCTCGGCTCGGTGTATAAAGAATTCTTGACCACACCGTCACATAAGCCCAAAAACTCTATTGAGCGATTAGGAACTAGGATTTTCTATCATCCCGTATATGTTTTCTTTCTATTTTCTTGATCCATCAACTTCAAAGATTCTATCTGGGAAAGCTTTTTTTTTGTTTGATAAAAGTTTCTACTTCGATATAGAGAATGTAAGGTATACTTCATGAGTTTATATCGAATGCTTTTAAGTGATAGCGAGGAGAGTAAATGATCAGTTCTTGATGGCTCACAATCACACAGACTCGGTCCCTATACTTCTCATTTCTCTAAAACTCTCATTTCTGTTTTGTTTTGTTTTTATAAGTAAATAAAATGTTTAAAAATTTATCTGTATTTCTTAGTAAAATCCCCAGAGATGGCTTTTAATTGGTTTAAGTTACATTTTTTTAGATTTCACTGTTCTCTTTTCTTATTTTACAAAATCAGCGTTTCTAAAACTGTGGAGCCCATCCCCTAGGGGGCATGATATCTCTACGAGGGGGGCACATATTTAAAAGTCGAAAACAAAAGATTTCAAAAATGTATTAATTTACTGAAAGTATACAAACAAAATACAAAAAAATAACAAAATGTACCTTTACACTAATATAATAAATACACTTTTATAAATGTATCAGTAATGCACAATGTATTTTATAATTAATTTGACAATACTAAATTAAGAAAAGATTTCCTAATTATATATATACATACGAGTGGCCCCATGGGCTTTTCATATATAAAATTGTGTACAAAAATTAACACTTTAATTAATTGATTTAATTTTATTGTAGAGAAGATTAAAACCAAAATTTGAATATATACTACTTAATGTTATTTAACTAGTAATTATAGTGTAATATTACAAGCTTTATTTTACCGTAATTGAAAATATTATGTTCATTGACTAAGGAACAATACTCTGTAGCACCAATGAATATAATTAGTTGATTTTAAATGTATAGATGCATTTCAAGGTTATGTAGCTCACACTAAGTGTAATAAAAGTATCAAAAGCAATTTGTGGCATAAAATGTATTCGTAAAGAAATTTAAAGCTCTCCTGTGTGCTTGAAAAAACACAATACTTAATATTTTTTATTTATTGTTTTTATCTGTAGCACATACAATGGGAAGGGGTTCAACTTCTAATAAACCAACAAAATTTTAATTTTGGGTAAAGAAGTAACTCAACTCTTTCGTCTACGTTTTTTTTTTAGAATGTAACACCTGTCCCTCTATCATGAGAGAGATCTGTGTACGCCATAGGATATTATTTAGAAGAAGCTATCTATGAAAGAATTAATGGATGAATGTTTTTAAAAGGATGGAGAAATTTTAGCCAAAATTCAAAATTCTTACAAAGTTTTTTTTTAACCTGCGATCACTCGCGTGGGGTGTTCTGTACACTCCAGCAACAAGAAAATCCTCCCAGGATTCTAAAAAGAATGCGCAGAACCACTATGTTTTCTGTAGCTGCACATTTTAGGTCATTGAACCTTCAGGCCTGATGGAATCCCTCTTTCTCGAACGATTGAAATGTAATGACCATCAAAAGTTTATCTGGGGGGCTGACAACCTTCGCGAGAAATTGAGAATGTGTATACAGTCTGCTCTGAATGTTTGGAAAATGATTAAAATATTCTTTTTCTACTTTCTACAATCATTATCTCATTAATTATAAAGTATATTTATTACTAGTATATACGTTTTACTGGTTTATGAAAAAAATATAAAATCATGTGTTTTAAAATGAAAATTTTTTTATCTTTAGTTTAAATTAATGTTAGTCTCATTTGTATGCAATAAATTTAATAATTTTATTTCTATAACACAGAAACATCTTGTACTTTATAAATATGTATCACAATGACTTAATTTTATTTTCATAATTAAATACACGTGTTAAAAGTTTGGGATGTTCTCTACACCCCGTGAGTAACGACGGTGACAAAAACAGGCGTGAGTGACCGCGGGTTAAGTTGTTTGCATGCGAGAAAGTCAAATTAAAAGAATTAACATGAATACCTTTACTTTTTATATTAAAGCAATTACACAGTTCATTTTAATTTAATTCCATCAAAAAATTAATAACTTTTCAGATGCGATGAATAAGTAAACATATAAACAAAACACCGAATTGATAAAGCAACAAAATAAAATAGTAAAAATCTTCCCAGTGAACACGAAACTTTCAAAAGTTTATACTAAACTTCCTTATTTTAAACTTTTGCAAGTTTCTTAATTTTCGCATACCAATTTAAGTGCAATACTTGAATGTGAAAGTATAAATTGGCTGCGCAACTTTTAAAGGAACTAACTAGGCTTACCCACTAATACTAATGATATAGTTAGTCTGATTACCTCCGACAATTAGAGCAAAGTATAAGCGAAGTTTGAAACTAAGCTCTGACGGAATTAGATAAGCATTTAATGATAAAGAACGCTACCAAGGTATAAATGCACTACTTAATATGTGGCTTAGATACTATTAAACGGCAAATATTTGCATTGGCAATTTATCAGTAAAATTATCATGATAAAATAGAACCAATTCATATATTTTTACGTAATACAAAAAAATAAAATAATTTTTTTTAAAAAAAATGAGGAAAACAGACTTAAGAAAGTAAAGAAACATTTCATAACAAAATTATAAAAAAGTTCCAAGCAAAGTTTTGTATAACTTGGGTTTTTAAAGTTTTTAAATTTTATTATATATTTATGTATATATATATATATATATATATATATATATATATATATATATATAACCCGCTTGTTAGCATAGTTGGTTTGTCGCTGGATTTCTGGATTTTGACCCCAGCCCAAGTCAATGACTTTTCATGACGCAGGAAACCAACAGCAGCCCTGTCGTATGATTATACGGCATGAAAAAATCCCTTGAGCACCAGTTTGCTTAGGGGCACTTGGCAAAACTAAAATCCAAAGTACGGTTTCGCATCGCCAGAGCTCAGGTGCCTCCCTCTGGAGAGAAAACTGCGCGTCAAAATTACTTGCAGTAATTGGTATCGACTATATGGTGTCGCACGAAAGAGATATAAGCTCTCCTGGGGGATGTACTAGGTCTGCAAATGTTAAATACCAACGATGCGCAGCCCCATTAGAGAATAAGATTATATATATATATATATAATATATATACACTGCTGGACAATTGCTAAGGACGGATAACACTATCATCCATAGCAACGACAAAATGAAAGGAAGCAAAATGTGGAAAATTAGAATAAGTGCGGGATATTAGTAAGAAGTATGAGTATGCAACTTTTTTCCCACGTCTGTTCATCACGTGATAGCGTTCATAAGAGCTTTAAAAGTTTTGACGCGTGTGGACAGTTGTTGTTTCAAGTCAAAGTTTTACAGGAAAGATTTAATAGACGAACTTAAAATTTTTGGCATGTCTTCCCGACATCACATAGATGATTTTATGCGTGGCCGAATTATTGGAAGGATCGAAGAGAAGAGCGAAAAATAACAGATGTTGCCAGGGAGTTCGACATCGCTCACAGCGTTGTTTCACGGCTGTGGAAGTCATTTAAAACTACTGGAATGTGTAGTAGACGACACGGAGGAGGTCGTGTTAGAAGTACGACGCCTGCAGAAGACAGATATATCGTCCTATCAGCAAAAAGGAACAGGCGCACCACAGCTCAGCAGGTGGCAAATCAGTTTCTTGCTGCCTCAGGAAAGCAGATCTCCCGAAAATCTGTTGCCAGACGTTTGAGGGGAGGAGGACTATACGCACGCAGACCTGTTGTGTGTGTCCCATTGACCAGACAGCACCGTACTGCCCGTTTGCAATGGTGTCGTGTGCAACACAATTGGGGCCGCGGTTGGTATAGGTATCGGACTGTGGCTTGCTTTGTCACAGGTTCGAGCCCAGTACCACTAAAGACCCGCCAGGTGGGCAGCGATGCACGTTAAATCTGTCGAGAGCTGAAACGTCCTCCCGTTGGTGTGGTGGTAGTTAGGAGAGGGGGTGCCAGCTCAGGTGTCGTCCACGTCACTTGACCATGGTTCAAAATTACGTGGTCCGTCGCCAAAAGCCCTCGTGTAGCTGAACAGTGCGACGTTAAATTCAATCAATCAATCAATCAAGCAACACAATTGGACTGAACAGGACTGGGCATGCGTACTATTCTCAGATGAGAGTAGGTTCAGTCTCTTAACGGATTGTTAGCGCCAACTGATCTGGCACGAGTGTGGTACTGCTTATTGTCCAGAAAATATCTTGGAAAAGGACCGATATCCGACATGCAGTATCATGGTGTGGGCCGGCATCATGATCAATGGCCGCACGCGCCTACATGTGGTTGCGAATGGGACTATGACGGGCCAACGATACATTGATGAAGTTCTACTTCCTCATGTTCGTCTTTTCCGTGGTGCTGTCGGTGATAAATTTGTTTTTATGGACGACAACGCAACATGTCTTTGAACACTCGTTGTTCAGGTTTGTCTAGACAGCTAGGGTATTCAACGTCTCGTATGGCCAGCGCGTTCTCCAGATCTAAACCCCATTGAAAATGTGTGGGATGCTTTGGGGAGGCAAGTTGCTGGTCGAAACTATCCTCCGACAAACAAGAACACTCTCATCCGTGCACTCACAGAGGAATGGGATAAATTGCCTCAACAGCTGCTGGATAATGTTGTGCAAAGTATGGTACGACGTGTGGAACGTTGCATCACACTCCACGGTGGATATATCCCGTACTGATACCTTTCTTTAAGGTGCCTGCTGACTTTTAGATGCATTGTTCCATTTCTCCGTACGCAGATCAAATGAACATTTTTTTTTCTTTCAGATGTTTCACAGCTTTTGTACTTTCCAGAACAATAAATATTCTTTATTCTAATGTCTGAACAGTGTGGCAATTATATTTTATCCTACTAGGCCTCATGTCTCGCTTAATGTTATGCTACATAGCAATTTGTGATCCGTCCTTAGCAATTGTCCAGCAGTGTATATATATATATATATATATATATATATATGTGTGTGTGTGTGTGTGTGTGTGTGTGCATAATATGTCTGTTGAAATGGTATTTTTAAATAGGATTTTATGTTGATATCATGAAGTCGCTGAGGAGACTGACAAGGCTTGATACTCTTAAATCCAAATTTATTTGGTTGTGTAAAAAAAACAGTACTGAAACATGCACACAGAACACAAGACATTAAAACGAGCACTTTACAAGATAATTACAAAAAAGTAGCCTTTTTTATCCAGAAACCTCCGTCTATTTCTACCGATGAACACGACCGGAAGCTATAAAAAATCTTATGATTTCCGGTACAGGTTCTGCTGATTGGACGAGATATTCGGATGATGATTAAACTAAACTCAGTGTCGCCACAGCCCAAAGTCAACTGTGCTCATTTAAGTAAACGTAACGTTTTGCGCGTAGGTGCATGTTCAGATGTTCCGGTCAAGTGGTCAGTTGAGTCATTTTTTCATTCACATTTTTTTTTCAGAAAAAAAACTCTTTTAACATAGTTTCTTGTTAACATAGTTAACTATTAAACAAAACACCAAAATAATCCCAAACAAAAATTAGATACTTTTATTTATTCATATAAAAATATAACCTTAAATTGTTTATTTTTAAAGAAAAATTTCAATCATGAAAAATTTCTTTACTTTAAAAAGGTAATGTCAATAAATTTAAAACTTTTGGGAATTTTGAGGCTCTTTAACATACAAGATTTGAATATAGCCCGATTTGAAAGTATTTTGTTGATTTCTATCGGTAATCACTAATATACATATATTTTATTATGGGAAAACGTTTTTCTCTAAATTTAAAACAGTTTTTATCAATGTATCTGAAAAGCAACCTCTTAATTTTAAATTTGCAGATGTATTAGAATTGGATATATTTAAAATATAAATGTAGCATTGGTTCAAAGAGAGAGAGAGAGTTATTATATATATATATATATATATATATATATATATATATATATATATATATATATATATATATATATATATATATATATATATATATAAACTTTTCTCTATAAGGCAAAACAGGGGCGAATGGTGACTGACCTCGTCATTACGAACAATGCTCAATTTGATGAGGATGACACCTGAGCTGCCTCTCCCTCTCCAAACTTCCACGCCACCGTACAGAAGGATATTGAGCCTTAGCAGATGTAACGAACATCGCCCCCCTCTACACGGTGGGTCTTCAGTGGCACCAGGACTCGAACACATGACATCTCGACAATGAATTCATGACCATACCATTAGGCTAACATGGCCACAACATTGGTCTAAGAAATTTTATTTTAACATCCTTGCTTTTTCATTTATCTCGATTATAAACTTCCTATAAAACTCGAGATGTTATTAATTTCTTTTTTGATAGCATTTTCTATATCTAAACTGAAAGAGCTATTCAAAGAACTATTCAAAGACTGATGACGAACTATATAATAAACAAGTATTAAAAATATCATCACATATATTTGTTTAAATTCCCATGCTTCTTATTCATGACACCTTAATCACTTATGCAACGAATAATTCTTCCTTCCGTAAGAACTAAGGTGTTAATAGGTTGAGAAAATATTCCCCAGCGTCCGGAATTACTTAGCCCAGCCCGTTAAAGCATCTTTCCCGGAACAACCAAGAAGGAACCCTCATAGCATTTCCTCAGGCACCAGTTTACGACCCTTCCCATTTTCCTGTTGACTCCCCTGTACGGTTAGTCACGTGTCTGACACCTGACCTAGACTCAACCCTCCCTATAATGAATTTGTCAGTAAAGTAGAGCCTGAAATCACTCAACCCCTAACAGTTTCTCGGGATGTCACGATATAAAACGTGACTGAGATATCGAAGGAGTGACAGGGTGACTTCCGGGCTTTGGACATGCATCAGGGATATATTTAAAGAATTTCTTGTCTTGTTAATTTTGTTATAAAAATTTCAATCATCAAGAAACACACACGCACATAATTAGAGTATATCAAACATCAAATAATTTTTAACACATGTGAACTTGTAAGTAAAAAGTATACGCGTTACATGCATCAATTAAAAATATTTGTAACAGAAATACAGTCGAACCATAATTTAACGAATTTCACGATGTAACGAATTTTTCTCTTTCCCAGATGAGAATGAAGGCAAAAAAATCCTATCTAACGAATGATAAACCCCGAAATAATAAATAATTGCAGGGAATGTAAAAAGACTACTGGGCTTTCTGTATTTTGTTCATTTCCAGATGGAAAATCTTTTCGCGTAAAGGGAAAAAAATGCATGGAAATACACAGTAATTTGTCGGGACCAGTGGCGCATACAAGGGGGTCCGGACCCCCCTTCTTTGAAAAATAAGCGTTTTCGCGTTAAATGCATTTCACTGTACTTCTTAAATAAAATGTCAAAAATATTTCTGCGCATGAAGCAGTTTAACTAACCAAACGTTAGCAACTGAAGTTATGACTATTTGTTTAAAACCGGTTTCCTTCACAAGATTAAGTTATTATAACAAGTAATATCCTCGAGAAACTTCAAAGGTAAGTTTAAGGAAAATATGAGTGAGATCCTATACCACACACACATGCACACAATTGTGTGTGAAAATAAAGTTTCTTGTTGAAATTTACGAAAGTTATGTATTTTAGTCTTTTTAAGCAACAAGTAATACATAAAATATAAAAAAGTCAATTCCTACTTGGGTCAGCAGAGAAAAACTTTATTTTATATAGTTACTTTTTATTAAATAATTACAATTAATATAAATATGTATATAAGTGAGACAGGAGATATCACTATTAAGTGGTAAAATAGAGAGAGAAAGCGGTTTTCATTGCCATTTTCCTTTCTATATAGGGTGTTGAACTATTATATTCGTTTGTTACTAATTCTTCATTCATTAAATGTAATTATTCTAATAAAATAGTATAGTAAAAAAGAAATAACTTTCTCAGAAATCATACCGTCACAGCTAGAGTTCGAACCCAAGACCTTCGGATTAGAAGTCCAACACGCTATCCATTGCGCTACAAGGACACTGCGAACGATTTTACTCTCTATATATGCTGTTGGATTATTATTTTTGTTTGTTACTATTTATTCGTATTTTAATTTAATTAATGAATTAATATTTGAAAAACCTGTATTAACATCAAGTTTAAAAAATCCCTTATAAGTTTTTAAAAATGGATGGGAACTTGAGTGGATGAATAGAAAGTATTTTATTATCGATTGAAAATTTTAACAACAAATATGTATATATATATATATATATATATATATATATATATATATATATATATATATATATATATATATATATATATATATATATATATATATATATATATAAATATATATAAAATATATATATAAATATAAAATAAAATATATATATATATATAATATATATATATATATAATATATATATATATATATATATAAAATATATATATATATATATAAAATAAAATATATATATATATATAAAATATATATATAATATATATATATATATATATATATATATATATATATATATGGAGAGATTGAACTAGTAATAGGAATTGTTAAAAACACAATATCACGAAAGGAAAATGAGTAATAAATCCTATATTCTGAAATTTATAATACAGTGGAATATAAATAATTATTTTATATTTAAAGAATAATCAGAGTAAACAGCATGATTCAACAATCCAAACGAAATTTATCGCTAATTTTCCGTACCACGCATCTTCGATACGATACGACACATGGCGTGATATGAAAAATTCACCATATTTGCGTAGCAACCAATAAAATTTCTCCGATACAATCTTCCTCTGACTAATTAAAACAACTATTTCATTAGCATCGCGGCAAAAATCATCTTGCATATTTAATGACGCACTTCTCGATGCAGTTTGACTTTTATAATCCGTTGCAACCGAATTTACGTCGGCTAACAGATCTGGCGACACTATCGCCTACTTTTCCTTCTCCCGACCAATGCCGGATCCGGGACATTATCCGGGAATCCATTCATCACACGGCGCTGAACGTAATTGAACATTTGCGAGGGGGGCTCGCGTATGAATTTTCTAGTCGCATTAAACAACGCTAAATTATGCAGGGCCTTGTTTCTGCTTTGAACGACAAGCGGGCTTCTACTTTTAAAAATGTTTCAGGAAAGGGTGGGAGAAAGTCCGGAAAATGAAGGGGAGGGGAAGGAGATGGAATGATTCTGAATGCTAAATTGATTGCCTAAATTAATCGCATTCGGTACGCTGATAGATTGAATTTTCATTAAGTTTCAATTTATTGGGGTGGGAGAATTCTTGATATTAATTGCTTAAACACGGTAACCTTCAAGAATGAAGTACGGCAGTTAGTACAGTGCAGCCCTAGTAGTGTCATTGGGATTAAAATTTCGATTAGGAACTGATTCTCCTCTTTATTAAATATCGAATTTTGTGAGAATGTGCTTTCGGATAGTTAGAAAGGATTTTCCTATGATGATGGTTTATATCTTTTAGCGACATGGACTGGAAAAAGTGGTATATCGTGTGTTCTGTGTAACCAAACAACATATTAATGTACCAACATATTTTCGGTACGAATTAGTAGTGTGTGTTGAATTTTCAAATATATATTATATATAATTTCATTTCTATGAAGACCAATCCTTATGTCACCAAAAATATACTGAATACCACCAAAATATATTGAATATCATGAATATAATTGCTTGTTTAGACAATGCATAAATGGTACTAGTGATATTTTTGTCTTCCTCTATATCTCTAACATCTCTTAAAAAGCTATGGTGGCAATCGTAGCCCAGTGGTTGAAGTCTCAAAGACTTGTCCAGTCGTGGATTTGAGTCTTGATGCATCTGAAGATACACTGTGTAGATGTTGTTGCACGATGTTGGGGACATACTAATGTACGTTTGATGTCATGGATTAAAGCCTTTGAGTTTGTGGGTTTGAAGTAAAGAGAGTAGAGTTCCTGCTCAGGTGTCGTCCTCGTCACTTTACCTCGGCTCTACTCGAGGGCTTTTGGTGAAGGAACTCTTAATCTTTATCCATGGTCAAGTAACGAGGGGACCTGCTCTGGAACCCCCTTCTTCTGACTAGCACATCAACGGGAGAATGTTTCAGCATCGACATATTTACCATGCATCAACCCTCGCTCTACACGGTGGATCTTCAGTGGTACTAGTCTCGAACTCATGACACGCCGGCCATGAGTTCGTTATCTTGACTACTAGGCTACTGGGGTCATGGCAACATGAAATAAGTAAAATCGAATCAAAAGAATTAAATCCTACTAAACGTGGGGAAAAGTTAATAAGAGGGGATTAATAAAAAATGATCCACAAATTTATTTTGAAATAGACCATATTAATTAAATATTTCACATTTTTTTCATCTATTTTCCACCTATATTTCACTCAATCCAAAATTCGACACTTTAATTTTTCCCGATATTAAATCTACCCTAAAATACAATTAAACACCACAGCAAATACAAACGAATACTTTCTAATCAGCTTTCGTATTAAGAAAACAAATTTAAAAAGTATTTCAAACGTTTATTGCAATGATTCCTGGCAGCCAATTAAAAATGAAAAAGTTTCCAAAAATTTCATAGATTACCAGACAACAGAACACTGATAGCCACCGCAACAGATATCTGCTGAATATGGGAAACTTCAATATTGAATTCAGTTGTAGCAAATATCAATGCAAAATCAAGAAAAATCGTCATTGAATCATATTCCCTTCGGAATCTACACAACTGAAATGCAACGAGTAGTATTACAAACCAGGATCGACGGAAATATATCACACGCTCTCCCCAAGACATACGAGACGCTTTTTCAGATTCATTCAAACCCGGGGACTATATTTGACATCGGTTGCGAAAGTGATTTTGTTCGTCTAGTTTAAACAAGATATATCCGTAAGATTGCAGATATTGCTTTCGGCGTCGTTCTTCACTGCGTGCACAAGAGATGAAATGGAAAAGATAATAAAAAAGTATCTTACTACGGCAGATATTATTTCCTTTCACGTTGGGTATCTGAGACTTATGTTCTCCTCGGTATTTCTGCTGTACTGTAAGACAATACTTCCGTTGTATGGGATCTGTTCTGTACAAGATTAAAACTTGGGTTGTAATGCGATGTCTTAGATAGTCGGGTTTTGTTTTTATTGGGGGGTTTTATATCCTCAGTGAACGTGCATTTTTAAATATTTCCCAGAGTTTCTATTACACTTTTAATATGATACTAGCTGTTACCAGCCCAATACGGTGGGAACTTCATGACGTTGAACGAATGCATAATGTTTATTTATTATAACAAGTAATATAAAAAAAAAATTACAGTAAATTCTCACTTAGGTCAACAAAAAAAATTTTTTATTTTAGTTACTTTTTATTAAATAATTACAATTAATATAAATATGCATATACATATGACCGAATCCTTATATTAAGTGGGAAAATAAAAAGCTATTTTTCTTTCTCTACATGGTGTTGGACTATTTTTTTTGTTACTATTTATTCATTCATAAACCACATTCTTGGAAGTTATGCCATCCCATGTAGGATTCCAACCCACGACCTTTGGATTAGAAGACTAACGCACACACACACTATCCTTTGCGCTAGAGGGACACAATGAGCGATTTTCTTTTTTATATAGGGTGTTGAAGTATTATTTTTGTTTGTTACTATTTATTCATTAATTAAGTTTAACTAATGGATTAATATTTGAAAAAAAAAACTTTATTAACATCAAGTGTCATCCACTGCAAAGTTTAAAAAAATGTATTTTAACTTGAGTGGATGAATAGAAAGTACTTTATAAACGATTGAAAATTTGAACAAGATTTTATAAATATATATAGGGTGATTATGAACAACTAGTATAGGAATTGTAAAATTATTGATACTAAAGTTCAGCGTTAAGGGTTCGCTTGTATTAAAAAATATTCTTATAACTCTCACCTCAAGTTGAAGTATAATTATCTTTTAGGATCTCATAACTCGCTCACTCAAAGTGGATTACAGCAATACCTATTTTAGTGGATTTCTATTCAATAAAATATACTTGCTTACCAAATTTCAAGTCTATACTCAATAGTATAAAAATGGGTTTTTTTTATCAATAACCCCGTAACCCTCTTTGAAAGACCATTTTCGTCAGATACGCATTCTTAGTGGCTTTCAATTTAATACATCCTTTTATGTAAGAGGATATCTATTCGATGAAATACATGAAAGGAATATGTCCACCAAATTTCAAAGCATTAGGTCTAATTGTTCAAAAACAGGAGTATTTATTTATAATACTTTTTAAACCCTCGCAACATCTCCCTGGAGGGGGGCTGTTTTCAAAAAATTCCCTTAGTAGCGGATGAAAATATGGATAGCTTTTGGAAGATGAATAAAATGAGTACAATGCTTACTGCAAACATAATTTCATTTTATGTTACAAAGGAACTAAAAATTATTGAAAATAAATTATTTTCATTCTGCCATTATTGAAGATTTTTGATTCACTGAATGCAGGAAAATATTTTATGTGTATACATAAGAGATATTTTAAATAGGTACAATATATAATATAATTTTGACATTATGTAGTTGTTTCATTTTTAATTTGATCAGAATGTTTGTTCTGATTTTCAGACTATGTGGAAAAAATAATCCGTTAAATTTTTTATCAGAATTATTATGCTACACATTGTATTTAATGTTATTAAAAGCAAAAAGCAAATTATTTTACCAGAAATCATACACATACTTTATACACTCAAATAGAAACACCGAATTATCTTTATGTATTCATTATCGATCATTATTTTTTGTTCCTTTAATAGCAGATTAATGCTTGGGTGTTTGATATTTACTCTTGTAGAATATAATTCTTGAAAATACGGCAGAATCATGCACACCCTCCCTTATATGAGCGTTGGGAGGGGGAATGAAATATATATGAATGAAATGTATATGAAAGCGGCGAGGTGTAATCTCTATGGGAGAATTTAAAAATCTGTTGATCCATGGAAAGGGAAAGAGGGAGAGGGGGTCAAACTTCCAAACCACACTCTCATGTAAGCTACTTAGATATAATATTTATTAATTTTTTGTGTGGGCTCATTATATCAATACAGATTAATTATGAAACTTGATTATTTTTTACTCTATATTGTATCAAAGTTGAGCAAAAAGAAAATCAAAGTAATTTCATAGTAATATGCTACTTCAAGCTAGGCTTATTTTTATTTCTTCAACATTCGATGACAAAAGGGTCGTTTCTAAAACATACATTAGAACATACACTCAACAAGCTTTATATAAACTATATCTTTTAATCACTCATTGTATCAGGCATCCAAAAAAATCTGTTAGAAAATTAAAACTATAAATAAATATAAATAAAACATATATTTTTTTATATATATTCGTTCTATTCAGCCAATTTGTTTGAAATAAGTACTATATATGGTTCATTGCGTGTGTGTGTGTGAAATAAAAAAACACATTTTAAAGGTAAGTAAATGAAATTATTCTCCGAAGATAAAATGAATGAAAATAGTTATGAAGTAAAACATGCTACTTGATTATACAATAACCATTCTTAAAAATAATTGCTCAAACATCAGTGAAGCGAAAAAAAATCTTCACAGCATTTTCGACTTCATAAAAGTTCATAAATAAATCTATTTATTATTCTAAAAGAAAAGTGTTTTTTTATTGAACTACAATAATCTCCAATTCGTAACTACTTCAAAGATTTCAACTTACATTACTAAAACCAAATACGAAAAAAATATACACATGACATAAGTTTTCAGTATAAAGTCTGTCTTCACCTAAGTGTACTTCGATTTTGAAATATCTGAAGAAATTACTTCTCTAAAACAAGCCACATATCTGAAAAAAAAATACTTTTACATAAAAATAACTCTTGAAATATGAATAATATATTTCTCTCGCCAATCTCAATTCATATGAAATACTCGCCAATCGTCTTACACGTAACTGACTTACATAACAACTGTATAAAACTAAGTGCTACATCCCCACAACCGAATACCACTTGGAGAAAACATCAAAGAAGTAAACCAATACCAGAGCAGAAAGCATTCCTTTAATTTAAGTTGTAGACGCAACGCACGCCGAAAAATTTCATAATATAGCGTACATGCAAAATAGACTGTATTTTTGAATTGATTTTCGCAGCTTTCGTAAATCGAAAATAAGGAAAACCCTATTTGGTACATCCATACCCAAACTTTATTGGAAATATGTGCATTGGATATAACTGTTATTTGCTTGGGTGTGAGATTGAATGCTATATGTTATTAGATTCCTACGAATGTGGGAGGATTTAAGGAAAGCAAAGCATCAATATCGCCCCCAACGGGAAATTAAACATGTATCTCTAATATATTAAATCTCAGATTTACACGGACGGAAATATTGGCATGCGGAGATGTATGTCTGCTTTCTCGAAAGAGTCTGTGGAAGTATTTCTACCTTTCCATATTTAAAGTAATATCAATCCATGATTCTAGCCGAATTCATTCGAATTAATAATATATACACCAGAAAATTAAATATTTATAAGATAATTCATTAAAATATTTCTCATTTAAATTATTCACCTTATTATCATATATATATATATATATATATATATATATATATATATATATAATAGCATGCGTTCGTCTGCTTAGATTTAAGGAAATTAGAATTATGCATTAAAAACAGTTTTACACAGACGAGGTTTTAATTAAAAAGTAAACAAGTATGTAATGCAAACCCAATATATTAAATACTAACATTAAACAAGCATTTGAAATTAATTTAATTACTGCATACTATTAACAATTTTAATATATAAATTATTAATTTTAATACATCTATTATTCATTGTTTCAAAGAAATTAGATGAAACGATAAATTCTCTCTCTCTCTCTTCTAAGTTCCTTAAATTTCTTTTCTAAAATTGGAAAATAAAAATGCGTGTCATTAATAACTAATTAATTTTTTGAAAACATTTTTATTCGTATTCTTTTGATGTCTACGACTATAAGAGTTACTCAAACATTTAATTTTCTTTTTTATTTTACAAAAATGTCTGTATTTATAATAAATACATAACTTCTTTATCAAAACTCAGTTACGTATTGAAATTTAAAATTCTTAAAAAAGTACTTTAAACTTTTACTTTAAATATATTCATTATACTTGAGTATTTATTTGTATGACATTCACAATATTTGTAGACTCTTATATTTTATCTAATAAAACGAGACTAAACAGCTTTTTAAAAAATCATATTTTTCAACTTGTTAATAAGGAAGCAAAAAATAATAGTTGGAAACCAGAAAATAATCACAAAAAGGAAAATAAGGAATTTTAATCATACTGAAAGATTTTAACTAAGTATTATAATTTTCCTTTTAGAGTGTATCAGAGTTTTTGTACATTAAAAATCAGAATTTTCAAAACTAAAAGTATAAAGAAGAATTCCTTTTAATAATATTTTAACTTCTTTTTGCAGAAAAAAAATGCAATTTCAGATTGCAGTAATATAAGCATAACATGACAGTATCTTTTCAAACTTTACTTGTGCACCTGCGTGTGTTTCTTTAAGAAATAAAATAAACATTCAAAGAGTTTTTCTTAATGTCATAAAATTGCATAAAAGACTCTTAGATGTATTATAAAAATAACATTCATAATACTTCTATGGTGTATAAAGCTCGTTATATATTAAGTTTTATACATACGTTAAGTACATTTCATAGATTATACAGATGTCACACACATGCTTTAAATTTTATTAACTCAAAAATAAATGTATTTTGAATGTTCTGCTAGAAATATGTTTTATATTAAGTTTACTTATTTAATTCAGTATGTTTAAATTATGTACTTTATTTGATTATAGATTTTTACTTACTGTGCCTCTCTTTCAAAATTTTATAATAAATAATTTAACTTCTTAATAGGAAACACATAATTTTTTTAAAACACAAGCAATGAAAACTAAATGTTCAATTTTTCTTACATTTATTCAAACAATAATAAAGTATACAATGGAAGTAAAATTTAAATTAAATGTATTTTCCATTATAAATGGATAAATATTTTATTAATTAAAAATAGGGTTAAAAAGGGGAAGAGAATTAAATGTGTATTAAAATGCATTCAGTCATCAAAAAATAATAAAATAGCGGAATTCTGTTTTTAAAAAAAACTTAAACAATATCTCTAATCTTTAATAATTTTCTAATCAAGTAAATATCAATATCTAGGATTAAACAAAATGCACGAAATTTTATTTTTTAAATTATCTTTTCAGTAACATTAATGATATTGCATAAAAAAGTCTCATATACAGAAAATAGTGAAATGGCTAAATTAGAACCTTAGTAATTAATTACCAATAACAATAGCATAAATAAAAAAGTGTGCAAATTCTTTTCTTCAGATCATCTATTAAATAATATTAAAATTTCCACTTGAAAGTCTTATTTACGGGGGAAAAGACAATGGAATGGCTAACTTTATAATTATTGGTTAACTACCGATGAAAATAACGCGAATAAAATAGAATGTGTTAACTCTTATCTTTTGGACACTTTTTGAATAGCATGAACTATATGGCATTATATAAATGTCAGAAAGAGGCCTCGCAACTCATAATGCCTATAACTTTACCTATTCAAGGATCACGACAGTATGATTAATATATAACATGACGACATAATTTCAATCAGATTCAATTATCCGAACACTTATATTTAATATGATTAATACTCAACACTGTATATTGCCCTGACATCCTATTTGAGAAGGCTCTTACAGCTATTCAGTATGCTGTGTGTGTTTGGCCCTGTAGGTCAAATGACAGCACTTTAGAGATCCGGCTGAAGCCTGTTGATCTTGACGTAATTTGAATTGTGCTTCAGAGTATTCCAAAGGAATCTAAACAGGCCACTCTGGAAGCCCCTTTCATCATGTTTAATCAGCCATTCACGGCACTAAAGGTTAATACAGATAGCTCCGAAATGTTCTAAAGTCAGTTGAGGATATTTATGGCCACAAAGGTGTAACATGAAATGGGGCCTTGGAGATTACTTAGTATTTTTCAGGTAATGTAGTTATATTCCTTTAAGTCATTGAAGTTTAAGCATGAGATCAGAAATGTAGGGAGAGATTGAAGGTAAAGAGAGATTTATCGCATATTATTATTGAAAAATTAACGTGCATCTAGTCAATGATGAAAATTATACTAAGAATAATGACATAATGAGTAATTGTTCTCATCAGAATTAAAAGTTCGAAATTACAATTTTCCTTTGCATATATTTTGACATTTCAGCTCAAAAAATTTCTTTAAATATTTATTTTTCACTAATTAAGGTATCTGACTATGTTAGGAACCGCGGAATTTTGCGAAAGCGTATAAATGAATTATTTTAGATATCAGAATATGCATATAAAATTGTTTTTAATATTATGACAATGAAAGAATTATTCAAGTGCAATGTTTTTTTTTGGGGGGGGGGAGGAAGAAAGAATAACATATTTGAAAGCATTCTCCTTTTATGTAAAATTCTTCCATAAAAATATGCTTCTATATGTATATAGTTAAGACTTCTGTACACAGACTGAACTAGGAATTTTAAAATTAATAAGCTAGAAGTGGAATTATTCACATTTTAATACATCAGAGCAAATAATGTTATTTTTAATAAAGAATACTGGTTATTATTTCAATCGTCAGAAACTTTAAAAATTATATGAATTTTTCAAAACACCTAATTCAGGTTCTGTAGCTACAGAGCTATTTTGTTGCTACACAGAGACAAAATATTATTGTTATTATAAAAACATTTTATGGTTTTGGGAGACTACCCAAAATTCGCATTTTTGGTAAAAATTTTCAAAATTTCTTTTATGCATTTATTTTATAGTCCATACATTTAAGATTGCAAAAACTATCTCTTTTTGTTTCTACGATATTTAGAAGCAAAGTTATAGCATAATTAGTAAACCGAAAATGGAGTTTGCAAAACCGGAAGTACATCCCTACACAAAATATTTTTATGATATTGAATTGAAATTTTCAGAATATGTTTTATTTAGCAATATATGTGTTAAGAATCCAAATCTAATCTATGTGTATATATTTATGTACTTTATTGCTTTTTTATGAAAAAAAATCATTAATTTGTGAAAAAATCGTGGTTGTGCATAAAATATGTGACATATATAAAAAACTTTCAAAAGTATTACAAATCTTTGGATTCCTAACACATATAAAGATGTTATTCATGTACTGTATAAATATTATTTGAATACATATATTAGAATTTCATGTAACTGAAATCTCTCATCAAAATTTCACTAAAAACCACAATTGGTATAGTCTATAAAACTCTCCAGAAAACAGCAAAAGGTTTTAAAAAAATCCGAATTAGTTAAACATGAAGCTAAAGAGATCTTGTACATTTTTAAAACTTACCATATTTATAGGACAATTAGAAGCATTTCTGCATAAAGGCATTTTATAAGAAACCATGTTTTTCAATTGTTTGCTTCACCGTAAACTTTACTACGGGATTTCTTTTCAAGGTGTTTTCAGGTATTAAGGTATTGAAATTTTCAGAACATTTTTATTTGGTTCTATCTCCAGTATATACTATAATCTAATTTCTGTGTATATAGTTATGCATTTTATTGCACTTTTTTTAAGAGAAAATAGCATTAGCTTTTAGTAAAAAAATGGAGTTTTTGCATAAAAAATAGCATATTTCATAAACTTACAAAAGTATTACAAATCTTATAGTTCTATGTACAGATAACGCTGTTATTTATGTACTGTATAAATATTATTCGAATACATTGAACTAAATTTTCCATACAAGGTTTACCATAACTGCAATTTTTCACTGAAATTTCAGTCAAAATTCCCGATATATCTAAAATTATTTTTCATTTTTCGGAAATTGTACTTTGATTCCTAGTTTTATGCCTCATTTCAAATAAAAAAAGTTTTTATTTAATTGAAAATTTATATATTTCAAAAAAGTACTCCTAAAGTAGTCACATAACTTAAATAAAAATAATGTTTTGAAAGTATATCATTTCCCCCCTTCTTCACTAAAACATTGCTTTTAAATCATTTATTTTCTTGTAAAACTACACTTAAAAATTTTAAACGAATATTCTAATTTAAGTAACACTAAGTATAAGAAAAATAATTCATTTACACGCTTTTGCAAAATTAAAGTTCTGAAAGTTGTCAGTAATCTTAAAATCAAACTGTTATTTAGAATACAGTTAATATTTTGTAAGGTATATGTCAATATAATTTAGAATCTGTCTATAACAAAGGTGTTAATGTTGCATGTATAAAGCTCAAAATTAGTATAGAAACGATGCCTCAAAAATATTTATGATCAAGAATTGGCTATAAATTTACATAACATTAAATTTCACGCAAACGTATTATGCTTGCATAATATTTAGATACATAGACGTATGGATATAAAATATAATATGGAAGCATATTACGTAATATAATACAAAGAAAATGTCTCAAAAATCGTAAAGATACAAAAATTAAATATTTATAATTTTTTATTATTAATTAAAATAATTTTGAACAAAATAACTGACATATTATAACTTTGGCATAAAGAACCAATCCAAGGAAGGAATTAAGGGCTCGGGTTAAGAAAAGAAAATATTTGGAGAAAAACGAAAAATATAGTCGTTTTAAAAAATAAAGTATGGTGAAAAATATTATTTATCACAAATTGAGTTTCATACTTTAATAAAATTTTAAAAATATACTATAAGTTTGAATTTACTTTTAAAAATCCAAATTTTTTAGTATCAGGAAGTAATTTTTGGTTTCTAATTTAAATTACTTTAAAAATTATTTACTCACAAAATGGCTCAAAAAACATTGCAGTGAAGAAAACAGACAACTATGCAGCATTTTTACTCACCTGAAAAAAAAAACAATTAATTAATTTTTAGAATATTAAATTATATAAAAATGTTGTGAAATACAATGGAAAGCAAATTGATCTAAAAAAAATAAACTGTTCTAAGTTAACATAAAACAACACACCTTAATTAAACATTTAGTTGTATACATAAGTTTTGAAAAAGATCTTTATGCTTTTTTTAATGCTGAAATACTCATTCAAACAATAGTCAATAAAAAAAAAATCTAGAAATAGTTAACAGATATATAAAGTAATCTTCAGAAGTTTTTTTTTCTTTTTTTTCAATAACAGTTTCACAGAGATTTAATTAATCAATTTAAAGATGATAAATATAATTGAAAATGCTTATGCGAAAAAGTTTTGAAAGATATTTAAAAAGCTTTCACAGTAATATAACCACCTCTCACCTCATTACCTTATAAATTTTATAAAAAAATTATATAACTTTATTCTGCAAGCAAAATATTACAAACTTCATTTTGTTGTAAAATTTCTTTCTATAATTCCATATAGCGATTTTTTATGCATATATGTATATACAATTTATATTTGTATTATTATTATCTGGGTATTTATTCGAATACATATTATTTATAAACTCGAACCCGCGACACACCAGTTACGAGTTCGTGACCAAAACGACTACGCTAAATCGGCCTTCATTTGTTACGAAGCATTTGTATTATTATCTATCCAATTTTAAGTACGAAAGATCAGTTTTACTGTGTCTACTTCTAACTTAACTTTCGAATATTTACAGAAATAAAAAAGATGTTGGATCTCCGATGGTTAATAGGTATTAGTTATTACAGTGCTTTTCACATTTTCAATATTTGCGATCCAATATTAAATCAAAATTTGCATCGCGCCCACTCCATACAATAACAATATATTGAATTCAATAATACACTGCTGGACAATTGCTAAGGACGGATAACACTATCATCCATAGCAACCACAAAATGAAAGGAAGCAAAATGTGGAAAATTAGAATAAGTGCGCGATATTAGTAAGAAGTATGAGTATGCAATTTTTTTTTCCACGTCTGTTCATCACGTGATAGCGTTCATAAGAGCTTTAAAGGTTTTGACGCGTGTGGACAGTTGTTGTTTCAAGTCAAAGTTTTACAGGAAAGATTTAATAGACGAACTTAAAATTTTTGGCATGTCTTCCCGACATCACATAGATGATTTTATGCGTGGCCGAATTATTGGAAGGATCGAAGAAGGGCGAAATATAACAGATGTTGCCAGGGAGTTCGACATCGCTCACAGCGTTGTTTCACGGCTGTGGAAGTCATTTAAAACTACTGGAATGTGTAGTAGACGGCACGGAGGAGGTCGTGTTAGAAGTACGACGCCTGCAGAAGACAGATATATCGTCCTATCAGCAAAAAGGAACAGGCGCACCACAGCTCAGCAGGTGGCAAATCAGTTTCTTGCTGCCTCAGGAAAGCAGATCTCCCGAAAAACTGTTGCCAGACGTTTGAGGGGAGGACTATACGCACGCAGACCTGTTGTGTGTGTCCCATTGACCAGACAGCACCGTACTGCCCGCTTGCAATGGTGTCGTGAGCATCACAATTGGACTGAACAGGACTGGGCATGCGTATCCAGGAAAAGGACCGATATCCGACATGCAGTATCATGGTGTGGGCCGGCATCATGATCAATGGCCGCACGCGCCTACATGTGGTTGCGAATGGGACTATGACGGGCCAACGATACATTGATGAAGTTCTACTTCCTCATGTTCGTCTTTTCCGTGGTGCTGTCGGTGATAAATTTGTTTTTATGGACGACAACGCAACATGTCATCGAACACTCGCTGTTCAGGATTGTCTAGACAGCGAGGGTATTCAACGTCTCGTATGGCCAGCGTGATCTCCAGATCTAAACCCCATTGAAAATGTGTGGGATGCTTTGGGGAGGCAAGTTGCTGGTCGAAACTATCCTCCGACAAACAAGAACACCCTCATCCGTGCACTCACAGAGGAATGGGATAAATTGCCTCAACAGCTGCTGGATAATGTTGTGCAAAGTATGGTACGACGTGTGGAACGTTGCATCACACTCCACGGTGGATATATCCCGTACTGATACCTTTCTTTAAGGTGCCTGCTGACTTTTAGATGCATTGTTCCATTTCTCCGTACGCAGATCAAATGAACATTTTTTTTCTTTCAGATGTTTCACAGCTTTTGTACTTTCCAGAACAATAAATATTCTTTATTCTAATGTCTGAACAGTGTGGCAACTATATTTTATCCTACTAGACCTCATGTCTCGCTTAATGTTATGCTACATAG
Organism: Trichonephila clavipes; assembly: GCA_019973935.1. Classification (NCBI taxonomy): domain Eukaryota; kingdom Metazoa; phylum Arthropoda; class Arachnida; order Araneae; family Nephilidae; genus Trichonephila; species Trichonephila clavipes. The sequence goes on along the minus strand of BMAU01018473.1, from coordinate 371,764 downwards.
CAATTTGGGATCCGTCCTTAGCAATTGTCCAGCAGTGTAATATACCTTGACTCTAAAGGGGGATCATTTCTTCCACATCTGAAATGTTACTGACGTATATAAACGTCTCACTCAACCAAAAGGATAATTGCGCCAGACTTATATATTCGTCTTTCCGAAGTACGATCTTTTCTGTGCACTGCTATCCATAAAATGATACCGAAGGCTTTGGAATGTAATAAAAGGACCTCGACGGTGTTTGCAAAGGATTTACTTATTTCATAGGATTTGCATATTTATTCATTTTCTTCCCCAATATAACACACACGCGCGCCTTCGTGCAAAACGTTGGAATTGAGGAAGGATTTGCGTACCTTTCTTTTAACCGGCAGTTAAAGGATTCATTATAAACCGTACAAATTAACAAGATAAGTGTTATTTTTTGTAATTAACTCTTTGTATGACAAGCCCACGGGATCACAAGCCATTTTTAAAATTGGTTCTTAACTTAGTCTTGTTAAGTTAACTATGAAGTGATATGGTGCAATACTGATACATTCGTAAGTACATTATATCAGTGCAGATGTGTATTTTATTTTTTTATGATGTCAGAATGTAATTTGTTTGTTTACTTCTTTATAAATTAATAATTTTCTTAAATAATGCTTTTTTTTGGACTTTCCAATATGCTTGCGCCCCTTCGTAGAGTTATCCAGCCTCCCTAGTGGGACGCGCCTCACTATTTGAGAAACGCTGAGTTATTAATTTATGTAAATAATCATTACAAACATTATAATTGTTTTGCTATATAAAATGACAGAGACGATAAACAGTTCGTAAAACTACATATACTTTTTAAAAATAACTATTGCCGAAACTTTTACAGGTAAACTCCCGAATTTCATTATTGAATCCCAACTAATTAAAAAGAAATACTTCAAAGTTGGGAAAAATAAATACGTGTACGTGCCGTATTGAAAAGGAAACAGTATTGAGAAGTTTTATTGAATAAATATCTGCGTACCCTCAGTGCAATAACAAGATTACATTCTCTAGAAACAGTGTTCAAACCACTTAGTAGAGTTGTCATTACCAAGATAAACATTTGTTTTCGCAAACATAAACATGTCATTCAGGTTCCTGAAAATCGATCCCTAGTTGAACCAATAGTTTCGAATCTAAAAGGAGGTTTGTGAAGTTCAGTTCATCTGTAATATGCGAAAAGAACCAAGACACAATCGAGAAAAGATTTCGGAACAGATTTTTTAAATATCCTCGCGAGAAAGACAGTTGAACAAAAACTGAGCTGCAAACACAAATTTATGCTAAGTATTGTTTTTCAATCAGTTTTATGATATTTTAATAGGTAATCATTAATAGGTATCGTTTTCGCATCATTATCTGAATGGGATGGCGCCAAGTCAAATTGTACTGTCACCTGTATGGTGCTCAAATCTACGGCTAACTACCTGCGTAAATTACTTACATTATGCCACAATGAATTTTATGGGCGTTGATCTGACACCGTTTGCCAGGTGACATTAGAAGCAACAACACATATAATGCTCTACTGTGGGGCTTTTTACATAAATTCAGAAGTCTGAATGTTATTCCAAATAACTATTAATATAATTTATCATTTTTATTCTATCCTACGAAGCAATTTATTTTTCCTTAATTAAAACAATTATCGTTCCTCAGAATCAAATTAAAAAAAAGCATTCTTGATTATCATAACGCTTTAAATATAAAATAACTCAGGAAAGCTACAGATTTTATGAATAAACATAAGCTTACTTAATTACTTTATGTTTTAATGTTGTTAGAATAAATAATATTCTAACTATTTTTATCAAATATCTCGCATGGTACTAAGCACATTTATTGATAATATAAATTAATTTAATGATGTGCTCAGAGACATCTCATTTACACCTCATAAAAATAATATTTTATGACTCTATATATTTAAAATTAATATGAAAATCAAGTAGTTAATACAAGTAGTAACTAAATATCATCGTTAAATGATTTTATTGGAAGCTATAAAGTTCACGTAATAGTTCTAAAGTTTTCTATCGACACTGTTAGAAATTATGATGCTAATAATAGTTTTTACGCTTGGTTTTTCAGAAAATTATTAAAATTTTCTAATTAATTAAATTATAACTACTGAAAATAGCGCAAGTTCTTATTTATTTGTTGAAGTGCATATTGTAGAAGAATCGCTGGAAATATGTATGAAGAAGGAAACAAGAAGCACCGAAAGCTATACGCTCAATTCCGAATCTAAAAGTTTGACATAAAATATAAAACATTTCAGTTCCAATGCAACTTAAGACACATAAACAGACAAATCAAACATAAAAAAGATTCCTAAGCCTTCAACCTCAATACATGAAGCATGGATTTTGTTAAAAAATTTAAATAATGTACTTATAACTTAAACCAGAGAAAAATTTGATGACTCAAATAATGGCTTCGGTATTGCAAAATTTATATTCTCACAAAACATAGAAAAACGAAATCTATGTTAAAAAGGAAGGTCACCGGAACCAATTATGTGTAGCCAAATAGGATCTCAAACATAAAGCCTTTTTTGGAAATTTATTTTATTTATTGTTTATCTGCGTAAAAGAATGTTTTTTAAAGTTTTATAAAATAAATACCTTCAAAATCTAAATAACATATTTCGTAAGAAAAAGAATGAATATATATAAATTCCGAGCATTACAATTGTACTCCAAAAAACTTACTTAAAAATATATGGAGAACACTTCAATTATACGAACAGTAAATTAAAGCGATTTTCAAACTAATATGCCAAAGTAATAACTTTGACCACATGTTTACTTGCAAAAGTATATATATACATATTACATATATACATAGTATTCCATTTTGGTCAATTCACTATTAAAATGTATGATTATATTTTGGCGGGGGTAGTTTTTACAGGTTTTCAAATCCATTTTCATCCATTCTTTGCTTTGTAGGATTTACAATTTATCTACACTTATTTTTTTTTGTCATATATATATATATTTACACTCTTCGATATAAATACTATGCGCGCTTCATCTATCTTTGTAATAGAATAAATAATTCATTTTAATAAAACTCAAATGCAATTTTCTGATCCGAATAATTCAAATGAAAACATTTTATGTTTTGTATGAAAATTGTAAAACTGTTTGCTAAAAACTAATAAACCTTTTACAACTTTCAGAGACTTTAAAGTCTTGTTTTTTACTATTCAATAGGAGAAATATAGAATCAAGTATAATTCAGTAAAATTCGGAACATGTCCCTTCAAAAGCAGGTTTTAGTGATCCTGAATGCTAGAATTATTACTAATATTTCTGTGTGTGTATTTGTACTGATATCTGAAATAGGATCGAATTAATTTGAATAATATAATATAGATAGATCAACACATATCTCCAATTACGTTATAAAATTCTCAACAACGTGAAAAAAATAACCTTTTTTACAGTATGTATGTTAATAAACTACTTCTGCGAATCGTACGACTTTTCTTATTAAGTAATTAAACAGTTTAAAATCTGCATGACATTTCAACGTCTACAAAAGGAGACGGAGATAGGGATCTAAATCAGAAGCTCGTGACTGCCATTGTTGCTGTTGAATCGCAGTTTTGAGTCGTGATTCACGTTTAGTCTGCCGATGATCAAAGCAGGACCGGCTCTAGCAGTTTTGCCACACCTGACAAAAATGAAAATGCCGTCCCTCTCTCGAAAGCACAAAAATAATTAAAAAAAGATAAATTGTTCACAGAAATACACACCTATAAAACTTAACAATTCTTGCAAACCAAAAAAAGGCAACATAACTACATTATATATATATATATATATATATATATATATATATATATATGTATTATATATCAAAAACAAGAAATTAAAGATAATGAACATAACAAGAAATAGCGTAATAAAAATATAAAAGCTGAACATGAAGAGCAAAATTATAGAGAAATAAAAAAAAGAAACTACAAAAAATAAGAACCTAGCGAGTCAGAAAGCAATTTCGGACTTAGGACCGAATAAGTGGGGTTAAACTAGTTTGAAGGCGCCAACCTTCCCTCTTTGCAACTCGGTAGGAAAAACCAAATAAAATAAACAAACATTCAGAGTATGTAAAAACTCAGAGAGTATGATAAAACCACTCACTACTAATATATATATATATATAAATATATATAAATATATATATATATATATATATAAATATATATATATAAATATATATATATATATAAATATATATATGTGACATGCAGCCAAAACCAAGCAGTCTTCGCGCGCAGGCGCATCAAAGTAAAAGCAGAACTGAAACTGAAAAAGGAGAGACTCTTGAGAAAAAACTTGGAATTAGAGCAGAGAGAGAGAGAGAGAAAGGAGAACGCGAGAGGTGCGCGAGCAGGCGTTACCTTCTGAAAATGATCGTCAATCTTATCTGTAAAAACTTTTCTACCTTTTTAATTAATTTTTGTTTAATGTTAAATAAACCATAAGAAAGACCAACGTCTTGGACCCCTTGTTGTCTCCCACAAATTATGGGGGCTCGGCCGGGATGGATCGATAAACTTTCGATTTTGAACCAAAGTCTGGACAATGAACAACAGCGTCCGTGAAGGAGACGCTCCGCCATTTTTCGGAAACTTCGTTCAACCTGTGTAGAGGTTAAATTTTTCAACTTCATTCCGCCTGTGTAGAGGTTGGAACAAATAACAAAATAACCTGTGTAGAGGTTTATTTTCAACGAACCATCGACAAATATTCCGCCTGTGTAGAGGTTGGAAAACCCATCGACGAAAATCCCGCCTGTGTAGTGGTTGGAACTAATTCAGTGTGAATAATCCGCCTGTGTAGAGGCCGGAACTATAATTTCAACTATATTACCTGCGAAGAGGTGAAATCAGTGGAATCGAAATTTTTTCTTCATTGGATACATCGTACGTGCGAGCAACAAGGGAGCCAGAAAAAAAAGGTAGGATCTTTCCATTTCTAAAATGTATAAAAACGCTCTTAAAGAGGATTTCATAAGAGTTGTTGAGAAACTAGACGGTATTGTCGAAAGTACTGACACTATAGTTAAACTAAAGACTAAAATTGAGAACAGTAGTACATTTGAAAGTGATCCAGATTTCGTTAAAACTTTAATTCAAAACTGTATAGATGAGAGAGTATCGCGAAACGAAAGAGAGGTAACTTCAGAACAAAAAATTGAGCTCGCGAAACTTCAGTTGGCAAAATTAGAAAAAGAAATCGAACTTCAATTAGCCAAAAATAAAGCATTAAGTTTAAATCCTGCAGCTAAAGTCGAAGAAAAACAGTTCGAAACTAACATAGAAAATATGATAAAAATAAAAACTTTATCTCTTCCTGTTCCCACCAGATCTGAAAATTTTAATCTGTTCTTCCAATCATTAGAACGCGCATTTTTAACCAAGAAAATAAATGATGAATATAAATCTGAAATTTTAATAAATCTTCTGGGCGAAAGAGCTCATAACGTCTTACTGTATATTAAAGAAGAGGAATTAAATGACTATGAAAAACTAAAATCTATAGTACTCAGAGAATTCCAATTAACCCCTCGCGAGTGTTTAAACTCATTTAAAAATGCTGTAAAATCATCAGGCGAGACATACATCCAATTTGCTGCAAGATTGACGGCAAACTTCCAATATTATTGTTCGTTAAGAAAAGTTAATTCCTTTGAATCTCTATGTGATCTTATAATTTCTGATAAATTATTTGAAACTTTAAATAAGGAAACTGCAACCCATATTGGCATTCGAGAAGCAGAAGATTGGTTTAGGCCTATTGATTTAGCTAAAGAGTGTGATATTTATATTTCATCTAGAAGCGGATCACATAAAGAAATTCCTATTACTTATGGATATACCCAAGACCCCTTTAAAAATAAATCACAAAACTTTAAAACAAAGATTAAAGAGAACTATCCCCAATATCATGAAAGAGAAAATAAAAATTGCTTTATATGCGGTGATTCATCTCATTACGCAAGAGACTGTGAGAAGCGTTTTAAACCTAAAGAATCTAATGATCACATCCATAATAAAATAAACGTGAATACTTTGAAAATCGAGAGCGAAAAACAAAATAGCGAAGAATGTGCAAATCTTCAATACGTAAGCATTTTTGTAGAAAATCAGCCCGTCACAGCATTGATTGATTCAGGTTGCCAGATCCCAGTTTTAAATTCCTCACTAATTAGAGTGCAAACACCTTCCGAAGAAATCATAACATTAAGTTCATGTTTTGGCGAACAGCGTATGGTAGAAGTTAAACCCATAAATATTTCTCTTAATCAACACTCTCCTAGCCTAAGTGTTGGAACGGCAATATCACCGACCTTGACCGAAGAATTTATTATACATCCCAGTGTATATTCTGAAATAGGGAAACTAGGCCACGCAAAGAGCGATGTTTTATTGAATGAAAGTGAATCCTCTTTAGGTGCTCATGCTTGTGTTCATTTTAATTCAAATGTTTCTGTTTCAAATGTGATAAAAAACTGTAGTTATGATTTTGCCATATGTTAAGGACTTTAATTCTAGAAATGATTCGAGTTCTCTAATTAAGGATTATAAATGTAATAAAATTAAGATTACTAAGTTAAAATTGAGTATTGTAAGAGAAAAATGTTCTGATATAGTATTGTGTAAGAAAGCCAATGGTGCCATGAAAACGAGTTCCGTGGAATTTATCTCCCAATCTCCTACCCCTTCA